>CM055406.1:101940622-101967810 GCA_029228625.1 Pseudolycoriella hygida
GGAAATTGTAGGACGGGAGAAACGGTTGTACGGAGAAAAAGTAGCACGGTGATAACGTTTGTACGGGGAAACGGTAGTACGGAGAAAATTGCACACCCTTGCATACATTTTAGTATTAAAGTCGCAAATCTCCGGCCTAGCGGACAAGAATGCTTAATGTCCGCGTAGCCCTTAGGGGCGGGGGTATTTGCTTGTATGACTATACTAATAAAAAAATTAGATCACTAACTATTTTTCAAAAGTTTACATTTTTCCCACTCATAAACTGCGGGTATGATGTTTGTGTAGTGAGTTGATTTTTACATGAATCGCACAAACTACAACATTTTGTTTTTATACATATGGTAGTGAAAGTTCGGTGGACTGCGGATACCTTGTGCATGGAGGTTTCTGATAAAAGGGTTCTTAGGAGTATAGCAAAGGTTAATAGAAGAGAGCAGTGAGGTATTCATATCAGAAACGACGATTTTAGGGAAATTTTAGGGGTTATGTCAGTGGAAGAGGCGGCAAGGGCTAGTCGACCGAGGTGGTATGGGCGCGTTTAGAGGATGGGTAATAGCAGGCTACCAAAGAGGATTTTGAATACACAGGTCCCGGGTGTACGCCCCAGGGGTAGGCCACAGAGAAGGTTTATAGACTCAATTACCTTATAAAGCTAATTTGATATACCAAATTGCATTAAAAAAAGCACTCAAATTAGCTTTATAAAAAAATATTTATGAACATGCCGTAAAACAATTTTTGCTTAGAATAATATTATGTACTGATAAAAAATATCAAACCGCCTGTAGGCGACAATTTTTTTTGTCACTTTCAGAAAACCTTGAAAATGTATGCAGAAAATCGTTTTTTTAACAGTCGATTATGAGGGAAGCATCGAACTAGATCGCATGATGCGGTTTTTTGAGCTCCCCTGGGTCCCTAAACCACGAGCAAAGCTTCGTTTATGGGTTCATTTTCATTAGACTTTATCTTGATTGAGGGACACCGTGATGGTCTATAAAGTTTGATGATGATGATATGCGCGAATAGAGTAAATCTATAGTAATAAAATTTTAATATTTATATTTTTCAGACATGCAGTAGAGCATTTTGTATCTTAAAGTCACCGACTTTATCTAAATAAAATAAAATTTGTAGATTGTAGATTGATCAATTTTACAATACATTATACTAGCGCTAGCGCTAGCGCTTTACTAAAAATTTAAAACGAGCTAGTTCTAGTGCTAGGTCCGCTAGGCACTGCTCTGCTCATTTGATGCGAAAAGAAATTAGGCGTTTAAGGTCTCTGCGATTGCGAATATTCGCAGAGAGTTCAGGCGCTACAAATGTATGGCTTAGGCTTTTCATATAACTTTGACATGAATGCAGCGCAGCGAATTGCGAGCGAATTTTTTATTCGCGCGAATAAAATGTATTTTGCTAGATATTTTATTGAATTCTTTTCACCTTTAATGTAAATTGAAATTGGAATTTATCATTATCTCGATATGAAATATTATAAATTTTTGTTTAATTTTTTGGTTTTAATATGAGCAAAAAATCGTAATCGCAGATTGTATGATTAGCCCCTTAGTGCGGCGGCGGCTTCTGTCAGCGAATTTCATGAACTCAAAACCAATAAAAAATATGAATTGTTTGACAGAGTATTCGCATTTAATCAGAATGGTGACGGGAAATAACGCCCGGAGAGGAATTAACGCCGGGGGAAATATCACCCGGGAATTATCGCCCGGAAACAAATTTTCCTTATACAAATTGTGTATTTTTCTTCTACAAATTTACCGAAAGGAATTTTTCCTTATACAAATTGTGTGGCGCTAATTCCCGGGCGTTAATTCATGTCGTCATCAGAATGTGTCTTAAAAATAAAAATGGTTTAGTTTGCGGTCAAAACAACAAAATTGCATGCAAGAACATAACGTATTACTTGATTTTATTAAAGAGTTCACTTAAAATATGAGAAACTTTAAACAAAGTTTGTGCAGGGCTACAAAATGTATTGGTCGACGGAACATGGGCATGATAGGATATTCAAAGTTGGTAATTTGATAACAAATGCGTACCTGTGGGTGTAAATCATTCTGGAAACTCTATATTGGTTATTAGAACCGTTTCTAAAAAGATGATATGTTCTAAAATCCTTTCTTAAATTTGATTGTTTATTGAAACGTATGTCACAACTCATTCAGATACATAAGAGTTGCATAATCGTATTAGTCTGTTAGTGATGTAGTTGTTAACTACAATCTCGTAACTTTCAAACCGATAATTGAATGAAAGAAGTAACCTTTTGGATTACTTAATGGCTCCGACACGTTTTAGGACAAGAGATGAGATTAGGTTGTCTTGAGGCTGTTAACAAATTACTTTCGGGTTTACGTTGTAAATTTGTGCGTATGTTCAGAACAGCTACGAACGATCCGATCTTAGAAAGTCATAGAATAATTGTACCAAAAATTTTATCATTTGGAAGGCGGTTTCAGTGCTACCCCATGTGAGATGGGTTTCAATTTTTATTTAATTCCGACTGAAACGTTCTTGTTGTGAGGACACTCTTAACGTGTTCTGTCACGAACATAATAGAAAGTATCCTCTGATGTGGACAACCACTAGCAAAGACCACAGGTGAGTAGTGCCCGCATGGAGTCCCGAACAGGTCTAGTACGGTCACTAGTTCCCTTGAATGAAAATCAGGGTTTAGCGACAGAAAATCACTCAAAAATGTCTGTTAGAAGCCGATCATCAAAAATTTAAAAACTATTACCTCTAGTTATTATCTAATTTTTTGCACCAATACTCTACAACATCATCTACATCCTAAGCCGACGCTCCAGCCGTTTCCAAAAATAGTTCAGCGTTACTGAAAAATCAATTTTTGATACGGGGACGGTCTGAAACATAGACAAAACATGGTGGGGGTTCTGAGATAAGGGATTCAATTTAGGGTTTTGCAAAAAGTGTTTCAATTTAGGACTTTAGAATTATGTGTGAAGTTGTGGGAGTCCTTTCAGAATTTTGTGGGAAGTTCCGAGCGGTATTCGTGAAAAATGTTGAGAAATTGAAGTTTTTGTGTCAATTTAGAATTTAGGAACTAAACGTGATGGGTGGCAGATCATTAGTTTCCGTGGGAAAGTCTCAGAGTTTTGTAAGTAAAAAGTATGTTAATAAGTACGTCAGTGTCTTACGCCAGAAAATACCAAAAAATGTCTATAACCAAACTTGGGAAACGTATAACATCTGTAACCATTTTCCGTTGTTGCGCAAGTAATTCTTAACCCTTTTTTCATTTTGTTTAGCGACGGGTACAGGTATTTTTTTTTCCTCAGACAGAGTTCGAAGATGGACAATGTGGGATTTAGGAGGTGGAAGCTGTCCAAGCAAAACGGGATTTTTACATATGTATGCAAATGCGTACACAAATACAAACAGAAAGATGCTTTGTTTTCAATCAATATAATATAGGAGTGTATAATGTGCGTAAAATTTGAAAAGGAATCAAAATATGTAGAATTGAAAGTGAACTACCGATTCGATTGAGTTGATAATTGATGGTAGGAGCTAATAATTGTAAAGTTGATGCGTTAACCTTCAAAGTGGGTAGTTGATTGTCTTGAGGGTGACAAATAAAGAACTTTTCCACGAATGTACAGTTTGCAGCTTAAATGACGCGAGGACCGAAATCGCACCAGTTAAATTATTTATTCACGAATAGAAGTTTATTATCAAGGCGGGGACATAACAGCATTATGGAAGCATTGAGAAAAATAAAAGTTTGAGCTATTCACAAGTAGACGCGATATTTTAATAGAATAGACTCCGACTTTTCCTACCTCGAGTTATTTTTAAGGCTCGATAACAAGAAACCTATCTAGAGATTTCTACAGCCGAAGATCGATTCTGATCGATTTTTTAGTGCAAAATATGAATTAGTTATTGAAGGAAAAATATTGAAAAAAAAGATTATTTGAAAACCTATGCAAGGGACCCCTACGTATCAGAATAGATGCGCAAACAGAGTTGACGTTAAGAAAAAACTCAAACGTATTTAAGTAAATCTTGCCTTAAATTGAATTAGAAATTGCCGACAGGGTAATATTGAAAAACCCGTCCGAAGAAACGGTGTAAAAAACCTTTCCGAAAGCACAAAATTAACCCCCGACCTGGGGCCCTCAGGAGAGGTCTCTGACAAATACTTCCATAGACAAAAATGTTTCCCTCAATTTGCTCTGCAATAAAGAAAAAAATTTTTTGAGGACCGACCTAAGGCCCACTTGAGCCCCAAGCAAAGGAACCGGGCCTAAATTTGTTTACGAATATAATACGGTACTCGATTGCCTCTGAAATAGAAAAAGAATAAACAAAATCGGTTAGGACTTACACGATTTATGTAAACAAACACGTTGGGCCCTAGTAGAAACTCAGTTTTGGGGACCTGGTTAAGTCCAGGGGCCTATAATCAAAAAAGTTTACTCCTTAAAATTTTTGACATTCCTAGACCTTTCGATTAAAAAATTTGAAAATCGGAAGAGATTTACTCGAGTTATGTTCAAAAAACACGTAGGGCCCTAGCAAAGACTCGTCTTTAGTGCCCTAGCTAAGTTCAAAGACTCAAATCCAAAAACATTTCTTCCATGTATTGTCGGCTATGCCTAGGTCTTTTAAACAAAAAAAAATTATGAAAATCGGAAAAGATTTACACGAGTTATGTACAAAAGACCTAAAACCACTTGAACGGCCCTAGCTCGGCGGCTCTTGGGCCGACAGTGCCCAGATTTAGTTCCATAAAAGATTTTTTGATTACCTTTCAGGGAAAAAAAGGTTTTTGAAAATCGGTTGAGTTATCGTGTTGACGGACGGACGGACATTTTTTTGACATGGAATGTTGTGTAAACTTACTGCCCGAGACGACCTCGGCCCTACAGTACCGATTGCAAAGTATTCAAAGGCACCTGAGACTCATTTAGCCCATACAATGAATAGTGAAAGTAATGTCAAGGATAAAACTCCAAACCGGGAACCTTGGGCATAGTTGTAGGCCTTGACCTACTCTATCATCCCATATCCTAAGTCACTCATTGCCACCTGCCTGTCCAGAAATACACGCAAAAGTTTGAAATGGTCAACCTTGGCTATTAGGCCAACTCGCTAACTACGTTACCAGGACGATAAATTAGTATCCAAAATGATTAGTTATCGCATATATTTGTAATTTTTAGTTAGAAGAAAGCTAAGCAAAATCACAAGTAAATCGATGTCAATATAATCAAATTGTGTTTTAAATTGGTCAGCAACAAGCAACACAACAATCAAATTAAATTTGAAGAATTGTTAGACCAGCAATACAACAAAAATAAGCTAGTTACCAGGACGATCGAGACCTTTAACAGTTTTGTAGCATTTTAAATGCTCTACATTTTGCTAGAAAATCACTTTTAAAAGCGGAGGTTATTTCACGGAGATATTGTCAACTGAACCACTGAACCAGTCGGGTGACTTTTTGCCAGAGCCGGCCGGCCCGCCTAACCCACATATTCCGACTCAGTTTTTGATGCTCTACATTTTTCACGCCCATAGTCTATCACAGGTTTTAAAATGTCTGAAATTCGAAACGCCCTTTCAAACTACTCGAGTTATGTACAAAAAACATGTATGGCCCTAGCAGAGACTCGTTTTAGTGCCTTAGCAAAGTCCAAGGATTGAAATCCAAAAAAATTTCTTCCGTTGATTGTCGGCCATGCCCAGATCTTTCAAACAAAAAAAAATTATGAAAATCGGAAAAAATTTACTCGAGTTAGGGAGCGTCCATAAATGACGTCTGCTTTTAGGGGGTGGGAGGGGGGTCATGAAAAACAGACGAAAACAGACAGGGGGGAGGGGGGTGTTTGACGAAAACAGACGCCATATTCGGTAATGTCGCTCAATTTGAAACTACCACCGTTTTCATGATGAAAGCCGTTTATCTAGCACACCATAGTTGTCCCACCCCATTTTCGAACAAAAATTTTATTCGTCTTTTCATTTCGAGAACTACAAAAGTTGTAATTTCTCGATGTTCAAACATTAGTTATTTGGATCAGAAGGGATGAAAATATAAAAATTCAACCCTGTGTGAGAATTGCTGCCCGCGCTAGAGTCTCGTCTAAATTTTATTATCTTACATTACACGAATTTTGTTTTAGTCTAAGGTCCGTGAAGAATGCAGACGTCGGGCGTTGAAATAATTTTTGTTTCGAAGTAATTTGGGTTGTGAGTTTCGAAAAACTTGAGTGTCTAGTTCGGTCCGGGTCGGGTTTTGAAACAGTTTGGGTTTCGGGTTTCGAAAATTTTAATCGGGTCGTGTTGTGAAGCAATTCGGGTTTCGGGTTTCGAAAAATTTTATCGGGTCGGGTTCGGTCCGGGTCGGGTTCGGTCCGGGTCGGGTTCGGTCCGGGTTGGGTTTTGAAAAATCCACCCGCTCATCTCTAGCCCGCGCCGAAGGCAAAGGCTGCAACCACACAGGTTGAATTTTTACACTTAATCCCTTGTGATCCACGTAATTTTTCATCACGAGAGCAACGGAAATCGTAATTTTCACTTTCCAAACACAAATTTTCAACAACAACGAAATTGCTGATGCAATCTTCATTTTGTTTACATCAGTCACTTTCGGCTCTCTTTTGAGGACCGAAAATATTTTCGGTCCCCTTTAGAGAACTGAAAATACTTTCGCATCTCTTGGCTTACTGAGGTCTGCATTTTTTCGTTTTCGGCTCCAATTTGGGAAGTGAAAATTACGATTTTCGTTGCTCGAGTGATGAAAAAAAAAACAACAACCAACGATATCGACGATGAAATCACACTATTGGCTTTCGCATTATGACATTTTTCTTTTCGCATCAATTGTGTGTTGACTTTCGCACTATGCACGAACGCATAACTTGACTTTTTTATTTTCGGTTCTCGAACGGAGTTTGAAAATTACAGTTTTCGCGTTCCAGCAATAGAAAAAAAGAAATATAAACTTTTACAGGTAACGCAAGATCGAAAATGAGTGAATTTTTTGAAAATATTTTTTAGGATTTCTCCCCTTTGCATGTAAAGTTTTATATGCATCTGTTCTGGACGACGGTTTTTAGGTATTTTCGCTTGTAGACATCGCTTCTTTCGGTCTACAACTCGCAAAATTGCCTAAAGTCAGTCTTGAAAAATAGATACACAAATAACTCTTTTTTAAAAGATCAAAGAATCTTCAAAAATATTGCAAATAGAAGATGAAAAAATGACGTCTGTTTTCAGAGGGAGGGGGGGGGGGGTAAGGAAAACAGACGAAAACAGACAGGGGGTAGGGGGCTGTCTAAAAAAGCCGCAAAAATGCAGATGTTATTTATGGACGCTCCCATATAGACGGACGGACCGACCTACTCCCGGGTCGAAATTGGGGTGATTACAAACGTCGTGGTAAAAGCATAAGACCCCGTTCTTCTTACGGGTCTTAAAACAATATATTTTTCCGAGTTTCGCACAATATTTTTAATTCCGAGGGTTTCGAGAGTTCAGAAAACTGCTTTTCTGTTTTAAAATAGGACAAAAACTGAATAGGAAATCTGACGTTTTTTGTCCGTCTGCGTATAAACATTTTTATAACGTACGAAAGCGTAAGAGGAAAGAGTGGGATGTCAAAAACTCACAATTTTACGCGTGCGTACTTTGTGAATGGCTACTTACTTGGGAGCGACGACATAAACTTGGGCTTTGTAGGGAATCGTACTGGTCTGTGCAACTTATGTCTTTCGTTAGATTTCTGAAGCTAGCTCTCATTTTGAAATTACAAGCCAGACTTTTTCCATTACCTCTAACCAACAACATTTTGAGAAAAAGAAGAGCCCGGCTTGAATACGTTGTGGTGTTGCTTCAACTTCCCCGTTTTCACTGATGTCAATTTTTTTATCAACGGCAAAATTATTCGCTTAGATGATCGAAGTTGTGCTAATATGATGATAAATGTTAAACACCATGTGGTTTTATGCTTAATTTTTGTAGTTTAAATATATGGAAATAATTGGTTGATTCAATGCAAATGAACAATTTTATTTTGAATATTTCCATTAGGTGTCATTGAAAATTCGCAAATTAAATTTTATTTTGGAAAAAGTAATTAACTTAATTTATCAAAAAATTTCAGTTTTAGTTATTTATTTTGCCTGTCGTATATCTGCGTGTATCAATCACTTATTGTCCTTTAATAATAATTGATATGTTGTAGCGAATAGAATGTCACCCTCGCGAAATCAATACAAAAAGGCATTACGGTGAATTGATGATTTATGAACCGAAAACCGGTAAGAAGCATTTTTTTGTTTGACGAGAAATGACTAGCGAGCGTTTGATGTTCGTCATCTTAGTTGTTTGTAATGAAGTTTTTTTTTTAAATTTCTGTTTTTTCTTAAACAAGATTCCCATATCCGTTTGCATGTTAATGGAAATACTCATTCATTAGCTGTTTGCGTGACAAGGGTAGAAAATTGAAAATTGCTATAAAAATGAAATTTGTGATAAAAGCTGAAAGAGTTTTAACAGGACTGTTGTGAATGTTGCAACGTTTTCAGTGAAAATCTGACACTTTTGTCAAGTTCTCATGAGATACGAACATACACGCTGACTTCCTGGATTAACTGAGGCCGTGAAAACATCGACCAAGTAACCAATTTAAATTAATCGCCTCTCAGATTCTAAAGCGTTTTATGTCACTATTGCATATAGTAAAAGATTTTTTTAATTTTTCAAAAATAATGAAGTGTTGGTGTCTAGAAAGGTTTCCGGTCGAAAAAATAGCATTTTTAAATGAATCTTGCAGGCGGCGGCATCGCTTTCCAAAGAGAGTGAGATTATCGTCTTTCAACACACGATTCCTTGTAGAAATAGCACAAAAACATCTCTTGGCAAAGGCTGCAGCACGACAAGAAATGACTTTGAAACAACCCCAGTGACTTAAGATTCAGCTTTAATATCGATAGTCTCATCCGGCCAGTTGAGACATTTTACCAGATTACAATAGAGTATTTCGAATGGCGAAGTCTCTTGTCAACCGATTACAATCAACTTCGATATTTTTAAAGAAATGTGATGTTGTTTTAAATAAAATTATAAATATTAATAAATAAACATAACCCGTACGTATCAGAATAGATGTTGCAAAAAGACTCGAACTTTTCCAAATAAAGAAATGAGCAAACAATCCAATGTTTTGTGCTCTTTTATAACGGATTATATTAAACCGTATGAACAAAAATTCAAAACGTTAGTTAATTTTTAATACGATTTCAGACGAAAATATTAATATTTGAGATAAGTAAATAAATGTGTTAGTTAAAATATTGAATTTCGTCAGATATAAAATAAACGTTTTTGCTTCGTAAAAAATATAAAATGTCAGTTAAAAAATAAAAATTGTCAGATAAAATAAACAAATTTTTAGTTACCGAAATATTTTAAGGTAAAAATTGAGAAAATTCTCGTTTTGGTACAATTGCACCCATAGAAGTAATATTTTACTATGGCTGCTGTACCTTCGGCAGATTAAAGTCCACCCACTTGAATCAACATTTAAAAGCCACTCACAATTCTTAATCCTACTTCCAATTGTTTAACAAAAATCGAAAAACTAAAAGTGCTGATTTTGTCGTTTACACCTTGTCTTAAGACCATGTGTATATCAGCAACGATGGCCATAGAATGATACTCAGACTATGACAACTCGCCTTTTATACAATCCAGATCCTACGATTGGATGCATGTCATTTCGTTTGAACAAATTGGAAGTAAAAGAATTGTGAGTATGTTTCGGTTATTTTTTAATTTGGATTATTCTGCTAAGCAGACTACCACAATTCAACGACTATGGAAGATAGTATTTACGTTGAATATTTCGGCTCCAAGGGGCTAACCATACCCTCTGTGTAAAGAAGTACACAAACTTGCAATCAAGGTAAAAATTGAGAAAATTCTCGTTTTGGTACAATTGCACCCATAGAAGTAATATTTTACATGGCTGATGTACCTTCGGCAGATTAAAGTCAGCACTTTTAGTTTTTCGATTTTTGTTAAACAATTGGAAGTAGGATTAAGAATTGTGAGTGGCTTTTAAATGTTGAATATTTTAGTTAAAAATAAATATTTTTGTTTGATAAAAAAATAAAATTTTCAGATAAAATATTAAAACATGTTTGTCAAAGTGTCCATGTTTTCAGGTAATTATTTCAAATTTTCAGTTAAATATTGTCCATGTTACAGTTCAAAAAATTCAAATATTTATATAAAAACAAATAATTTGCCAGGTAAAACCTCTTAAATTACAGATAGCAGAAAAATTTAAATCTTAAGTTTTCGAACTTTTAACTGACATTTTGTAATTTTTATCTGACTTTTAGTATTTTTTGTCTAAAAGCTTGGATTATTTAACTGACTTTTTCAATATTTTTAACTAAAAATATCCAATTTTAAGCTAAAATTTCGTTTTTTCAACTGAAACTTTGAATTTTTTATCTAAAATTTTCATTTTTTTATCTGACGTTTAATAAGATCCTTTTATAACTATAAGAATTTCAAAGATCCCAGAAATTACCCAAGGTATTGTCAAAGGCCCCACCGAAGTACGTCTGAGACCATTGATTTTGATGGCCTAAATGTTGTCCCCTGCGCCATATCAAAAAGAGGACCAACCTATTTCTTCAACAAATCCTGAAACTAGTTTTTCTAAAATTTAATTCTCACCTACTTTGCCGTAAGAAGCAAACTTCAAACTGCCGTAATGTTAAGATATGTGTCATACCTCGCAATTCAAGAAGTTGCTTTATCCCGAGATTTGATTTTTTTCCCTAAAATCCTGAAAAACCTGTTCTCTGAAGATTAATTTTCTACAACTTTGCCTTTGGAAGCAACTTTCTCACATCCATAGTTCTAGAGATATGGGTCATCTCGCCCAATTCTAGAAGTGGTAATGTTTCAGGATTGGGCCATTTTTCCTTAAAATCCTGAAACACGTGTTCTCTAAAACTTTATTCTCTACAACTTTGCCCTTGACAGTAAATCTCCATATTGCATAGTTGAGCAAATAAAGACGAAAAACCATCTGCCTTCGTATCATCTCATCGGCCAAGAATCTCAATTTCGTCCATTCCATTGGTCCCAGTGCCCAAACCACTGACACAATTTCCACAAAAAATATTTTTTTAGTTTTGCTAGATCAGATGCTTTCATTTGACAATTTCCGTGCTATATATAGATATGGATAGATTCCGTGCTGAGATATTTGCGAAAAAGTTTCACCGACCCTCGAAACACCATGTTTCTGGTGCCTTCTCCTACCATACCTCCAGAACCACTTGACTCATCTTCGAACTTGAACCATGGGAGGCATGTACCTTTCATGGGAAAAAAGTTAAGGGTGATAGGTTCAGCCGTTTAGAAAAAAAAATGCAGACGGACGGGCATTTTTTTTTTGCTGATTCGTCATCTCTAGTAGATAAATGTATCCCCCACTCCTACTTCGATCTACCGCATGTTACATTAAAATTGTTTGTAGTAAACGTATAGGACCTTTGTACTTCGTACGGGTCCAATAAAGCCGTTGTCGGTCCTAGACGTTGATATGACTTTGACAAGAATTCGCGAAATATTGTATTGCCGCCTGAATTTCACTTAATTTTTCCATACATTGTTGATATATTTAGCGTAAGGGTGTCTTATGTGGAACAGGTGCTTAATGTGGAACACCACTGAATCTCAAAAATTTGATGTTTAGAACCGTACGAAGAACGAAGTTCTTCGAAAAGGGGTCTTATGCGTTTACCACGACGTTTGTAACCACCTCAATTTCGACCCGGGAGACCCTACTCGCTTCGATTATAGTCCTTAGATGACGAGTTCAGGGGAAAAAAAGTTTTTGAAAATCGATTGAGGTTTACTCGAGCTTTCGTGTTGACAGACGGACGGACGGACATTTTTTTATTGTTGATTCGTCATCTAAAGACCACGTCGTGGTAAACGCATAAGAACTTCGTTCTTCGTTCGGGTCTAAAAATTGTTTGCTATGTTGCAGAGCAAATCGAGGGAAACATTTTTGTCTATGCAATTATGTGTCCGAGGCATTTCCTTATGGCCCTAGGTCGGTCTTAAGATCGGCCCTAGACAAAAAAATCGTTTTTTCTGTGTTGGAGAAAAAATTGAGATGAACATTTTTGTCTGTTTGGGGGTCATTTTTATAATTACCGAAATACAGTCATTTTGAAAAAATTCGAATTATTCCTAACTTTTAGTACCTTAGACAGTTGGCGATTGGCTAGAATAGTATACAACAGTTCAATATTGCGTTTAAAATAAGTTAACTCTGGATTTTGTCCTTCTACTACTCTTTTTGGTGTTCCATATTAGGCACCCTTACTCTAAATACAGCTGATATAAACATTTTTCGCTCGATACGCTCGCGTCATTAATATACTTTCATGCTTGGAATGCTTGGAAATATTACTATTTTTCATTGCATTACATTTTTTATCATAATTTCATATTAAGGGGTCATCCATTAAATGACGTCCACTACTTTTTGTTTATTTTTGATACCCCCCGTCCAATTGAGTCCAATTTGAGTAACCCCCCTAAATATGACGTCTGTTTTCATTGACCGCCCTCCCGTCTCCATTCAGAAAACGAGGACTCAATGTATGAAATCTAGGTGAGTTAAAGTTGATTCACGCAAAATATGAAGAACGCGGATTGAGGTAAAACCACCGGGGTCTAACTCAATACAGAAAAAACATGGCAACTATTCATATAGGCCAACTCTTCTAAGTGCTGTGTTCGTCTCTCTTTACTTATTAGCTCAGGGGCCGTTCACAAATGACGTCACGCTTGCTATAAAAAATGAGTATCCATAAAAAGGTCATAATTCGTTCAATAGGACTCTGGCTACTCCCCCAAATACGGGGTGTGTTTGGGGGGGTAGCCGGAGTACTATAAGCAAAATTTTTGACCAGTTGGGAGTTATGAACTTTATGGATTTTATAGCAAGCGCGACGTCATTTATGAACAGCCCCTAAGTGACGTTTTATGACGCTGGGAGAGTATAAGAATTGTAAGACTGAGCCGCCGCTTAAGAAACACGTCAAAAATTCAATATCGTTTAGTAAAAATTAATGAAACTTAAGTTCATACTATTTATTAGGAGGTAGAGAATCCATTATTTCAAAAATTTAAACTACAAAATTTTATGTAAGAAAATATTCGTATTATTAATCCATTGTTGACAACGCAGTTTGTCTTTGAAAAACTGTGCAAAATTTTACTGCCTGTGGTTTTACAACCAGGGACACAACACTTATTTCTAATAGTAAAAATAATAATAGAAAAAGCTCACAAATCAATTTAATTGTAATTCAATGTGGCGTCATCAAACCGCATTTAATGTGTGAAAAAATATTTGTGGTTAAGAATTCGTTAAAATTTGACATATGCGACGGCCGCTCCTCAATAAATATTCTCATCATTTGTGATACTCATTATGCTCATTGTATGGATTTGGTTTTGTTCTTTCTTTGACGCTGCTTTCTACAAAGTTTTCTTACTTTTTTTTAATTGCAATTTGACTTGAATTATCTTTTGATTCATCTATGTTCTATGACAAAGCTCTTTAAATCTTAAATTTTTTTTTTTGAGTGATTTTTTTTATTTGTATTTGCAATTTTTAGAGCGATTTCTATCTTTTATCATATTTTTATCTTTCTTTTTTAGTTTTTGTTTTTCCTTTGTGATTTTTATTTTGGCCGTGACTATGTTAATTTACTTTAAGTATATTATTTGTAACGTTTTCATGGTTTTAATGAGGGTTATGCAGCAGTCATAACCACTCTTTTTCCATGTCGGCTTGAGAAAAGTAGACAATAAAATTATTATCATATCATATCGTTTCGATATAATACCGCTTCAGCTCTTCAGCGCTGCAGTAGTGAAAATTTTTTAAGTGGAGTTAGACCCCGGTGGGTAAAACACATTGAAACTACTACTCGCTAAGCGGATCGTCAAGCAACTATTCGTAACGCGGTAATGACTCGTTTTCTTAGCAAGCATGAAGTCTACTATTCCTCACTTAATCTGAAGAATGTATTTTTAAATTGTAGAGTATGACCAACGAAAGTTTACTTTTTCTCACCTTTTTTTGACTGGTCATGTAATGTGAAAGTATTTGACAGAATTCTGTCAAAAATGTTTTGCTTCCTATTGATTCATTGTGATTTATTTATTTAGCCTATGGCTCTCTTAAAATCAAAACAAGTTCATTTTCGTCTAAAAGTAGAATAAATAATTGAATGTACAGACAAATCACAAAAAAAAAATCACAAAAATTATTACAGATATCACAAAATGTAAAATTAAATTATACAATTAAAATCACAGAATATCACAGTTCAAATGTCTAGCCCCGACAGCCATTTTATTGCATCCGGTGTCAGATCCGCTATGTTAGACACTGGTCCGTTGTAAGATCGAATGGAACATCCATTGAGTATGTGGTCAATTGTTTGTCTCTGGTTTCCGCATTCACAGGCAGGATCGTCGATATATTTCCACTTGTATAGTAGGTCGTTGCATCTTCCATGCCCGGTGCGTAATCGGTTCAGATTTTTCCATACTTTTTTTGGAATTTCGAAGTGTAGTTCGAGAATTCGTACAGAGGACTAGCTGCACCAAAACTATTTCAACTGTTTTGCCAAGCGCTTTGTGCTTCGAATCCGGTTTCGATCAAACGTTTTTCATACACTATTGGTGGCTTTCTTAACACCAGTCGGAGAACGGGTGGGTCAAGCAAATCGTCATACAATGGAATGCCTGGATTGTTAAGTATCTTTCGGTATTCTCGTACTAACGCCGTCTGTCTTCTTATCGCGGGTGGAGCGATGTTGGATAAAGCAGGAAGCCATTCTATCGGTGTTGATGCAACTGTGCCAGTGATCAATCGCATCGTTTCATTCAGACGGACATCGATTTTTTTCACGTGGGTGCTATTGAGCCAACTGGTAGAACAATACTCTCCTGTCGAATAAACCAGAGCGAGTGCTGATGTTCGTAGGCACGATGCATTGGCGCCCCATGTTCTGCCTGTTAACTTTCTCAGCAGATTGTTCCTAGCACTCAGCTTAAATTCGAGCTTGTCGGTGTGCTTTTTGAATGTAAGCGGTTTGTCCAGTTTGATGCCAAGGTATACTGGGTCAAATGTATGTTTGAGTATTTTTCCATCGAGTTTAACCCGTAGCTCTCGATTCGCTCGTTGATTATTCAGATAAAAGCATGTAACAGTCTTTTTCAGATTCGGTACAAGTCGGTACAAGTTTCTGCAATATTCGACGTACTGTGCCATGTCTTCGGAGAGCGCTTTGTTGATCTGGCGGAATTTTTTGTGCTGATAAGCGTATGTCTTGTCGTCAGCGTACAGAAATTTCCTTGACTTCGACGGTGGCAGATCGTGAATATACAGATTGAAGAGCAAACACGCCAAAACGGAACCCTGCGGCAGTCCATTATTTAGTTTTTTGATCGAACTAAGTTTGTCATCCAACAGCACTTGAAAGTATCGGTCGCTCAAAATGTTGCATATGACGCGACGTCACCCAGCTGGAGACACGGAATGGCTTTGACTAATTTGTACATAAGTCCCTTTTTCCAAACTGTGTCGTAAACGCTCGACAAATCGATGAAGACAGCTCCCGTTTTCAGTTCACGTTCGAATCCTAATTCTATGAAGTTAGTCAACGCCATGACTTGATCGGAACAGCTGCGACCTTTTCTAAAGCCAGCTTGTTCACGTGGTAGAACCTTTTCGATTTCCGGGCTGATGCGGTTGTATAACAGTCGCTCGAAGAATTTCAGCGCGACCGACAATAGAGCAATGGGCCGATAGCTTCCTGGCACGTTTTCTGGCTTATCCGGTTTCAACAGAGCTATTATCTTCGCAATATTGAACTTTCTAGGTACGATGTTGGTGGAGAGGATGTGCAAGTAGAAACGTGACAGCCATAATTTGGTTCTCGGTCAGCTGTTGGTTAAAAATTCTGGATACATGGCATTAAAACCTGCAGCTTTTCCGTTCTTTGTGTCAGCTATTGCATCATCATTCATTGTGATTGTAAAACTGCTATTACTTTCATTACAGCTCATTGTCAACATCTACATTCAGCAAAATATTCCAACAAACGATTTTAATGAAAACTATTTTAATCCAACGCCAAAACAGTGTAGTATAATATAGAATTAATTTTCAAGTCATTAAAATATATTAAAATTTATATTTCATCGATTGATTCGTATCACAGGATGCCACACAACAGAATTTCAAGTAGGTATGGTATTTCCCTATTTCTAAAATATCGGTAGTCGGAGAAAACTAGTATAGTTACCTAGTTACCGGTATCAATATCGGTACTTAATAACAGAAGGGTTGATCATGAACATGTCCAATAAAGCAGCGATTATCTGATCTACCTAAACTGCTGTACTTACATTATTGATAATATTTTTCATGAAGCGCTCAATTTGCTTTGTATGGCCTCTTCTAGCGGCCCATGAGTAACTAAATTATTCGCTTCTAAGAAGGGGTAACGATAAGATGCGCTCCATGTATTTTCAAAAAGAAACTGGATACATTTTTGTTAGGTGTTAGTTGTCAGTTGTCCCAAAGAGAACGAGTAGATCAATAGAAAAACTCGCGACGTCAGTGTTAAAAGTTAATGGGTAAACTTTGATGACTAAAAGTTAATTTTTAACTTGTTGACGTCTGACTATGCGGCGGCAAAAATTGGTTATGGGTGATAACACTAAGAACACAATATATTTACCTGTGCTCAGCGAAAAAAATTACTTTGACAATATTTTCACGTATTTGTAAACAGTTTTCTTGCACAAAAATTCGTTGTTAATTTGAATTAAGATGGCCGTCACTGAATTTTTAGACCCGAACGAAGTACGTAGGTCTGATGCGTTTACTACCACGTTTGTTACATTGCGAATTCGAACCCGGGAGTAAGTGGGAACCTTTTTTTGTTGCCTTCAGATGACAAATCAGCGAAAAAAACAATGTCCGTCTGTCTGTCTGTCGGTCTGTCTGTCTGTCTGTCGGTCTGTCTGTCCGTCAACACGATAACTTAAGTAAATCTTGACCGATTTTCAAAAACTTTTTTTTTTCCTGAAAGGTAGTCGAAAAATATTTTATGGTATTGAATCTGGGCACTGTCGGCCCAAGGGCCGCCGAGCTAGGGCCGTTTAAGTGGTTTTTGGTCTTTTGCATATAACTCGAGTAAATCTTTTCTGATTTTCATAAATTTTTTTTTGTTTGAAAGATCCGGGCATGGCCGACAATTTATGGAAGAAACTTTTTTTAATTTGAATTCTTGGACTTAGCTAGGGCACTAAAAACGAGTCTCTGCTAGGGCTCTATGTGTTTTTTGTACATTACTCGAGTAAATCTTTGTCGATTTTCAAATTTTTTGTTTTGTTTGAAAGATCTGGGCATGACCGACAGTTTGTGGAAGAAACATTTTTCGATTTGAGTCTTTGGACTTAGCTAGGGCACTAAAAAAGAGTCTTTGTTAGGGCCCTACGTGTTTTTTGTACATAACTCGAGTAAATCTCTTCCGATTTTCAAAAACTTTTTTTTGTTTGAAAGATCTCGGCACGGCCGACAATTTATAAAGGAATTTTTGCCTGTGCTTAGGGCTCAAGTGGGCCTCATGTCGGTCCTAAGGTCGGCCCTAACATAAAAAAATGTTTTTTGCTATGTTGCAGAGCAAATTGAGGGAAACATTTTTATCTATGGAAGTATGTATCCGAGGTCTCTACTTAAGGCCCTAGGTCGGCCCTAGCCCAAAAAATAGTTTTTTGCTATGTTGTAAACAAAATTGAGGAGAGCATTTTCTCTGTTTGGAGGTCAATTTTGTGTGTTCGGAGAATTTTTTTACACCGTTACTTCGGACGGGTTTTTCAAAATTGCCCTACGGGCAATTTCCAATACAGTCTAATGTGAACGCAATATTCACTTAAATACGTTTCAGTCTTTTCGCAACATCAACTCTGTTTGCCGCATCTATTCTGATACGTACGGGTCCCTTCTATGTTTTCAAATAAAAGTGACTTGCTGTGATTGACTGAGTCAAATTATAGTCGATTAAAACATGTTAAATTTTTAGAAGGGTCGTGAGTTTCTCTAATATTTTTAATTTAACGAAATCATTAGTTGAACTTCTCAAAAAGTATATGTTTATTATTCAATCTACAGTGGCCGTGCATTTTCTTATGCGGTATGCTAATAAATGTCAAGTGGAATAGCCTTGGGCTTCCAGTAGCACAAAAGATATTGCTAACAAGACGACGAGTTATTTCGAATGTTTTTATTGTTCGCTTGAGTGAAAAATTAATAAGGGTCTTACTGATTTAAATGCCGAAAATGTGTGCTACCAAGATGTTGTAAAAAACGTTAAATGTGTGTTCGCCCAATAACCTGACCAGTTCTTAACCGCTTTGGACGACTTTTTTCTTTTAATGAGTAGAATATAATTCCTCAATCCGAGTTCTAAGATGAGCCATATTGGTCTAATGGTTTGAAGATATTGCAGAAAAAGTATTATTATTATTAAATAGGGCGTCATCTAAATTTCTTGAGCCTGACTTGCACATAGGCCGCTTGTGGGCACATTGTGCAACCCACATTTTTTTTATCTACTACAAGCTGCTACACTCCATATTTTCCTTGGAATCTCCCTGTACTACGGATGTAGTTTAGGATATCCTTAGGGTGTAACATTTTAATATAACCGGGCTTCAGTATAAAGTTACCCAGACATTTATGTCTAGACGAAATATATGCTGGGCATTGGCATAGATAATGGTCGGCTTAGTCCATGAGCGCTCCACATAGATCACACTCTGAGTTTTGTCGTTTACCGATTGTCGTGAGGTGCTTGTTGAAATCAAAATGTCCAGTCATTACTCCTGTGTCCTGTATAAACTTTCAGTCTGATTCTACTCAAGTTTAATAAGAATTTGGAATGGTTTTTCCTTAACTGAAGGTTGTTCTTAGACTGTCTACAACCTTCTTGTTTGTTCCAGTAGTTGTCAGATTCCGAACGTTTTGTACTTATTCAATTCACGTTTAATAACTGATAATGGGATGCCAACAAGTGGCTCTGGCATAGTGTTAGCTTCGGTTAGGGCGCCTTTCCCAGGCAGTGCATCAGCTCTTTCGTTGCCATTAATACCACTATGCCCTGGCACCCAAACTAGTTTAATTCTGTTTGAGTACGATAGTCGCTCTAGTGATTCCCAGCATTTTAAGGTGAGGGCAGATCTGATAATTGGGGATCTAAGGGCTTTAATGGCTGCTTGGCTGTCACTGTATATTCAAATAACTTCGTCAGCCATTTTCATTTTATCTATTTCTTGACAGCATTTAATTATTGCTGAGAGTTCCGCTAGGAAGATGGAACAGTAAGTGGGATATGCATATCTATTAAAGATTCGTGATAAACACCAGCTCCAGCGGATTCATTGATTACAGAGCCATCTGTGTAAAAACTTTTGCAATTAGCGGAGAATCTTGTCCTTCCAAAGTGATCTGTCTGAGATAAATGTTTGAAATTTCCTTTCAAATTTGAATATAGGATTTATATGATCGCATTTGATATGAATTATTGGAATGAAATTCTTTGAGCTGTGCCAGATTGCTGAGTGGCCATTAATATTAATTGCTGCATTTCTAGAAAGTCTGCTTAAGACTGATAATGCTTCAGTCTTTACCAAGATGTGTAATGGTGTGAGATCAAGGAGCACTTCTAAGGCTGCGGAGGGGGTCGAATGCCATGCAGCAGTAATCGCCTTGCATGCTAGACGTTGGAATTTATTCAATCTGTCTATAATGTTTTTTTGAGTACATTTGTGGTGCCAAAGGAAAGATCCATATAGTAAAATAGGTCTAATTACTGATGTGTAAATCCAGTGAAGGACTTTAGGAGATAAACCCCACGATTTTCCGTATGCTTTCCTGCATTGCCACAGTGCTATTCTTGCTTTGTTAATTCGATATTCTATGTTGGGAATCCAACTCAGTAGAAAGTCTAGAATGACTCCCAAGTATTTTACCTCATCTGCCAGAGTGATAGGAATACCATTAATGGTTGGGATTCTTAATCGATCAAATTTCTTGCCATTCTTCCGAAATAGAATCATTTTAGTTTTAACCGGGTTTATATTAAGTTCATTTTTAGAACACCATCCTAAGATCTTGTGTAGAGCCTCTTGTAGGACATCACATAGTATGGATGTAAATTTTCCTCTTAAGATTATAGTCAAGTCATCTGAAAAACCTTCAGTCTGATATCCTAGGCTGTTGAGTGATTCGATAAGACCGTCTATTACCATACACCATAATAGTGGAGGAAGAACTCCGCCCTGCGGGCTGCCTTTCGTTACCTTTATTGTCAATTTTGTTTCGCCATATTGAACGTAGACAACTCTACTTTTCAACATATAGAAGATCCAGTCCACGATTCCAGGATCAATGCCAAATTTATGACAAGCGTTGATAATTGCTTCATATGCAATGTAGTTGAACGCGCCCGTAATGTCGATAAAGCAACCTAATCCAAATTCATTTGCGAAGAGAGCCGCTTCAATGCTGGTTAGAACGTTGTGAAGCGCATTTTCGCAGGATTTACCCGTTTGGTATGCATGCTGTTTCACATGTAGTTTTCTAATGCAGAGCGGTTGATCCCTTATGTAGCGGTCAATGAGTTTTTCTAAGGTCTTCAGGAAAAAGGAGGTTAGGCTGATGGGTCTGAAGTTACCCGCCTTCGAGTATCCATTTTTTCCTGGTTTATGTGTGAACGCCACTCTGGTTCCTCTCCATCTTTTGGGGACGTATTTTAATGATAGACAGGCAATGAATGTTTGTCGCAGTTTGTCTGTAATTAGTGGGATAGATTTTTGTATCGAAAAAGTAGGTTTTTAGACCCGTTCGAAGCAATCAACAGAGTCTAATTGCTTTGTCTCCTATCGTGACCAAGTAAGAAATAGCGCTTAGGCATTGAAATCGGACTAGCAAGTGAATAAGCGTCAATGGAAAATTAATATAAAGTTGGTGTCTTTGACCAGGAACGGGTTAGCTCAGTGGTAACGTACTGGCTTTCTACCAAGAATATCTGGGTTCAATTCTGGTGGGGATAAATTCTGTATAGGATTTTTCTTCAATGTATAGCATAAAAGTAACGTTCCTAGGCACACCTAGCTTTCATAATCTGGGTAGTTGTGAATTTGGTGCCGCAACGAATCGTACATAGAAGAGTGACAAATATGACGTCACCCACGTTCGATGAATTCCGTGTGCAAATATCTGAGTCTTACTTTGGACGGAGATATAATTAGCACCAGAAGAAATCCTAATGGTAAAATGCTAGCCACCGTTAAGAGTGGTTCGGAATTCACGTTAAGCATGTTGTCCAAAAAATGCCTGGCGGTAAAACATATTGATGGGGCGTTTTAAACCTACTAGTTTCCGCCCTAGTACATCATATATGGCACTAGGTTTGTGTGCAATTTACCACTGACACAGTAAAAAACATTAGTAACGAAAGGATCTCCAGAACCCATGTGAGCAAAAGCTCACCAAAAATTGCGAAATTAGTAAATAAAATGATGTAGCCTCTGACCCGGAAGGGTTATAATGTCGGACTATTATTATTACTGGTGTCTTTGACATATTTTTTATGAGTAAAGTGTTTTAGGTGACCACCAAGATGGCGAAGTACAGCAGCCTTTTCCGGTGTCTTCGCAAAGTTGTAGGTCTATATAAGTAGAAGTTTTTGGATGATCATCGAGATGGCTGAGTACAGTTTGATGGTTGATAGTAGGACAATTCAAAGTTCAAACTATCACCGTTATAGTTCAAATTAACACTATTATGAAACTATTAAACAACAGTTAAAACTATCGCAGTGTCAGTTAAATCTATCACCGTTTCAGTTCAAACTATCACCGTGACAGCTCAAACTATCAACGTGACAGGTCAAGCTATCACCGAGACAGCTCAAACTATAACCCTGACAGCTCAAACTATCAACGTTATGATGCAAACTATCATAGTGATAGTGCAAACTATCAGTGTGACAGTTCAAACTATCACCGTGACAGCTCAAACTATGGCCGTTATAATGCAAACTATTATAGTGACTGTGACAGTTCAAACTATCACTGACAGTTCAAACTATCACTGACAGTTCAAACTATTTATGTGACATGTTCATGACAGTTCAAACTATCACTGTGACAGTTCAAACTATCACTGTGACAATTCAAACTATCACTGTGACAGTTCAAACTATCACTGTGACAGTTCAAACTATCACTGTGATAGTTCAAACTTGCTCTATGACAGTTCAAAGTATCACTGTGATAGTTCAAAGTATCACAGTGGTTGTTCAAACCATCAGAAAATTCAATGAATAATAATATAATATAGTTGGCCATCAAGTTTATAATTGATTAACTATAACTTGATATCAGAACGAATAATTCACAAAAGTAATGGTTTTGTACATAAAAATGTAGGAAGTATCGTTGAAAAATGATTAAAAACTTTCACGAGTGAGAAGTTTGCGAGCCGGACTAAGCGAGGTCCATAATCTCATGAGTTTGATTATTTGTTCATAAATACAAACTAACTATCAAGACGGATAGTCACTTTTTGAAATGGATCAACCATCAAAGTGAATAATCATTTGTGGGGCTCTATATAGTTTTGCACAAAAAAATTTTAAAGAAAGCATGGGAAAAGTCTCGTTACAAAAATCAATTAAAAATTTTTACGAGTGTGATGTAGACGAAGCGAGGTGCGTAGTCGCACGAGTTTAATAATTTGTTTCTTGATATAACGAGATAGAGAGCAGTGACACCTGCTATAAGTTGGATTGAAAAGTCCCAATTTATTTTTCAACAATTACGGAATTTTCATAAATATTTTCATGTACTTTTGTACGAAAATAGTTCATTTCACAAACATTATTCTCCCCAGCGATCAGCGCGGCTGCTGCCGGCGGTCGAACGAGATTTCATGAAAGAAGTCAGCACGAACTTCAATGCGACAGCGGCACATATAATGTCCATACTCGGTAGTAACGGCGCTATTTTTTTTTTTTTTCAAATTTTGTTATCTCATTTGCGCCGATTAAAATATGTCGGTGGCCTTGTTATGAAAAGTATGTAGCGAGTATGATAAATTCACATGCCTTGACAAAAATTTTTCTTTTCGCAACTTGTTGCATAAATTACTATTTCACATTTGTTAGGCGAAAATTTATATTTTCTCACCTTAAATGAGGTGCGAAAATGGAATTTTGCATGGGTAGTTTGTAGCGGGATGAAAAGTAAATTTTCGCACCTCATTTGAGGTGAGAAAATAAATACTTACCATGAAGTATCATGGCCGATCTCTTCATATGAATTTTTTTTTTGCGATGAAGAAAGTAAAGAAAATATAATTAATTTTCGACTCGATACGAGCTAAGCAAAATGCCAGCACATAGTTTGGGATCACAGGATTACTCTAAAGTAATTCATTAGCTAATCTGGCAAATATTTCTGGAGATATAAGAGTTTGGAAAAACAACACAGTCGAATGTGTTTTTGAGTTACTTTCTACGTTTTCTGTGAAATTCGTCTTTTGTATGCTTATATTTGTTAACTTATCTACAATAATTGTAATAGTGACAAAAAGTGTGAATTTTCTTCGGGAGAAAACATGAATTTTCGCCTAACAAATGTGAAAAATTTAATTCATAACTAGGAGAAAAATAGAAAATTCTTAACTCGGTGTAAGTCTGTGGCCCTTGCAGAGAAAATTGCAACTTGAATAAAGTTTGTGGCTCTCGCTGGGAAAATTGCAACTCGAATGAATTGCGGCCCTCGCTACGCTCTAGCCACAAACTTCACTCTCGTTGTAATTTTCTCTGCTTGTGCCACAAGCTTCACTCTCGTTGCAATTTTCTCTGCTTTGGCCACAGACGTCAACCTTGTTAACAAATTTTCCATTTTCTCCCCTTGTCATGCAAATAACTATTTTAGTGTTTCTTTTCTTATTCCAGATAAAAGCGCCTTTATTTCGTTGATTATTTCATCATTTAGCAAAAGTCGGCACGAATGTTGCATCCAACAACTTTGATTTGAGTCGAATTTTGAAGTCAGCAAATGTGTACCAATTGACTTGTGTAGTGTAACCTGTGTAACGCTTTGGTATTGTAAAGTTAATGTTCAATTTCATTAGAATAATAAAACAAAATTTTAAGTGAAACATGGTTGGCAAACAAAACGTAAATTGTTGAAATAACAACCAAATTTAAGTTATCTCTTTAAGCTACAATTTTACCTACGAGAACAATTTGAACGGTTTAATAGAATAAATGTTTGCAAATGCAATGGAAGTGCACTTTACAGCTTTTGCGGAAAATTTAGTTTATTTACTATTTTATAACGAAAAGCCACGTCTATTTGTGCATAAGTTTTCTTAACCGCTCAAAACGCCTATTAGTGTCGTTTTTTATGTTGTAAATCATTTTTCCACGACTGCGGAACTAATAGTAAGCTATCGAACTGGCATACAAAATTATAATCAAACGAAACGAACGAAAACAAACATTATATTCCCAGCAAATAAATTGGATCATTCATCAATATCAATATATCCAAGGGCCGCAGAGCTAGGGCTGTTTAAGTGGTTTTTGGTCTTTTGTACATAACTCGAGTAAACCTTTTTGATTTTCATAATTTTTTCCTGATTGAATTTGGACAAAATCGGTCGAAGAGTTTCGAAGCAACGGCCGAAAAAGTGGCCAAAAACATTGCTTTTTGAAAGTCGATGAAACTTTTTGACTTATATCTCTGCGAAATTAGCACGGAAATCACTCTTCAAGGTTTTGAATGAAAGGTTTAGACTTCCAGCAATCACGAAAATTAAATTAGCGAAAATTGGTTGAGTGATACGGGCTATAGGGTCCTTAGTTTTAGCCTACTTCACGCTGGTATACTTCACGACACTACGGGATATTTGGAGGTTTTTCATGCGTGTTCCTCTAATGGTCAAGTTTGCGTGCAATGTTCTAAAGAAAAAAAGAGTCAAACTTTTTTGTCCATATCCATGAAAGTAAGTGTCCGAGGCCTCTCCTTAGTGCCCTAAGGTACTAGTCCAAAAAATGGCTTTTTGCTATGTTGTAGAGAAAATTGAAGTGATACGTTCGAGTCTTTTTGCAACATCTATTCTGTTTTCCACATGTATTCTGACATATCAAAGTAAATATTGCCTTAACTCTTAAATGTATGAAATTAGGTCGACGTTAAATTGGATTGGAAATTGCCGAAAGGGCAATACTGAAAAACCCGTCCTAAGAAACGGTGTAAAAGTCTCTATAGATAATCAAGCAACCGCCAAAATAAAAAAAAGTTAAAATAGTTTAAAAAAACGTAAAAACTTTTTCTTCAGACATATTTTCAAAAAAATGTTATTTGTACTACCGCCGATATTAGAACCGACCTAGAGTACTTAGCAAAGTCTAGATCTAGATATTGCCTAGATCGATCCACGCTAACATTAGCGGCCATATTGGGAGGCATCACGACATGTGTATCACCAAACAATTTTTCCTTTGACACCGATCTTTTATCTACAATAGTTTTCAGAATATTTGAATTTTTCCAAAATAAATTGCCTAGATGGATCCACCCTAACATTAGCGGCAATCTTAGGCTCGGCCCGGGTCCACATTTTTTCTTGGATGCTTTTAAGGCTTTCATTATCTATCGAATAGAAAAAGAATCATGAAAATCGGATGGAATTTACTCGATTTTTGTATAAAAAACAAGTAGGACCCTAGCGGGTCCGCTTCTTTAGGGCTCTAGCTAGGTCCAGCGACCCAAAGTAAAAAAAAAAATTTCCATAAATTGTTGGGCATTCCCAAACCATTCTATTGAAATTTTTTTTTGAAAATTGGAAAAGATTTACTCGAGTTATGCACAAAAAACACGTAGGCCTTTCAAACAAAAAAAGGCCTTTGATAATCGGAAAAGATTTACTCGAGCTATGTACGAAAGACCAAAAACCACTTAAACGACGCTAGCTCATTGGCCCTTGGGCCGACAGCGCCCAGTTTCAATCCCATACAAGATTTTTAGAAGTACGTAGGTCTGATGCGTTTACTACCACGTTTGCTACATTGCGAATTCGAACGGGCAATTTCCAATACAGTCTAATGTGAACGCAATATTTACTTAAATACGTTCCAGTCTTTTCGTAACATCAACTCTGTTCGCCACATCTATTCTGATACGTACGGGTCCCTTCTATGTTTCAATTACAGTTCAGGTAAAAAACGTTTTTGAAAATCGGTTGAATTTTAATCGAGTTATCGTGTTGACAAACGGACGGACGGACATTTTTTAGACCCGTACGAAGTACGAAGGTCTGATGCGTTTACTACCACGTTTGTTACATTGTGAATTCGAACCCGGGAGTAAGGGGGAAACTTTTTTTTGTTGCCTCCAGATGACAAATCAGCGAAAAAACAATGTCCGTCTGTCGATCTGTCTGTCTATCCGTCAACACGATAACTTGGGTAATCTTGACCGATTTTCAAAAACGTTTTTTTCCTGAAAGGTAGTCGAAGAATATTTTATGGGATTGAATCTGGACACTGTTGGCCCAAGGGCCGCCGAGCTAGGGCCATTTAAGTGGTTCTTGGTCTTTTGCACATAACTCGAGTGAATCTTTTCTGATTTTCATACATTTTTTTTTGTTTGAAAGATGTGGGCATGGCCGACAATTTATGGAAGAAACTTTTTTAAATTTGAGACTTTGGACTTAGATAGGGCACTAAAAACGAGTCTCTGCTAGGGCTCTATGTGTTTTTTGTACATAACTCGAGTAAATCTTTACCGATTTTCAAATTTTTTTTTGTTTGAAAGATCTGGGCATGACCGACAATTTGCCGAAGAAACATTTTTTGATTTGAGTCTTTGGACTTAGCTAGGGCACTAAAAAAGAGTCTTTGTTAGGGCCCTACGTGTTTTTTGTACATAACTCGAGTAAATCTCTTCCGATTTTCAAAAACTTTTTTTTGTTTGAAAGA
>CM055406.1:101976244-101997797 GCA_029228625.1 Pseudolycoriella hygida
TGCCGAGCACTTTCTATGTAAATGCCCGGCTTACATTTTGAAGAGAGCCAAATATTTTGGCTCATATACTGTTAAGTATGAGAACATGAAGTGCATTTCTCCTAAATTAGTGCTGGAGTACCTCAATGCCACTAAGAGGTTATAACTGCTCGTAACTATCAAGAAATTATTAATAACAATTCGTAATTAACAGAAAACATTCGTGGGTAAGCACAACAGGCCCATTTGCGGCCTAGGTGCAGGAGTCCCAGAGGGCTCCACCCACCGAATCTAATCTGATCTAATCCCTTAATTACTCCACAACATAGCAAAAACAATAGACACTTTTAGTCCGCTCGACATTTGAATTTTAATTGAAACTTGAATAATTTGACACAAGATGGCACTATAAAAATCTATTTTTTATGAGATGATGTTACGCATATACCGTACGTAATTACGCATATATCGTAGAAAATTCGATTGTAACGCAGTGACAAATTCACAATTGAACCGCGCTAAAAGCGTCTATTGTTTTGAGCGCAGATCTTAGGAACAACCTGGGGCCCTAAGGAGAGGCCTCAGACCCATACTTGCATGTACTTGTATTTTTAGTCTTTCTTTCTACAACACTGCAAAAAAGACCTCATCTTTTCAGGGATATTCACAAAAAACTACCAATTATCGTGTGGGCTCCCTACAGCCCAAATCGCTCAAAAAAGTGTTACCAATCTTTAGACCCGTACGAAGAACGCAGTGCTTCGAAAAGGGGTCTATTGCGTTTACTACGACTTTTGTAACCAGTCGAATTTCGACCCGGGAGTAGGGGGGAGCATCGATTATGGTCCTTAGATGAGGAATCAACAATAAAAAAATGTCCGACCGTCCGTCCGTCACCACGATAACTCGAGTAAAACTCAATCGATTTTTAAAACTTTTTTTCCCTGAAAGGTAATCACAAAATCTTTTATGGGATTGAATCTGGGCACTGTCGGACCAAGGGCAGCCGAGGTTGGGCCGTTTAAGTGGTTTTTGGTCTTTTGTACATAACTCGAGTAAATCGTTTCCGATTTTCATAAAATTTTTTTTTGTTTGAAAGATCTGGGCACGACAGACAATTTATCGAACAAAATTTTTTGGATTTGACTCCTTGGACTTAGCTACGGCATTACAAACGAGTCTCTGCTAGAGCTCTACATTTTTTTTATACGGTCATGTGCTTATAAATTCACTTGTTATCAAGTTTCAACTGTTTTCAAGGTCTGCCATTGAAAAAATACATTGCAACATAACCAAAGACCCGTACGTATCAGAATAGATGTGACAAACAGAATAGATGTGGACTGTAAGAATCCATTGAAATTACCCAAGGTAATGTACGCTTTTCGAACCAACTTTCTAACACTCATAGTGCTGGAGTTCTGGGTCATCCTGCTCAATTATGGAAGTGGACATATACCAGGATTAGACCATATCTCCCCAAAGCCATGAAACACGTCTTCGCTTAAATTTAATTCTCTATAACTTCGCCTTTGGAACCAACCTTCCAACTCTCATAGTTCTGGAGATCTGGGGCATCCTGCCCAATTATGGAAGTGGCCATATACCAGGATTGGGCCATATTTCCCCAAAACCCTGAAACACTTGTTCGCTTAAATTTATTTTTCTACAACTTTGCCTTTGACAGTAAATCTCCATATTGCATTGTTAAGGAAATATAGACGAAAAACTGTTTTCGTATATGGCCAAGAATCTCAATTTCGTCCATTCCATTGGTCCCAGTGCCCAGACCCCTGTACCGATTCCCACAAAATTTTCACCAGATGACAGTAGAACACGTATTAGGCCGCGGAAAACTTTCAGCAAGCTCCCAGTCTTCAGAAAATAGTTTTTTTTTTTGTATTTTCGTCCTGCACATACTAAAATAGAGTAATCGTATTAACATTTGGCTTTTTAAATGACTTGCATATTGACCAAATGTTCCCACTAAGCCAATGGAAAGATCTGAAATAAATTGCGCGCAATAAAATGGTCAATTACTACAAAGATTCTGAGAAAATCCGGTATAAACGAGACTTCTATTCTCATCATTTCGTCGAAAATTAGTAACGTTTCTCAATGGTGATATCCGCAAGTTTGAACAACGACTTGTCAACTTATAAATAAAACAAAATATTCGAAGTAACAACAGTTTGTTTGATCAGTACTCGCAGTCTCGTACAAGGATAATTAAGTTATTTAAGGATATTTTGTACAAGGAAAATATCATATTTCGCCTGTATTTCGTACAAGGAAAACGTTTCGCCGATATTTTGTACAAGGAAAATGTTTCGCCGATATTTTGTACAAAGAAAATCTTTCGCCTGTATTTTGTACAAGGAAAATCTTTTGCCTGTATTTTGTAGAAGGAAAATGTTTCGCCGATTATTTGTAGAAGGAAAACGTTGCGTCGATTATTTGTAGGACAATGTTTCGAAGATATTTTGTATAAAGAAAATCTTTCGTCTGTATTTCGTACAAGGAAACTTTTCGCCGACATTTTGTGCAAGGAAAATTTGTTGTCCGTATTCTGTATAAGGAAAATGTTTTGCCGATATTTTGTACTTGGAAAATCTATCGTCCATACTTTGTAAGACTGGGAACTGTGGTGAAGCCTTTTAGTGGCTTAATTTTCATCAAAAATTTAAATATGAACGAAAATATAAAAAAAAGTCTTTGGACGACTGTCTGGGAGCTGAAGGATTTCCGCGGCCTAATTCGTGTTGTATTGTCATCTGGTGACCTAACTCTACGTTCTCCAAACTAAAAAAATTGGATCCATTTTGTAACCTAAAGTAAAATTTAGCCTATACAAAATCTGATATTCCCTTGACGTTAGTCAAGGTCTTATGGCGGAATTAGTGTCGATTTTGTCTGTGTGTCTTCGTTCGTGTTTATTCGTCCGTGTGTATTCGTCCGTGTGTCTTCGTCCGTGTGTCTTCGACCGTGTGCCTTCGCAGTGTGTCTTCGTCCGCATGTCTTCGTTCGTGTGTCTTCATCCAGGGTTTTACGGCCGAATTAGGATGTGTCGTTGCGTCCGCGAGTCTCCGTGTCCATGTGCCTTCGGGTCGTACGGAACGAAGTATAACTAGGGCGAGACAATCACCGTGCTACATTAAAGCTGTTTCAATTCCCTTGACGTTAGTCAAGGTCTTACGGTCGATTTTGTCCGTGTGTCCGCGTCCGTGTGTCCGCGTCCGTGTGTCCGCGTCCGTGTGTCCGCGTCCGTGTGTCCGCGTCCGTGTGTCCGCGTCAGTGTGTCCGCGTCCGTGCGTCCGCGTCCGTGTGTCCGCGTCTGTGTGTCCGTGTCCGTGTGTCCGCGTCTGTGTCCGTGTCCGTGTGTCCGCGTCCGTGTGTCTGTGTGTCTGCGTCCGTTTGTCCGCGTCCGTGTGTCCGCGTCCGTGTGTCTGTGTGTCTGCGTCCGTGTGTCCGCGTCCGTGTGTCCGCGTCCGTGTGTCCGCGTCCGTGTGTCCGCGTCCGTGTGTCTGTGTGTCCGCGTCAGTGTGTCAGTGTCCGTGCATCCGCGTCAGTGTGTCCGCTTCCGTGTGTCCGCGTCCGTGAATCTTTAGATACCAATCCAAGTTGTAATTACAATCTTTATCAATGCAGCCTAGACTCGAAAAGTTGTCAGCAATATCCAGAAATTCTCAGATCATTTTTGCTCATGGTAGCATAGGTCGAAGAGCTCGCCTTACAAAACTTACAAAACTACTGATGTCACAACAAAAAAACTTCTTCGAAGGTAAGGTGTAGAGCAGTAAGTAAGTCCACTTTCAAAATTATTGATATCGTCAGAGGTGACAATTTCGCTGATAAGGCGCAAACATTTGTTTGAATAGAATATTAGCTTGTGGTCAAAGTTTTATTGTTAAAAAAAATTGCACCACTTTTTTTTCAAAAATTACAACACAAATGCCAGACCCAACGGCGAAATAATTTTTCTGTACTTTCAGTTTTTACACTGCAGAAATATAACTCTTCTTTCTTTTTGCGAAGATTGCTTTACATAAATTTATATTTTTACGTGTGAAAACTGAAAGTGTTGAAAAATTATTACGCTGGTGGGTCTGGTATTTGTGTTGTAATTTTTTTGTAATTTCGCTTTAAAAAAAAGTGGTGCCAATTTTGTTAATAATAAAACTATGACCACAAGCTAACATTCTATTTACATAAATGTTTACGACTTTTAAGCGAAAGCGTCACGTCTATCAGTGCCGGCGTAGCTACCAAAAAGCCCTACGGCGAAATCTGAAAAAGCCCATATCTTCGGGCGCTGTTTTCGCAAACAAATGGAATTCAATGAAGTCAAAAACAGGCAGGCGAATTTTTTCAGTGTTTTTTTTGTGTTCAGGTAAGGTTATCATGCGCCACAGGGGAAAATTTTGGACTACCTTCACTTGTCCTTTAGGTAAATCGAGGAACGCTTAATTGCAGCAGACACAATTTTTTGACCTTAAAGATCTTTATGTAGGAATTTTAATAATTGAATGATTTCGTATAATGCGGCAGGCGACAATTTGTGGGCTCTTTGGCAGTTTTTAAACAAAATCGAGTTATTTTTTTAGCGCCGCAGCTGAAAATTTTGAAAATTTGAATTCGTTTTTCTTATTTTCAGCCTCAGTTTGGGTCCCCAAAATGACAGCCCGGGTCCAATAGATTTACCCTTCTCCGTCTGACTGTCGACACGATATTTCGAGTCAATCTTGACCGATTTCCAAAAGTATGTTTTCCCCGAAAGTTGTGATCAAAATAAGTGGAATCAGTCAAGAACTTTCGTTGTAAAGATCTAAAAAGTAGTCGAAAATGTGACATTTTGAAGGCCGGTGAAACTTTTTGGCTTATATCTCCGCGATTTACGAGTAGCCTTTCAAGGTTTTGAATGAAAGATACAAACTTCAAAAAACAAAAAAAAGTTGATTAAATCTGGTACATATAAGTAATTTTTGTTGCGATATAGATGTGGTCAAAGGCTCAAGAGAAAAAGAGTAGGACCGAAGCCTCTACTGAGCGCCCCATATAAAATACTATCTCTACAGTGATAATCTCTACCAGAGAATTATATGTAGACCAAACTCGTAGACGTTTTGCACCACCCAGGCCGTCCCTTTTACTATGACGTTCAACACCACCCAGGCCGTCTTATTCTACTTTATCTGGGGGAATATTCTTCCTAGTCCGCAGACACCAGATTTACTACTTGGTTGTTGTTTCTCTTTTATCTGGGGGAATATTCTTCCTAGTCCGCAGACACCAGATTTACTACTTAGTAATGAATCTCACAACTGTTCGTATTCGAATGATTTATTTCAGGAAAAAAGCAACATATTTATACGGAAAAAATCCTCACTTCATGCTACGTTAAAATTTAAATATACTAGATTTACAATAGAATTTACAAATTGAAAAATGAAGTATTTTCTCCAAAAATTATTCGGAGTTCTACATGAAGTATTTTTTTATTTTAAATTTGAAGTAAAATTTTCCGAATTCAACATACTCCCATCAATTTGAAGAATTTCAAATTATTTATTCCAATCGGTGTATCGAATAGGTGCCTTTATTTTCCTGCCGTAACGCGTCCGTATTTCATTTTGTTCAACTCTCTCTGGTTCCTCTCCCTTCTTCGGATGTTCCGATACCGGTCTTAGTATCAAATGTTCACCGACCAGTTTTGAATCTGTCTGTGTTATTTCCAATGGAAACAAACGTCGTAATGGACGAATGATACAACCGAATTTCGTCTTAACTTTCGCAACTCGAACTTCTCCATCCGATGATGGTATTATTTCAATCACACGTGCCATTGGCCACTGATAACGTTTTTTCTTATTTGTTTCGACAAGGACTATGTCTCCAATACTGATCACTGATGACTTATTCGTTCGTCTGTGTTCAACCAATTGGCCAAGGTATTCTTTTCTGAAGCGTGATTGAAGCAACAGTTTGTAATGCTGCATACGTTCCCATTCCTTGCGAAGCATTTTACTTGTAATTTCTTCTTCTTCAAGAAATGTTGCGTTTTTTGTACCACGAAGAAACATGTTCGGTGTCAATGGTTCCAAGTCTTCTGGATCTTCCGTAACTGATGTTAATGGTCGGTCGTTGATTACAACGGCAATCTCCAGAAGCAATGAATGTAGCTGATCTAAGTTGATACTTGCTTGGCCCAACACCTTGCGAAGAGGTTCTTTGACCGATCGAACCATTCGTTCATAAAATCCTCCCCACCATGGAGCAGCCGGCGGTTTGAAGTTCCATCGGATTTTTTCCACTTCACATTCCTCTCGTAACTTTTCCGCGTTTATTGATTTAAACAAATTTGCTGCGCCAGTGAAATTCGTTCCATTGTCGCTCAACATGTCCAGCGGTCGCCCATATTGAAAAATGAACCGCTTGAGTGACTGTATAAATGCTTTGGTGCTGATCGACTTGGTGATGTCTAGATGGATCGCTCGATACACGACACAGGTATACAACACTACCCAAACCTTTTTTCCATTTTTAAGTGTAATGTGTCCAAACAAATCGACTCCGACTGAATCGAAAATTTCACCACTTCTCACTCTTGTTTCTGGTAATGCCGCTGGTATGGTATCCATTCTTCTTGCATGAAAACGTTTACATTTCATACAACTATGGATAACGTTTGATATCGTTTTCCTTGCTTGAGTGATCCAATATTTCTCTCTCAGTTTCGTCATAATGAATTGAGAACCAGCATGACAAAAATTGTAGTGTGCTTCCATGATGAGATCGCGTACCAACGGATGCTTATTCGGCAATAAATATGGATATCGAAATCCATCGGTGTCCATTCGTTTCGTTATGGGGGTTTTTAATCTCAACAATCCTTTGTCCTTGATTATTGTAGGTGCCATACACTTTTTCATTTGTTTTTCTTCCCTTGTTCCTTGATCGACTTCACTCTGTATGATTCGTACCAATTCAATTTCGGCGTTCTTTAACTCTGAGATAGTTAAATGTTTGTGATCCCTTTTCGAATCAGGGTTTCTGATGTTATGAATAAAACGTTTAACCCAAGCCATGACTCGTTTTTTAGTTGAAAATCTGCTGAATTTTACATCGAACCAACCCTTTTCTTCAAGAGCGAACATCGTTGTTGAAGCCTTTCCTTTTTTCTCGCTGTCGACTTCATCTTCGTCAAATTTTAGTTCGTTATTAGGCCATTTCTCTTTCGGAAGCTTGAGCCAAGCCGGACCCTCCCACCATTTTGAATGAATCAACTCTTTCGGACTGCACCCACGGGATGGCAAATCAGCGGGATTCAATTTACCCGGCACATGTCTCCACTCATCTGAACTGGTCATTTCACGAATCTGTTTGACTCTATTGTAAACGAACGTTCCCCATTCTGAATTTCGTTCGATCCATGCAAGTACTGTTGTCGAATCGGTCCAGAAGAATTTCTGTACGTTTTCAAGCTCCATGGCCTCTAATGAATGTTGTGCTAGACGAGTGCCGATCAAACATCCCAGTAATTCTAATCGCGGAATAGAGGCTTTTGCTAACGGTGAAACACGACTCTTGCTTTGCATCAATTGGGTTTTAACGTCTCCGTTGAATTCTGTACGCAGAAATACTGCAGCCGCGTATGCTTCTTTGCTAGCATCCGAAAACGTATGTAATTGACGACTAGTCACATGTGGGATCATACACAGGCGTGGTATTTTAGTTTCATTTAATAGTTTGGCTTCTGAACACCACTTGTTGAATTCTACTTTCCAAATCTCTGGTAATTCACAATCCCAAGGTGTTTTTTGTTTCCATGCTTGTTGTAACATAATTTTTGGCGATATGAGAGTTGGACCTATTATTCCCAATGGATCGAAAAATTTATGCAGCACCGATGCGATATTCCGTTTGGTTAGTTTGTTTATTTCATCCAGCTCAGGTACTTGGATACTTAACGTGTCCATTTTCTTATTCCAAATCATACCAAGTACTTTTGTTTCAATTGGTTCGACGATCTCCCCTATTTCTGTAGGTGACGCACACTCCCATTGTCGAAGATCAAATTTCCCACAAGAAAAGATTTTAACTGCAGATTCCTTAAATTTGTCGTACTCTTTGTATGAATCCAATGATGTGATGCAATTGTCGATGAATAATGCTTTTTTAAGTTCTTCCGCTGTTTCTTTCTCTGATTCTTTAACTGATGTAAGAAGAACATTCAGAACGGCGGCCAAAAGAAATGGACTGCATTTGAGGCCGAATACCACTCGACAATGACGAAATACTGATATTTTTGTCTGAGTATCATCCTCCCACCAGAGAAACTGCAAGTATTCTCTATCATTTTCGTCTACTTCAATCATTTGGAAGGCTTTTCTAATGTCTGACAGAACTCCTACCCATTTCATTCTGAATCGTATCAACTTGCCAGGTAATGACTCAATTAAATTTTTTCCTTTATACAAGCAATCGTTCAATGAAAGATTGATTTGTGTTTTGCATGATGCGTCGAACACGGGACGTACAGGTGTCGTGAGACTGTCCTTGAATACTGGATGATGTGGCAAAAAATGTCCACTTTCGTTGTTACCTTCCACCTTCTCTATGAAACCCTCACTCAACCAAGCCTTGAATATGTCGTCATATGCTTTGAACTGATTGTTGATGTGCAATTTCTTCGTTGATGACATCAATCTTGATAATGACACCCTTTTGTTGTTCGGTATTTTCGGTACTTCGTCCACCCATGGAAGATTCACAACGTAACGACCATCAGAGTTTCTTCTTAATTTTTTATTGAATATTTTTATAGCAGCCATTTCTTCTTGTGTTTGAGTCATCCTTTCGATTGGATCTTTAATGCCGATGATGTCCAAACTCCACAATTTATTTACTTCTTGCTCCGCCATGAACATTGAAATAAGATCCTTTGTTACATTGATTCGAGGTACGATACCACATAGAGTCCATCCAAACATTGTTTCAAATGCCGACAATCCACATTGCAACGTTTCTTTTCGACCTTCCATCACTGTTCCCCAGTAATCGCTTCCGATAACTAAGTCGATTTCTGCAACAGAATCATTTCCGATGATCAGATCGTTGAACTCAATTCCTTTCGTCTTCATTTGATTCAACCAATATTCCTTTGGAATGCGAGTGATTTGACCACCTAACACAGGACGTTCTCTGAGAACCATGAACATACCGTTTGTACCATCCAAACTTTCGACGTAAACTTTGTGGTTGTTATACTTCTGACACTTGGTTCTTGTTCCATCGAACAAAATGTTTCGTAAATATTCAGTCTTGAAAGGTTTACTGTGTATTGTCGATAACAGCATACTTGTTGCATAGGAACGTTGACTCCCATCGTCGAATAATACTCGAGCCAACCTTTTTTCCTTTTTTTCACCGACTGTAACATACACCATAATCGTTTTCATTAAAACATCGTCCGCACAATCAGAATTGGAACCCGATGACGTTTCAGCACTCTTGAGGCACCTCTTTTCTTTCAGATCCGGACACATAACTGTGAAATGTCTTTTCGAACATACATGACACTTGACGAACGTTTTGCAATTTTTTGCTGAGTGTTTAGGTTTCAAACAGTAAAAGCAAGCATTATTTTCCCGAACTTTCTTCCTTAAATCATCCATTGACCAAAATTCAGTAGCTGCACAGTCTTTACTTTCATGACCTTTGCTACAGAAAATACACGTAATTTGTTTAGATTGACCATTGAACAAACTGGCCGCCGTTGACGAGTTCCTCCCGCTTTTGTTTTCTTTCTTCTTATCGGCTTGACTCGACAAATCCTTTGAAATAAATGATGCTTTCACCAGTTGCCTCTGCTCTTCTCTTTCAACTTCTTGTTGTAAAAATATGAACAAATAGTCCAATTCATTCTTTGGAGGATCTTCCGCTAATCCATCTTTTTCATAAAGTGGACTCCTCTGCCAAGCGGTATGAATTTCCTCAGGTAGACTGGACTCTACCATCGGATAGAGGAACAATGTTGCTTGTTCCATTGTAACTCCTAACGATTCTAGAGCTCTGACATGGCTCACTAATTTGTCGAATGTATTGGTAATCATGACACTCTTGTTGAGGTTCTGTAATCCCATTTGGAATAGTTCACGAACGTAGATCTGTATCAATAGTTTTTTCTTTCCGAAGCGTTCTTTTAACGACTTGATTACCTTTGGGTAATTCTCTTCGGTTGCTGGATAACCATCCACGATATCTTTCGCCTTTGTGTTTGCTTCCATTGCTTGACGTAAATATTCGAATTTATCGGTAGTATGTAATTCATCGTCAGTGTGAATTTTTTCAAATTGAGACCACCACGAGAGCCAATCGATCAATTTTCCGCTGAATTTTAAAAGTTCAATTTTAGGTAATTTGAACTTTCTTTTATGTCTACCTTCACCTGATGCTGAATATTCACCAGGAGCCTCACGCGGTTCTGTCTTATGAATTCTACGATCAATTTTAATTTTCGCCAATCTCGCGTCGGAATTATACTGATCGACGGCCAAAATCTCTTCTTCGTATAATGCCTCATTATTGTTATCCAAGTGTTTATCCAATATCTGTTGGTCTAGCGTATGAATTTTTTCCAACAGTTCATCCAATTTGTCACTCTTAGAAATCAATTCTTCATAATGAGGTTCTTCGGCTGCCAATAAGGTATTGATTTCATTGCATGTTCGAGTTAACAGTGCTCTTAACGGTTTTCGTGTTATCTTCAATCGTTCCATTTTTCTAGGAACTAAGAACAATTTTGAATTATTGACTCGATGCTACCACTTTTCCAACCCAACACTTCGGTAGAAGCCGATTCCGGAAATAGCTCCGTAGACTTACAACGACCAAGTATTACTACTTGTGTTCAAAAAATGTTCTTCTATCTTTCTTTTAAATGACTGTGTATCTCCAACTACACAGTACTGCGACGTAACGGTCACGTCGAGGGGTCACCATATAAAATACTATCTCTACAGTGATAATCTCTACCAGAGAATTATATGTAGACCAAACTCGTAGACGTTTTGCACCACCCAGGCCGTCCCTTTTACTATGACGTTCAACACCACCCAGGCCGTCTTATTCTACTTTATCTGGGGGAATATTCTTCCTAGTCCGCAGACACCAGATTTACTACTTAGTAATGAAACTCACAACTGTTCGTATTCGAATGATTTATTTCAGGAAAAAGCAACATATTTATACGGAAAAAATCCTCACGTTAAAATTTAAATATACTAGATTTACAATAGAATTTACAAATTGAAAAATGAAGTATTTTCTCCAAAAATTATTCGGAGTTCAACATGAAGTATTTTTTATTTTAAATTTGAAGTAAAATTTTCCGAATTCAACACCCCAAGTCGGTCCTAAGGTCGGCCAAAGTTAAAAAAAAAACTTTATTTGCTACGTTTTAGTGAAAGATGTGGGGAACATTTTCATCCACGGAAGTATGGGTTTAAGGCCACTCCTTAGTGTCCTGAACAGTGCGTTACTAGACAAGGGTTTTTCAATTTGTCATTTTGGCGATTTCCAATGTAATCTAAGACTTCAATTCAATAAAATTGCAAAGCATTCCTCGACACTCTATGGAAGTTTAGCGTTTGTTTTAATATGCAGTAAGATTTTGTAACAGTTGTTCTGATACTCCCAGGTCTCTTTGCAAATACGTGCGAATCGCCTTAGCTATGTTTTTAAAATTTGTAATCTTTGCATACACATATCAATAATTTTGTAAGTGGACTTACGGGCTGCGTCACACTTTACCATCGAAGAAGTGTTTTTGGTGTTATAAATTAATTTAACTAATATAAATAAAATCGTTTTTGTTTCACAAACTTAGCTTACAACAACAATTATGAATGCTTCGTCATATGCAGAAACCGGATCAGGACTTAACTTTACTTTACTAAGGAGGCAATGTGGCAATTCTCTCCCTTTACATTGCAAGGGAATGATTTGATATGGAGACCAATTGCACCTACACAAAGTTCAAAAAATTTTAGGGGTTCCAGAGCCAAACTGCATGGAAAAAAAACCTCGTCAAAAAAAGGTGATTTTTTTTTCTGTAGAGCAGGTACAAAAACTTTGTTGGCTAGTGTTGCAGGCATCGGAAGAAAACTTTGTTTTGAATTCAGTTAGGCTTTCGATTAGAAATAGCTATAGATTAGAAATTTTTAGACCCGTACGAAGAAGGAAAGTCTGATGCGTTTACTACCACGTTTGTTACATTGCGAATTCGAACCCGGGAGTAAGAGGGAAACTTTTTTTGTTGCCTCCAGATGACAAATCAGCGAAAAAAACAATGTCCGTCTGTCGGTCGGCCTGTCGGTCTGTCGGTCTGTCTGTCTGTCTGTCTGTCAACACAATAACTTGAGTAAATCTTGACTGATTTTCAAAAACGTTTTTTTTTCCTGAAATATAGTCGAAAAATATTTTATGGGATTGAATCTGGGCACTGTTGGCCAAACGGCCGCCGAGCTAGGACCGTTTAAGTGGTTTTTGGTCTTTTGCACATAACTCGAGTAAATCTTTTCTGATTTTCACAAAATTTTTTTTGTTTGAAAGATCTGACCGACAACTTGTGGACTTGAGTCTTTGGACTTAGCTAGGGCACTAAAAAAGAGTCTTTGTTAGGGCCCTACGTGTTTTTTGAACATAAACAAAAACTTTTTTTGTTTGAAAGATCTCAGCACGGGCGACAATTTATAGAAGAATTTTTGCCTGTGTATAGGGGCCTCATGTCGGTCCTAAGGTCGGAATTTTTTTTCTATGCTGCAGAGCAAATTTTGGGAAACATTTTTGTCTATGGAAGTATGAGTCCGAGTCCTCTAATTACGGCTCTAGGTCAGTATGAAAATAGTTTTTTGCTATGTTGTAGACAAAATTGAGGAGAATATTTTTCTCTATTTAGAGGTCAATTTTGTGCGTTCGGAGAATTTTTTACACCGTTACTTCAAACGGGTTTTTCAATATTGCCCTACGGGCAATTTCCAATACACTCCAATGTGAACGCAATATTTACTTAAATACGTTCCAGTCTTTTCGTAACATCAAATCTGTTTGCCGCATCTATTCTGATACGCACGGGTCCCTTCATATGTTTTATATGAAATTGACTTCATAAATTAATGTGGAATTAAATAGTAAATTTGCTTATTGGTTTGTGTGAGCGCTTCAGCTGCTAACTAGTTGGTTGAGAATTTCATGTCAAAATTATAAATTTGCTAACTGTATTTACAATTCGCTTGCATCATGTATGATAAACATTAATAATCAAAGTCAAGGGAGTGTCCACATCAATAAGATGTGACCAAGTGACAATTTGGAACGAGAGCGTGGCTTTGGTGGTACTATACGTTCGGTCGAAATTAGAATTTGCATCGGTGATACGGCATCCTTTTCAACTGAATTACAGTGACAACATTGAATCGGCTTGTCATGTTTGAACTTGATGACACAAATCGTTGCGATAAAACAGTCTTCTTGTCTAATTGTTAGAGTGATAGTTAGCGCATTTTTCATTCGTTGTTTAATACATCAACCGTAAAATAAACACAAACTTCCGACGAAAAATTTTCCCGAAAACAGACAAATTTTATGTTTTCTGAATTTGAGTATAAGATTTATAATTTCAGTTACAGTCTCTACCTTGTGTGGTGTTTACAACAAATTCAATCAAAGCCTACAAGTTTCAAGCCATCTCACTTGTTATGATAAATGGGTGAACAGATTTTTAAAACATTTTTTTTCCTGCATATTCAACCGAAACCCTTGAAACAGGCAATAAACTTGTCGTTATCGTCTTTATTGAAAATGAATTGCTTATTAACCGCTCGATCGCATTTTCTAAAAATGTGAATAATTAAATAGATGTGTGCGAGCTTTCCATCAAATTGTCTACTTTCGGCGTTTCTTCAAATTTCATTTACATTAAATGTACCAAAAGGATGAACAACATCACAAAATTTATGCTCTCCGGTTTCTTTTTTATATGATTTTTAGAAACTGTACTTTTTATTTAATGCAAAACGTTCTGGAAATCTATAAACCTTGGCTGACATTGTGCGTCCAATATTTTGTGTTGTGGTATTTAGACAAAATTTTTGAAAATCTTGCACATCGAAGAATTTATACCTTCTTCTTCTTTATAAGCCTAATCCTGGATGCAGGCCTCCCCAAAGCCATTAAAACGGCACCCTAGCCAGTGCGGGTTGGTGAGTGGACCACATGCTTAAGGTGAATTTCGAACCACGCACGCTTATAAGCTTAGCAAGTCTTGGTGGAAGTCCAGTACGCTACCACTGAGCCAACCCGTTCCCCAACTATTTTGATCTACTCGTAATTAACTTCCGAGTAAATAACACTTCAGCTACTTTGCACCAGTCCGTCACTGCAAAGAGTGGCAGCATTATTGTACATGCGGTAACAATTATGTTAAAACATCTGTACAACAAAGATATGTACAGCAAACGCCACCGAAAAAAAGAAAATTGCCAGAAAATTACGCAGAACAAGCAAAAACTCGTTTCGTCCCCGCCGAAACTTCTTGACCGGCGCACGGGTCTGCGTACAACAGTAAAGTAGGTAACAGTTCTCCGTCAATGGACTATCAATTGATGCTAGTTACCTTTAAAACATGTATATCATCATCACACGTTACGGATCATTTTGGTCCCTTTCGGCGTGTTATGTTGTTACCATGAACCACCTCACCCCCACTTCATCCTACCACCTACTTACAAATCTTCTACTTCACCATGCAAGAGGGGGGAAGGGGTATGAGGCGAGAGTGACAGTTCTAACAAAATTGTACCAAAATTGACTCTTTTAGCGTTACAGGGGGAGGGGGGTCTGAAAAAGCAGATTTTGCGTGACATACTTTAAGAACGGTCACTTAGAGAAAATAAGTACTTTCTCATGCCGATGAGAAACACATGAGAAGCCCTTACACTCCCCTCTTAGAAGTTGGCGCATTACGTGAATGGCCCCCAACACAACTGTATTTAAGAAATCCCCTTTTGTAAAATCAGCTGTAGGATTCCCGCTGTTGAATTCATACCACATATTTTATATGGGAACTGATCAAAACCAATTCATGTTATCAGTTTGATCCCATGTATTTGAATGCTGAATGTTCTACAAAATGTATTGCTTATATAGCAGATTCAAAGGTAACTCGATATAAAATAATTTGATTTGTTTTCAATTAACATGTGTGTACCACAACACATTCGGCGGCGGCGGCTGATTTCGGTCAAAAAGCCGGCTCACTACGTGCTACTTTTAAAATTTCTTTATTCGAAGGTATGAGAAGCAAATTTAGAATCGCGAGCGATTATCATTTTCATTGGATGTCAGGCCTTTAAATTTCTTTCATTTCTCGCGAGAATTATCAAAGCTTTGTTTGTAAATTTCCGGTGCCGCCGCGCCGTTTACCAAACTTAACAGAGTTAAATGACACTTTTCATCTTCACTTATCATCTAAACTGAGTAATTTCCGTTTATTCCTCTAAAGAAGTATGAGAAAAGTGATAACATTGAGTCTAATACCGTACTACTAATTTTTGTACCACTTTCCATTGCATTAATTTGATACTCTTATGGGAAAAATGATAAGAGTATTAAATGTGCGAAGAAAGCGTGCAAAGAAATTTTTTATTAAAATCTGTTTAAAGATTTCATTGATCCTTTTTTAACCTAGAGTTATTCTTTTGCTTCTTCAGTGTCAAATTTTTATTTACTTCGAAATCCCAGGAGGAGAAGCAGGTGCCAGGGCGTACAATTTTTTTTTTAATAAAATATTTCACTTTATTTTTCAACCATTTTCTGTGGGTCGTTCGAATTCTGATAGTTTTAAAAGCTTCAATTTAGGGCTGTCCCTAAATTACGTAACACTCAGGGGGTAGGGGGGGGGGGGGTACAAGAATTTGTGACAGATTGTTACGGGCTTTAGGGGAGGGGGCGCGGGGGGTTTGTAGAAATGTTACGTAACAAACACTTTTACAACGAAAAACTTTAGTTTTTATTAAATTTGTTCAAAGTCGCATACGAGAAACGTTTTTGTGATCATCTGTTATATGCTTTTCACTTGGTGACGCAATGCTATTCTTTCTAGTTATCTTTCTCTAGTTTTGCCAAATCATAAGATACCACGTTGAACGTCAAAACATTTGCTTGTTCTTGGCAAAAAACTAAATTCCTCAGTTTTGTTGTGTAACAGGGAGGGGGGGGGGGGGTTCGAATGATTGTTACAGTATGTGACAACGACGGGGGGGGGGGGTAAGTGGCCAAAAATATGTTACGTAATTTAGGGGCAGCCCCTTTGCAATTCTGATAAGTTCGCACACATTTGCAAAATCTGTTCGGTTTGCCACATCTATTCTGATGCGTACAAGTCTTCGGTTATGTTGGGACCCGTACGAAGTACAAAGGTCCTATGCTTTTACAACAAACAATTTTGTTGTAAAATAGGGTAGATCGAGGTGGGAAGGGGGGATGCATCTATTATCGTCTAGAGATGACGAATCAGCAATAAAAAAAAAATCGTTTGTCTGTCTGTCCGTTCCACTTTTTTCCAAACGGCTCAACCGATCAGCCTAAACCCTTTTTCCCGGAATGGTACATGCCTCCCATGATTCAAGTTCGAAGATGAGCAAAATCGGCCAATACAAGTAGTTCCGGAGATATGGTCGAAGAAGTGGAGGTCGGACATGAAATTTTCGAGGGTCGATGAAACTTTTTCGCAAATATCTCAGCAAGTATAGCACAGAAATTCCTCATTTTGGTGTCAAATGAAAGCATTTGATGTCACAAACTGGGAAAATTTTTTTGTCTGATTCGGGTCTGAATGGAATGAACGAAATTGAGATTCTTGGCCATATACGAAAACAGTGTTTTGTCTATATTTCCTTAATTATGCAATATGGAGATTTACTGTCAAAAGAAAAGTTGTAGAGAATTAAATTTAAGCGAACACGTGTTTCAGGGTTTTGGGGAAATATGGCCCAATCCTGGTATATGGCCACTTCCATAAGTGGGCAGGATGGCCCAGATCTCCATAACTATGAGAGTTAGAAAGTTGGTTCCAAAGGTGAAGTTGTAGAGAATTAAATTTAAGCTAACACGTGTTTCAGGGTTGGGCCATCGTGGTATATGGCCACTTACATAATTGAGTAAGATGACCCAAATATCCAAAACTGTGAGAGGTAGAAAGTTGCTTCCAAAGGCAAAGTTGTAGAGAATAAAATTGTAGAGAACGCGTGTTTCAGGGTTTTAGGGAAAAATGGCTTAGTCCTTGGATATAAGCTTTTCTAGATTTGAATGGTCTGAGACGTACTTCGGTAGGGCCTTTGACATTACCTTGGGTTTTCTGCGGATCTTTGAAATTCTTGCAGTTATAAAAGAACAGAAAACTTTGGATTGTTCGCTTATTTGTATATTTAGATACGTTCGAGTCTCTTTGCCACATCTATTCTGATACGTACGGGTCTTTGGTTATGTTTTCAACAAAATTTAATCAAAATTAACTTTTAAAACTGGAAGTTACTGCCGTTAGCACCCGAAAAAAGATCTTCAAATCGATTTTAAGGTTATGGCAGTCCCTGCCATTAGTCAAAAGCACATTTGAACTTTTATAGATTTTGTAGTAAATAAAGTAAAGCATTAGTGAGATTCTTGAAGAATACTAGGGTGAAGAAACCTCGGAGGAAACGACTTCTGAAAATCTTTCAAATTATGTTCCATTTTCCATTTTTTAACGCATTTGTCTGATCTAATAGAATCTTCTTGAAATTCTCGGAAACGAAGGCAAAAACGTTGGAGAGTTGTTTGAAAACCATTTTAAAATATTTTTGTTTTCAAAATGTTGGTCGTTTGTTGTTGAGTCGTTTCCCCATCGGAAGAATGACAGCTTTAGCAAGAACGATAAAGTCATTGTGAAGGGAGTTGTTGTAATGAAATCCTTAACCATCTTTTTTGGTGATAACCATCATGGCCGTGCCACTTAAAAAATTCGTGTGTATTTTGTGAGTATGGTACCCCACCATATCTATCCCTCCCCCACACATTCATAAATGTGAGTAGCAACGTCACGCAGAAATTCACTTTTTCTAACAATCTAAAATCTAACAACACAGCAACTGGTAAAGTCTTTGTTATTGATTCATTAAAACATTTTGCTTTCATAACAAATATTCTTGTGTAATTTCAAATTGCTGGTTTTTATTAGTACATTACGTTGTTGCTTGTAAATTTGTTGTTTTGACGAGTGGGCGGCTTGACACCTACACGGGAGGGGAGATACGAATTCACAAGGAACAACATACTGTGTTTTACAATTATCTGGAATGTAAACACGAAAAACCACCTCGAAGGTGGTCAGTAATGGCATGCTTACATTTCACAAACATGTAAGATGAATTATTTAACATTAACTTATCTATGAGGACTTTCATTAAGTTGAACAGATTGAATGAAGCCAATTTTGGTGTCATTCTATGATCAAAATGTATGCGTTTGGGTATTAACAGTTGATGTAACATGTGGAACATTTATTTTTCTTTATACGATAAAAACAAATAATCGTCTCAACTAATTGATAACAACCTGTAGTAAATAAAAAAAGCACGCGTTGAGTTTAGATCGTGTATATACCATCGATAAAGGAGTAATTATAGTTTGTGGATTATCGAATTTAGTAGTTTTATATGAGGCTTTGAGTGTTTAAAGGACTTAAAGAAACTGGTGTCACGGTTTTTTTAAATTAGTGCCAAGCGGAGAACAGCATTGTGTTGCTAACAGTCTCTACGGTAAATTTCTCTTTACATTTTATGGAAATGCGACATTTAGCAAATTGTGATACGTAGGTTCAAAACAAGAAGCTATTTAATGTGATTTTTCGAGCTTATTTTTTATGCAAACGAAACGTCTCAAAATTAATTCTCATACCTTGCCAATATCTCTCATCAAAACAAAAAAAAAAAGTGGAAATAAAATGGGAATGGGATAATTTTTGCATTGTTCGGCATTTAGTAAAAATATTGACTGTTTAACTTGAGTGGAAAATGTTCTACCTTGTAGTAAATGGCATTCCATTTGTGTACGGAATTTTGTGCGGTCGCTTTTCAAAACATAAAGATTGTGTTTGGACGACTAAGGACTCTGAGCAACGACATGCGGAAACGATGGTCGTTGTTGAAACCACAAGATTGAACTAAAACCGATTTTCTATTTTCCTCTTTGATGGTGACCAATTCCTTTAAAGCATAAATACTAAATTTCATTTCGATGCTAAATTCACATTATGTGGGCATTCAGAAAGGAATTCGGTGTCAAAAGTCTGAGTTGCCAAAATTGAAAGAAAGGCAAGTATAGCAATAGCCTGTCCGCCCCTTTGAGTAATACTAAAAGTCGCTTCCAATCAAAATTCAACAGCTACATTGTGCTTTATAGCACTGACTGCGGCTGCACTAAGCATTACCACGTCTAAAACTAAGCTTGTGTCAAGTTGAAAAATATTGAGGCCCTGACTGTCTAACAAAAGGCGTTAAGGATATACAAGCAGAGTCCAGAGCCGGAAAAAAACGGCTGGCGGCGGCTATAGGGTTAAAAATGTTCGGCGGCGGCCGGCGGCTGAAATCGGCTAGCCAAAAAAAATCTTGAGCGGCGGCTCAGCCGCGCCGCCGGTCGAAAAGCCAGCTGCCGGAGGCTAATGGCAATAATTTTAATTTTCACTACGTGCTACTTTCAAAATTTCTTTATTCGGAAGTAATTGAAAATTTTAATTTTAATTGATTGCTGATATAAGTTCGTACTATGCTAATCGAACCAGTACCGATTTAGTTTTCCCATTTATCGCATTCGTATGTCTTGCTACAAATAAAACATAAGTAGAAAACAGTAATAGCACGAAGTTCACTATAATGTATTTTATCTGTAAAATGTGTTGGATAGGATTGGATCATTGGGCGGGACACCTAAGCCATTGAGCCTGCTCCAGTATCGATAGGGATGAGGGGATTGAGTAATGGGAAATTTGGAGGCCTACTGTATCCGAACCACCGTCAATGTAAGTGTTAAATTACATTGAATGAGGTATTTCGACTTGAAAGCTAGTCCTCGTCGGACATACAGCCGTATATAGATGCGTGAGAGCACACGCGATGGGTCGTTCCATTCGCTTTTTTTCCGCCGTTACAATCCGTCTGAGTCAGAGACTAGAACAATTTATTTTACAAGTTCCGCAATTTTTTTTTGAGCTTTCGCTCATATGGATTCTTCTTAGAGATCCTTTCGTTACCGAAGTTTTTACGGTGTCACTGGTAAGTTGCACACAAACGTAGTGCCATCGACGATGTACTAGGTGCGGCTTAAAATGCCGGTTAGCCTTATCAATGATTTACCGGCAGGCATTTTTTGAACCACATGCTTGGTGGAAAGCCAGTACGTTACCACTGAGCTAACCCGTTCGTTTAATTCGCTTTAAGGTATCGAAAGCAAATTTTACAACATAGTAGGCCAAAAAATATTTTTTCATTAGAACAATTCTTTTTTAAATAAAAATTTTCACTTTATTTTTCGAACCATTTACAAAAATGCATTACAGCCCCCGACTATTTTCACGGCGGCGGCTAGCCGTCCGAAAATCGTTGGCGGCGGCAGCGCTGGTTTCAGCCACCAGCCGCCGTTTTTGGCGGCTCTGTATACAAGTAGGGGCGGCGATCCAAGAAAATAGCTTGCGGGAATCAAAAGTAGGTCTATTATAACTGTCAATATGCCGTTTCACACGTCGAAGCTATAAAGCAAACGAGCAGTTTAGAAAATGGCCGAAAAAGTTGGTGTCGTAACGTTAATCTATTTGATCAAAAAAGAATCTAAGGCGAAAAAATAATATATTTTATTACAGACGCGCAGTGTTTCCCCTTAAAAATTATTAATCTAGTAATATAAGTTGAAAATATTAATCGCCGACAATGATATTTGTCATTCTCCTTTATTTGTTTTCTCTTTTTCGCTTATGCAATAAATTATCATATTGCCATTTGAGGGGAAACCTCGGCAAGCCTCGATTGTTACCCTCAAATGGCAAGAAAATACTATATTTTTCTAGATATTTGACGTTTAAAGTGCCAGCGTAATAATTTTTCAACACTTTCAGTTTTCACACGCAAAAATTTAAAACTCAAAACAATCTTCGCAAAAAGACACGAATGTTAAATTTTTGCAGCGTAAAAACTGAAAGTACAGAAAAATTATTTCGTCGTTGGGTCTGGCATTTGTGACGCGATTTTTTGAACACAGGGTAACGTTGTCGTCAAGGAAATGTATGCGTATTTTCAGCGCAAGCGTCACCTCCACTGATATCATTAATTTTGGAAGTAGACATTAGGGACACTTTACCTTTTAAAAGGTTTTTGTTGTGATATCAGTCGTTTTGGAAGTTTTCAGTTGTTAAAGAAATTTCTATTTTTTGAAAAAAATTTTCTCAAAAAAGAAAGTTTTCTTAGAAAAAAAATTTCTCCGAAAAAAA
>CM055406.1:101998297-102016626 GCA_029228625.1 Pseudolycoriella hygida
TAAAATTCGAAAACTCCGAGCACTACGTGAAAAACCATGAAAATTGACCACTTTTCGACACTTTCCCACTTTTCCAGAGTTTTCCCGGAAAAGCGGCATATGAAATTTTTCATTTAGGACCGATTCTGACGTTCCCTGAAAATTTGATGCAAATCGGCCGTCTAGTTCTCGAGATCGAAAATTATTAATAGAACATAGATAGATAGATAGATAGATAATAGAACATAGATATATAGAAACCGACAGATCAGAAAAAAAGTTGTCATAATAATGAGAACAATGGATTTTGGTAAGATGTATGGAAAAGTACCATCTTCAAACCTCCACATCTCAGCCAATTTTCAACCGATTTTGATGAGTGAGGGCTTGTTGGAAAGCTGCTGCGACGTAGTTTTTTTAAAAATAATTTGGAGGGGAGGGGGTGAGGGGAAGAAACTCAAAACTTCGCCTATACATGGTGTCTTGTCCCAAAGGTTTTTGTATGGAGGTTTTTGGGCTTGTGGACGTTTTTTTTGGGGTGTGGGGACTGCGTCACGCTCTCCGCTACCGCTCCGAGCATGATAGTAGTCTTTCTATCGCAAAACTGAAATTGCTGCAACTTTTAAAGAACAGAAAGATGAAAATATATTCTGTACTTTATCGTCTGTTTTCGGCAAGTCAGTGAGCACAAAATTGAGGAACTTGTGCAGTTTTATGTAATTCTAAGTCCAAATTTTGCATGACAAAATACATTTTTAACAACTGCTATGCGACAGTTCGTATTTTCGCATCTCAAAAGTGCGAAAATTCCTCCTGCCCTGGTGTAGAAAATATTTTCACGCCTCCCCTAGGGAGTATTGTGTTTTGCGTATTGCGTATTGCGTTTTCTTTTCGGTGAAACGTACGAATTTTCTCATCCAATTGTAAAAGAGTTAATTCTAACTCGGGGAAAAGTAGACAATTCTTAACATGGGTGAAGTCTGTGGCCTTTGCAGAGCATATTGCAACTTTAGTAAAGTTTCTGGTACTAGAAGAGAAAATTGCAACTTGAGTGCTCTTCTTTACCCATAAACTTTGCTCTCATTACAATTTTCTCTGCTTTGGCCACAGACTTCAACCTTGCAGAAAATGTTTTCTCGTCATTACACCCAATATGAGAAAATACAATTTGAGTGGTGACTACCCAATTGCTAATTTTAGAATTGATTTCTGCAAGGATTTCTGGATTTCTGTATAATTTTTATCATCTAATGTAGATGCAGGACATAATTCAATAATTATTTGTGTACCTGTTTTGGATTATTGTTTTTCGGAAATTTCGCGAGTTGTGCATGCGAAAATGCCTAAAATCGAATTGTCCAAAACAGTTGCACATGCAACTTTACATGCAAAGGGGCGAAATCCCAAAAAAATTTAAAAAATACTCTCATTTTTGACCCCGTCGCATGTAAAGCAACATATTGTGCAAGGGACCCGTACGCATCAGAAAAGAGGTGCCAAAAAGGTTCGAACGTTTCTAAGTAAATGTTGCCTTAGCACTTAAGTGCATGAAATTACGTCGACATTAAATTGGATTAGAAATTGCCGAAAAGGCAAAATTTAAAAACCCGTCCGAACAAATGGCGCTACAACCTCTCCAAGCCCTTAAAATAAACCCAAAACTAAAGAAAAACGGAAAAAATTTGAAAAAAAATTTGCACTAGGCTGGATCTTAGAACCGACCTAGAACACCTCTGATCCATACTTCCATGAATAAAAATGTTTGCTTTTTTTTCTCTGCAACACTGCACAAAACACCTAATCATTAAATAAATATTGACGAAAAAGCACCAAATATCGTGTGGGATCGCGCAGCGTGAGTTGGGCCCACACTGAGGACTCTACAGCCCGAACCCCTCAACAGATTTTCACTAATTTCATTTTCTTGATTTTTTGATGTCCACATCTTTCATACAAAACCTTGAAGAGCGATTTCCGTTCTAATTTCGCTGAGAAAAAAGTGAAAAATTTCCACGAACCTTCAAAAAACCACGTTTTTTACCACTTTTTCCACCGAAAATGCGAAAGTTTTCTACCGATTTTGCCCTTTTTCAATCCCGTTATTAGGTTTGTGTTTGTCTTTCAGGAAAAAAATCGAATAAGGTTTACCTGATTTATGGAGAAAAAACACTTTGGGCCCAAGTAGAGATTCAGTATTAGTGTCCTGGCTTAGTCCAAAAGCTCAAAATTAAAAAAAAGTTTCTTCCACAAAATGTCAGATATGCTCATATCTTTCGAACAAAAAAGTTATGAAAATCGGAAAAGATTTACTCGAGTTATGTATGTACAAAAGACCAAAAACCACTTAAACGGCCCTAGCTCGGCGGCGAAGATTCAATCCCATAAAAGATTTTTCAATTACCGTTCAGGGTTGAGTTTTACTCAAGTTGGTGACGAACGGACGGACATATTTTTTATTGTTGATTCGTTATCTGGGGACCATGATCGATGCTGCCCCCCTACTCCCGGGTCGAAATTGGAGTGGTTACAAACGTCGTGGTACTTCGTTCTTCGTACGGGTCTAATTATGTAGCAGAGTTCAACGTATAACGTGTAAATGCCTGCCCATGCGAAAGTTGAATTTTACGGGTTAGTACTTTTGATTGAACAATTTCTGGCCAACTATGATTTTAAAAAAGTCGGTTTTATGTTGATTGCAACATGGCATTTTTAAAAATAGTACCAAAATTTAATTAAACGACATAATTCTACACGAAATCGGTGTACTATTGCGGAAAATGCCATTTTGTAGTCACAACCTAAGGATGCTTTGAAAATCCAGAAATCCTTACATTGTACTATATACGAAAAATGTACCGGAAATGTGCCATCATGTAATGGATCATTTGGGTAGTAAAAAAGTTTTACAATCCCGGCTTGAACAATTGCTCGTACAATCATCTTCAATTAATTTTGTAGGTTTTTAGACCCGTATGAAGAAAAGGGGTCTTATGGGTTTACCACGACGTTTGTAACCACCAAATTTCGACCGGGGAGTAGGGGGAAGCACAGATCATGGTCCTTAGATGACGAATCAGCAATAAAAAAAATGTCCGTCCGTCCGCCCGAGTAAAACTCAACCGATTTTCGAAATATTTTTTTTCCCTGAAAGGTAATCGAAATATCTTTCTTTGGATCGAATCTGGGCTCAAAGTCCCCGAGGTAGGGCCGTTTAAGTGGTTTGTGGCCTTTTGTACATAACTCGAATAAATCTTTTCTGATTTTCATAAACTTTTTTTTATTTGAAAGATCTGGGAGTAAATCTCTTTCGAATTTCATTTTTTTTTTGCTCGAAAGGTCTAGGGCTGTCTCTAGTTTTAAGGAAGAAAATTTTTTGATTAGAAACCCTTGGACTCGGTGTTTGCTTACATAAATTGGATAAATCCTAACTGATTTCGTTGATTCTTTTTCTATTTGAGAGGTAATCGAGTACCGATTTATGTTCAAAAACAAATTTGAATCCGGTGCCTGTGCTTAGGGCTGAAGTGCGCCTAAGGTCGGCGGCCCTAACCAAAAAAATGTTTTTTGCTATGTTGCAGAGCAAATTGAGGGAAACATTTTTGTCTATGGAATTATGTGTCTGAGGCATTTCCTTATGGCCCTAGGTCGGTCATAAGGTCTGCCCTAGGCAAAAAAGGTTTCTGCTATGTTGTAGAAAAAATTGAGATGAACATTTTTGTCTATTTTGGGGACAATTTTGTACTTTCGTAAGGCCTTTCTTACACCGTTTCTTCGGACTGGTTTTTCAATATTGCCCTCTCGGCAATTTAATGTGGACGTAATTTCATACAATAAGTGAGTGAGTGCAATATTTACTTAGATACGTTCGAGTCTTTTTTAACATCAACTCTGTTTGCCGCATCTTTTCTGATGCGTATGGGTCCCTTCATATGTTTCAAAATTACACTGCTATTTGGCATTGCGATTTCAAAATTAATTGAAGATGATTGCATTTGCAGACTTTTTTTTAGAGAAAGATTTGTTGAAGAAATAGACGAGTCTAAAAAAATAGTGGTATGTAGTTAGTAGATCAAGCAAAGATCATTAAATCAACTTTTTTTTTTAAAGAAAATCGAGTAAACTAATGAACATTTAGGAGAGAATAGTTTGAAATTTTGTTTAATTTTAATTTTTTTTAAGTACGGCTGATGAAGACTGTTCTTCAAAATAATCTCGCTTAGTTCAAAGACACTACGACACGAAAGTTTGATCATAAATCTCGCTGACAAAATTGCATTCTGTGAGATTTATAAAACAGACAACACCAACAATTCTTGTGTTGGAAGTTTCGTTAGGTGAGACACGACAATCGAAATTCTCCCGCCTGTCGAAGGTTTGAATTTCGATAAGTACGTACTCTTCCAAATTATACCCCCCTCCTGCCTCGTACTAAATCGTACGAATTTGATGATAGCCCCTCACTCCTGTAAAATTACGTACTTTATGGATGGCCTCTAATTTTCAATTGGCGGTAACAAATCGGTTCGAAAATTTTTCCACCTACATAATTTTTAGATACCGCCGGTTGTTGTCGGTTAAATCTCAGCCTTCTGCTCATGAGACACTATGATTTCAAATGAGCTGCAACCGAACCGCCGGTTTTTCGAACCGGAGCAGCTGCGAAAGTTTCCACTCACACCTTGTCCTTTTCCGGCTAAAACAGTCGTTTTCTGACTTCTTTAGAACCGCACACTTACACAAAATATCCGATCTTCATGAAACATCATTATTTAGTACTTTTACGTAAACTTTCCTGGTACATAATAAATTATCCTTCCCTTTCATCATAGGTGGAGGATTTATCATTAAAAGATTACAACATAAAGAGTGAGGTTCCTCCACTTAAATCTAATTATCCTTGAAAGATGTGGTTTGTTCGTCTAATAAAAGTTCTCCTATTTCAAAATCTCATTATTGGAGCTTCTTCCGCTTTAATAATAATCACACGAACGCTGATCAAAACCCCCAAATATTTTTACTTCATTGCTGTCTTTTATAGACTTTTTACATAATTCTGCCCCAAGAGCCTTTTTATCAGCTTCTTTCTTCTTATCTGGTAAAACACGTGCGTCAAAAGATTCCCCTCAGTGTTCATTGAAAAACAAACCGTAAAATTTATTTAGCAAACAGAAAGTAGTTAAAGTCGACACGAGTTTTTGAAAATTGTAGAAAAATAACAAGATTTTGTTTATTATTTTTGATAGGATTGAGGGTGAAAATAAATTTATTTATCAAGTGCAGTAACACGTGTGGTCACTCAAAATTATTAGTTAGTAAAACAACCAAAGTTGAAAGAGAAAATTATCAAAAAGTTATTATCACTGTTAGTCGTTTAAGCACTCAAGACTTACCGTGCGTGTATTCCATGTAACAGCAGACAAAAACCATGGCAAAAAATACAAATTTCATTTTATTCACAAAAGTTTGGTATTCGAATATTCCGTAAATATTCAACATAAAATTATGTTTTAAACAGATGAATTATTTGTTATCACAAATCTTATTTTCAACGAAATGTGTCAGTTGCGCTTGTTCTTTTGTTCAACTGAATTTTTCAACTTCTTTACAATATTTGAATTTTGGTACTTGTACACAGCACCGCGTTTGATGTTATACTGGTCATCATCAGCGCCATCAATGAATTCTTATATGTTAAAAGTCAGGGCAACATTGTGTATTGTTAACATAATTCCACGCATGTGAATACGGTGAAAACATTATCTAGCCTCTCTACACCTCCTATACCGCAATAGATTTTCCTTCATTGGATACGGTGGATTTGTACGTTAGTATCTGATTAAAATGGAATTTTTTTCAACGTTTTTCTTATGCACATTACAGTAACATTATAGTTAATGATCCGTTTTTGCAAGCGAGAAAATCACATTTCGAAATTCACTGGTTTACTTTCGAAGTGTTTAAATATTTGGTTTTATACGTTTGACTAAAAGGGACTTTTCATGAAAATTGCGAGAAGTTAATAGTAGGCACTCTTAGGTTTGTAAAAATGAGTTCCAGTATTCAAGAAGGAACCTATTTTCGTAAGCTGTTTTATAATGATTAAAATGAGGGTAAGTATATTTCACACAATATCGAATACTTTTCGTAATATCCAATCGTAATACCCAAATGTTTTGGGTGACATTGAGATGATCGCTTGGCGTTTCTTCGAAAGCCTCGGACTCAACCAAAATTAATTTTTTGTTGAAACTAAAGATGTGCGGGAGGGTCGAATTTTTTCACCCGGCTGGTCCGAGCCCGCAATCATTTCGATAAAAAATTCCCGCCATATTTTCTTAGCCCAATACGCGCTAATTTTCAAATCTTGTTTTTCCTATTATGAATCCTTCGCCCAAAACCTATTATTTTTCACACTGAAAACCACTGCGAAAATTTCTCTTATGCCTCACAATTAGGCGAGCAAATGGATTTCGACGTTTTGTGGGTCAAAATTCGAAATCATCGTATGAAAATATTTGACCAATTCCAAAAATGTAAACTGTCAAATTTGCGATGTCTTTTTAGAACAGACTCTTGCGTAAATAACAAATAATTCAAAATTATAGCTCATGTACTGTGAGGGGAAGATTTTTACACGAATAATAGATGAATCAGAACTCAAAAAGTTTGAGTATGAAGTTCGAAAGTTGCTCTGAAAAATCATCGCATTCCATTTGCGATGTTATTTCAGAGCTATAATTGTGAATAATTTGTTATTTAAGAGCACGTGGCAAAAATGTGAACTGTCAAATTTGCGATGTTTTTTTTTAAAGAGAATCCTGCGTTAATAAAAAATTATTCACATTTATGGTTTATGGTCCGACTCTTACCCAAATAATAGATGAATCAGAATTCAAAAGGTTAAGTATGAAGGTATAAATTTGCTCTGAAATAACATCGCAAACGAACTTGGAATGCGATGCTTTTTCAAAACAGCTTTCTAGCTTCATTCTCAAACTTTTTGAATTCTGATTCACCTATTATTCTTGTAACGGTCGTCTTCTTATAGTATGTACATGAGCTATAAGTTTCAATAAATTCTCATTTACGCAGGATTCAGTTTTCACAACATCGCAAATTTGACAGTTCACGTTTTTACGACGTGCTCTTAAGCAGGATTCTGTTCCAAAAAAAACATCGCAAACTTGACAGCTCACATTTTTGCGACGTGCTCTTAATGAATTTATTAGTCGAGTTTCATTCATAAGTTGACTTGCAAGTAGTGTGTGCTTCATGCAGTGTTGAAGGTCATTCCAAGAAAATTGTAGAATTTTAGTGCTTTGTGCTTTGGTAATATTGAGTGGACGACTATTGCAAGACGACTACTTTGATTAACCGCTATTAAGCTGGGTTTAGATGGCCTAAACTTAGCTAGTCATCAAGTAGTCACAGTTAATCCCGGTTTATCACGGAAAAGCGTTAATTTAATTAGTGCCGATTAACCGGTTAATCAAAGTCGTTTCCCCCTCTGTGCACGATATTGCTCAGGTGTGTAGTTTCGCCCGCTCAATATAGCTAGAAAAATGTATTTTCATGCTTCATATGCGGTGCGAAAGTAAAAATTTCATCCCATGGGACGAAAATTTTATTTTCGCCCCTCGGGCTTAAGCCCACGGGGCGAAATAATTATTTGTGTGTCTGTTTTTGACGACCGGTTTTAGGCAATTTCGCGTGTTGTAGACCGAGCAGAGCGAGGTCTACATGCGAAAGTGCCTTAAATCAGTCGTCCAAAACAGATATACAAAAAATTTTTCATGCAGAGGTCCAAAATCGAGAGAAAATTTATAAAATTTCCTTCGTTTTTGGCCCCGAAGCATGAAAATAAAATTTTCGCCCCGTGGGATGAATTTTTTTTACTTTCGCACCACATATGAAGCATGAAATAGTTATTTTCATGACAAGGGGAGAAAATAGAAAATTGCTTAACAAGGTTGACGTCTGTGGCCAAAGCAGAGAAAATTGCAACGAGAGTAAAGTTTGTGGCACAAGCAGAGAAAATTGCAACGAGAGTGAAGTTTGTGGCCAGAGCGTAGCGAGGGCTGCAATTAACTCGAGTTGCAATTTTCTCTGCGAGGGCCACATATTTCAACCGAGTTAAGAATTTTCTATTTTTACCCGAGTTATGAATTAAACTTTTCACATTTGTTAGGCGAAAATTCATATTTTCTCCCGAAAAAGATGCACTATGACAATTATTGCAGATAACTTAACACATACACATTTAAGCATACAAAAGACGAATTTCACAGAAAACATAGAGAGTTACTCAAAAACACATTCGACTGTGTTGTTTTTCCGAACTCTTATATCTCGAAAAATATTTGCCAGATTAGCAAATGAACTACTTTAGAGTAATCCTGTGATCCTAAACTATGTGCTGGCATTTTGTTTAGCTCGTATCCGTCGAGTAGAAAATTAATTATTTTTTGTTTACTTTCTTCATCGCGAAAAAAAATTCATATGAACAGATCGGCCATGATACTTTATGTTAAGTATTTATTTTCTCATCTCCTTTTATTTTCTCACCTCAAATGAGGTGCGAAAATTTACTTTTCAACCGGCTACAAACTACCCATGCAAAATTCAATTTTCGCACCTCATTTGAGGTGAGAAAATATCAATTTTCGCCTAACAAATCGGTCGAGTGTCAAAAAGTTTCTATGATAATGTTGAATGGCGAAACGAGTACATTAATCCCACTCCCACCCACTCGGCAATTGAAAAGTATGAGTACACTTATAGAAGCCAGGCTGGTGGCGAAAATCACTAAAAGTCCTTGTAACGATTGAATATGTTTTGCGTTTATAGGTGTAGTAAGTTTAGGATAGTTTTGCATAAAATTAGCCAATTATTTTGCAAACAAATTTTTTTTGTTTACATTAGAAAACGTTAAAAAATTACAAAAATTGCGACTTTCCATTCCAACATTGGCTTAATCGTGTTTTAAATACCAAATTTGCATCTTTACTTACTTTACTTTTTCGGCGCTACAGCCACTTGTGGGTCTTGCCCTGCTGTCGTGCGCCGCGTATTGTCAGTTTCTTTTTCCGAGCGTGCGAATTTGCATCTTTACCTTACAGATATTCAAATCTTTGATATAGTCACTCCTAGTGCCACCTGTTGATATATGTATGTTGTATGTACATGTAATTTTAAAATGTCGGACGCCACGCTCTATGCATCGTTTTCTCCATAGCGTCCATGGGCGTTAAATCCTGTCACATTAACCAACGTCGAACAATATACGACGCTTGACAAATGTTACTGAAAGACTGATAAAAGCATTATTTGCTGAAATTTTCTGAAAGTTCTCTGCCCGTCCGAAAAACCATCATTTTGAATTACCGCGACGGCGCTTTTTGTTTCTGGCTACATGCGAGTATTGAAACCTAACTTTAATTTTTGGATCCAGTAATATGGGCAATGCACAGATATTACTTGTTGCTAGCATTTTACGCGCGCTTTTTGCCACCTACAAATCCTTGTGTCTTTTCGTTTTACCGTAATTATGTGTCCATTATTTTTGTATATGTCCATATAACTGGCATAAAGTACACGGCTTTAGCTACAAATACATGTGATAATGTTAAAAAACGGTTCGAAATTAGATCTGAAGTAAGAACGTCCACGGTAGCTCAATTGGTAGAGCACCACCCCGGCAAGGTGAAGGTTCTGGGTTCATGTCCCAGTCGTGGCAAATTTTTCATTTCAGATTTGGTTTCAAGATGTTATTTCTATCATAATCACATTCAAATTTAGATTCTAAAATTCATTTAGTGACCGTTAACTGAAAAAAAAAATCATTCAAACAATTAAAATGCTGAAACACACTTTTCGATGGCATCAAACGTACATTTCGTGGTTCAAATTGTTATCTGGGTTTATAACTTTCGAAGTTACGGTCGAAAAGGTGGTCAAAAGCGTGGTTTTTTGAAAGTCGGTGAAACTTTTTCACTTAATCTCTATTAATACTAAAATCGCTCTTAGAGGTTTTGAATGAAAGATTTTGACTTCTAGAAATCACAAAAAAAATGTAAACTTTGCGGAGTGATTCGGGCTGTACGATCATTAGTGTGGGTCCAACTCACGCTACGAGACCGTACACGATATTTAGTGGTTTCTCATGGATATTCCTTTAATGATGAGGTTTTGTAGAGTGTTGTAGAGAAAAAAGGCGAACCCTTCTGTCCATGGAAGTGTGGTTCCTATGCCTGTAAGTTCTATAATCGGCTCTTACCAAAAAAATGTCCATGCTTGCTTTGAGCATCGAAAGTGCTTTTGGTTCTTTTAGCAAGCATGATAAAATCAATACATCACGCGAAAACGAGTATTCCTTGTGATGTAATAGTTATTTAAATCACTAGGACGGAAAGTGAGGATTTTCCATGTGTCTCTGTATTGTAGCCGAGAAGCTGATTGTAGTAACATGAGTGTGAATGTGTGCCGAGTCGACGACGAGGCAACACATTCACACGAATGTTACAATCAGTTTCGAGGTATATAAATACAGAGACACATGGGAGTTCCGAAGTGTACGTTCTAGTTATTCGAAAACTTTTTCATATAATATGCACCGAAATGCACAAACACATTAATCAACATTTAACACATTAGTTATTTTCATGACAAGGGGAGAAAATAGAAAATTGCTTAACAAGGTTGACGTCTGTGGCCAAAGCAGAGAAAATTGCAACGAGGGTAAAGTTTGTGGCACAAGCAGAGAAAATTGCAACGAGAGTGAAGTTGAGTTGCAATTTTCTCTGCGAGAGCCACAAACTTTACCCAAGTTGCAATTTTCTCTGCGATGGTCACAGACTTCAACCGAGTTAAGAATTTTATATTTTTACCCGAGTTATGAATTAAACTTTTCACATTTGTAAGGCGAAAATTTATATTTTCTCCCGAAAAAGATGCACTATTACAATTACTGTAGAACTTAACACATTTAAGCATATAAAAGACGAATTTCACAAAAAACAAGGAAATTAACTCAAAAACACATTCGACTGCGTTGTTTTTCCAAACTCTTATATCTCGAGAAATCCTGTGATCCTAAACTATGTGCTGGCATTTTGCTTAGCTCGTATCCGTCGAGTCGAAAATTAATTATTTTTTGTTTACTTTCTTCATCGCACAAAAAAAAATTCATACGAAGAGATCGGTCATGATATTTACTTTATGTTAAGTATTTATTTTCTCACCTCCTTTTAATTTCTCACCTCAAATGAGGTGCGAAAATTTACTTTTCATCCCGCTACAAACTACCCATGCAAAATTCAATTTTCGCACCTCATTTGAGGTGAGAAAATATCAATTTTCGCCTAACAAATGTGAAAAATTCATTTGACATTTCAGAGGTCTGCATTTCATTGCTTTCCGAACCACAACGATCGATGAAAAGTAGTGCTTTCGGGGCATACTGTATGAAAATGACTATTGAGTGAATTTTTCCTAAACTTTTTTTGAAATTTTTTTTCAAGTTTTAGGGATTAGACGTTTTTTGCGCCGTTACTTCGGGCGGGTTTTTCAATATTGCCCTTTCGGCAATTTCTTTATTTTAATGTGGATATAATTTCATAATTACATTCAACATTTACTTGGTTACGTTTGAGTCTTTTTGTAACATCTATTCCCTTTAGCGCATCTATTCTGATGCGTACGGGTCACTTGCATGTTTGAAAACGGTTGGACTGGAGAAAAAGGCTTTTCAAAATTCTGAATTTACAATACTAACATGACAAACCATAAAAGTTTCAGGTCAACCCCAAGGAATCAAAAACGCAAAAAAAGTTACAATGAAGAAATTTACAATTTGCTCATACTACACATTGACACGTTTCATCACTTTCAGCTGTTTTGTCATTGTTATAACAATAGCAAAACATCTAAAAAAGAGAAAAATAGAAAAAGAGATAAATAAATGAGTAAACTATAAATTTCTTCATTCTAGATTCTTACTTGCGTAAGTCTATTTCTGTAAGAGGAAAATATAAAGATGATTCTTTAAGGGCGTCCATAACTTCTTTTCCTGAAACAAATGTTTCGAGTAATGTTTTTAAAGCTTTTCTAAAAATGTCAGCGAAACTTTTGAGTAGTTCCCCATATTATGAAAGGTTAAGCTCAAGAACTAAAGATAAAATGTTAAGAATACCCACATCGAGAAAGGTTACATTGCTAAAATTATCTCCTCCTGCGCGCGCTCTTATAAAAAGTTGAGGTAAATGTTTTTACCATTTATGAGACTAAATAAATGAAAAACATTCTCATATACAATTTTCAGAAATATTGTTTACTTCTCACAATACTTTCATTACTTCGAAAATTCAGTTTACTTGTTGCATGCTACCGATACAGACTTCACGTTCACGTACACATTATTGTAGATTTCATTTTATTAGTAAATTCTGTAAGCTCTACCCTTATGAGGACAACGTATGTTTTGCAACGCTTGTATTTGGAACATTTAAATGATTGAAAAAATGTTATTCATGTAGTTGTGTGTTTCTATGCCCTGAGGAGCAGCGGGTAACAAATTCGCACTATTGTTATTTACCAACTTTTTCACAAAACTTCTAAATTCCTAAATGCATTTTTAGACCCGTGTGAAGTACAAAGGGGTTTCATAGATCCACTACGGGTTTGTAACATGGATAAGACCGATACCGAACTAAGATGGATCTATAAATTGTCGGTTTTGTTGATTGTGAATGCAATTAATTATGGATTTAAAGAGTTGTTGTAAACTACTTCATAACGTTGGTACCATTCCTTCACTAGTAAATACCCCCGCCCCTAGGGGCTACGCGGACATTAAGCATTCTTGTCCGCTAGGTCGGAGATTTGCGACATTAATACTAAAATGTATGCAAGGGTGTGCAAAGTTAGATTTAGATTAATAAGAAATGGATTTAGTAGTATTTTAGTAGTTACCCTAAGCTTACGCAAATCTGGTTTTCCCCCGTACTACCATTTTCCCGCAAAACCGTTTTGCCGAACTACCGTTTTCTGTATACTATCATTACGTCTGTACTACCGTTTTCCCCGTGCTACCGTTTCACCCTTACTACCGTTTCCACCATACAACACTTTTCCCCGTACTACAAATTTCTCCGTACTAACGTTTCCCCGTACAAACGTTACCATCGTGCTACTATTTCCCCGTACAACCGTTTCTCCCGTCCTACAATTTTCTCCTCACTTCTGTTTTCCCCGTACTCCATTTCACCGTTCTACCATTTCCCCGTACTAACATTTCCCCCGTACTACCATTTCCCCGTACAAACGTTATCACCGTTCTACTATTTTCCTGTACAATCGTTTCTCCCGTCCTACAATTTTCTCCTCACTTCTGTTTTCCCCGTACTCCATTTCACCGTACTAACATATTCCCCTACTACCATTTCCCCGCACAAACGTTATCACCGTGCTACTATTTCCCCGCACAACCGTTTCCCCCGCACTACCGTTTTCCCCGTAAAACCGTTTCCACCGTACTACTGTTTCCCATACAACCGTTTCTCCCGTACTACCATTTTCTCCTCATTACTGTTTTCCCCGTACTACCATTTCCCCATACAACCGGTTACCCCCTTGCTGCTTCTTCCCACGAGCTGCTCAGCATTTTCACCAATACTGGTGACTTCTACTCACAAAACTCTGAGACTTTGCAAAAGAAACCTATCGCCTAACTCCCATATATTCGAAAATAATTTTAAAAGCATAAAAATTGACCCAATGCCCAACTGCCCGACATTTTCACCAATACTGATGACTTTTACTAATAAAACTCTAAGACTTTGCCGAAGAAACTGATGTTCTGGCTCTCATACCTTTCCAGATACTTTCAAAAGCATAAAAATTGACCCAATGCCCAAATGCCCGACATTTTCACCAATACTGGTGACTTCTACTAACAAAACTTTGAGACTTTGCTAAAGAAACCTATCGTCTAGCTCCCATACATTCGAAAATAATTTTAAAACCATAAAAATTGACCCCGTGTCCAACTTTTCACCAATACTGGGTGGATTCTTTACTAACAAAACTCTAAGACTTTGCCAAAGAAAAAATGATCTGCCTCCCATACCTTCCCAAATAATTTTAAAAGCAAAAAATCCAAGATGGCGTCACTTTGACAGGTGGCAGCAATTTTCTTAGGATTCATAAAGATTCTACTCATCAATATCAACAACTTTCCCGAAGAAACCAACTGTCCAAAAAAACAAAAAAAAATTTTAAATTACATCAAGAAAAAATTTCAATCGAAATCTAGGTAGCATAATGTTTTTTTTTGCTATAAAAGAGAATGCAAAACCGCATTTTAATTCAGTACCTTTGGACTCGTCAAGCAGGTCGGACGTATGTTGGTTCACATGGGAACCTTCTTTTGCATTGCCTTTTTTTGAATTATAAGGCAATGCAAAACGACTTTTTGCTTTAGTTCCTCGGAACTCTTCAAGCAGGTCGGGCGTATGTTGGTTCACGCTGGAAATTTGTAACCGACAATTTACAGACAGACAAACAAACAGACAGACAAACAAACAGACAGACAAACAAACAGACAGACAAACAAACAGACAGACAAACAGACAAACTTTTGACTTTTATAATTATAAATTCTTATAGAGTCACAGAGTATTGATTGAATTACTCTTAGTTATACGCTAGAACAGTTTGTTTCATTAGCTAATTTCGTTAGATCTAAATATCTGGTTGAGACAGGGACGATTTTTAGGGTGTCAGGGTCGGATGTAGCAATTTGTCTGACGCGTGCGTTGGTGGTAAGAAAAATTTGAGACAAAAAATAAACAAAAAATTATTTACATTGCTGTATTTCTACGAAGTGACTATACGTAGCGTAAGGTAAAGAGAGTAACCAGTTGCGAATAGTCCTTTATATGCTATTCGCATCAGGAGAGAATAGAACATACCACACTTCTATTCAGAGTTATGATGCAACTGCTTTCGACCAAATACATTAGTCACATCATCAATATTCAAAGGGAATGTCGCGATTCATATGCATTAATGTTAGCCAATTGAGTTTTTCTTGCTTCTTTGTCGACTGTATCCATATCTCCAATAATTTTAAACGTTAAAAATGATCTTTTTGCTGTGGCAATGTACTCTGGCTAAGTCGAAACAATCGATAAGAATTCGATGATATGATCGAAAATCGTGCCGTCAATGCCGTTGATTTTCCAAATTTTGCTAACTTTCAATTTCTGCGTTTAGCCTTTTTCGAACTAGCTTTTGACTGTCGGACATTTAAAACTTTGCTAACATAAGTTGTCATGTTAACTACAAGTTCAAGAGCAAGCTTTGTTAAGTAGCGATAGCTACTTTTTGTTTTCTCACTTCCTGTTCGTCCATCCGTCTGTACAACCTTCACCGGGCAATCACAGATGATTCATCATGGAATCACCGATAATTCGCCAGGGAATCGTCGAAAAGGCGCGGGGAATCACCGATAATTCACAGTGGAATCACCGATGATTTACAGGACAATCATCGATGATTCACAAATGAATCACCTATGATCCAGAAATGAATCACCTATGATTCACCAATGAATCATCTATGATTCACCAATGAATCATCTATGATTCACCGGGGAATCATCGCTGCTTCATAAGTGATTCCACGGTGACTCCACGGTGAATCATCAATGATTCCACGGTAAATCATCGGTGATTCCACAGTGACTCATCGGTGATTCCACAGTGAATCATCGGTGATTCCACTGTGAATCATTGTTGATTCCACTGTGAATCATCGTTGATTCCATTGTAAATCATCGGTGATTCCACTGTGAATCATTGATGATTCCCCGGTGAATCGTCGGTTCATATTTAGACCCAAAATTAACTTCTTTGACTACACTTTATTGCTACTTTCCTATTCACATGACAATGAAGGATTGAAGAAACGATCGGTCGAATTCTTCTTCTGGATTACCGCTAATAGGAGGATCCGCGCCTGTAGGGTGTCCAATGTGGATCTCAAGAAATGTGTGAAAATAAGAGGAATGGTTCAGGTACAAGGTTACTCCACCATATACAATAGGAATATTTCCTTAAGCAGGAGATATATCGGAGACAAAGTTATACAGTACGTTGAGGGGATCATTTTAGGTTATGGCATAGGAGCTCAGGTTGATGCTCTAGGTCAGTCTTTAATTTATTACAGGAGGTTGAGGAGAAAATTTTCGCCCCAGGTTATCGTAATGTCTTAAGCAACATTTTGAAGACCGTACATTAGGGAGGTTTACATCATTGGGTAATGTCCACGTTTTTGGAAAGAAGATGGAAAATTTAAAATTATATAGAGAGACAGGGAACGAACGGGTCTTAGCTTAAGCTTTTGTTTAAAATTCTATGACCGGTCAAATATATCCAAATAACCAAGAGCTAAATTTATTGCAACGGTTATTCAGTAGGCAGAAAATGTCCTTAAGTAAAATTTTGAAAAATAAAAATTTTGTAATTTAGCTTAAATATTGGCTCTAGAAGGTAATAGTTATTTGATCATCGAGAGAGGAAATAGGCAAGTTTAACAACTGCGACTTTTTACTGTCAGAGCTAAGCAATTCACTTGAAACCAATGAATAATGTCTCACTCGCTCAATACGGAGTTTTGTACTTTTATATGCCGTTTTCAATTCATTGCAACGGCTTTACGTAATACTGTGTTAGCTTTACGTAACGGGTTATCTCAGTGGCACCAAGAATATCCGAGTTTAATTCTGTAGGGGAAATTCTGCAAAGGATTTTTTTCAACTTGTAGCATGAAAGTATCGTTCCTACCCAAGCTTCAAATTCTGGGAAGTTGTGATGTTTTGGTGTCCACAACGAACCGTACATAGAAGAATGACATGCATGACGTCACCCAAGTACGATGAATTCTATGTACACATATCTGAGCCTATCTTAAGGCGTAGATATAATAAACAACAGATAAAAATCCTATATGTAGCTACGATATAGGCATGGTTCGAAATTCACGTTAAGCATGTATGGTCCAACAAACAGATTAATGGTTACTCATACAGATGCCCTAGGAAAAAAGTATCTTGGTTGTGTGGGATACCTCGTATTATATTAACGGGGCTTGTATAGAATAAGCATATGCTGTGGCTGGTAGTCTGAATGCGAACGTGTAAATGTGGGAATCAAGCTAAAAATTGAAAACATGACTAGGTGAAATGACAGAAGAGCAACGGGGGATGAACAAAGGATCAAAAAGATCTGAGTTCCAAGGCCAGTAGGCCGCCTCAAAACCGGAAATCTATTCTAACACTGTGTAATGCAAGAACTATTTTGGGGACTTACCTTCTTCCATAATGCAGCATAACATACTGGGGGCCGACAATTGGGATGGAATAGCTAGCGACACCTATTCAAAGACACCGACATTAACACCTTACTCTGCCTGCACCAAGAAAAAACAATAGCAGACTACTCCACAGATTAAAATTGGCATTTCCAGCGCACTCAATTTCTTAATCTTTGATAAAATCATTGCCACTGAAGTAAAACCAAACTTTGAAGCTTGCTGCTGTTACTTATTGTTGCTATTTATGTTTAAACATATGCAAGGGACCCGTACGTATCAGAATAGATGTGGGAAACAGAGCTGATGTTGGCCCACTTGAGCCCTAAGTACAGACAAAATTTTCTTTTATAAACTGTCGGTCATGCCGAGATCTTTCAAACAAAAAAAATTTTGAAAATCTGAAAAAATTTACTCGAGTTATGTACAAAAAACACATAGAGCCCTAGCAGAGACTCGTTTTTAGTGCCCCAGCTAAGTCCAAGGACTCAAATTCAAGAAAGTTTCTTCCATAAATTGTCGGCTATGCTCAGGTGTTTCAAACAAACAAAAATTATGAAAATCGGAAAAGATTTGCCCGAGTTATGTACAAAAAAACTCATAGAGCCCTAGTAGAGACTCGATTTTAGTGCCCTAGCTAAGTCCAAGGACTCAAATTCAGAAAAGTTTCTTCCAAAAATTGACGGCTGTGCTCGGGTCTTCCAAACAAAAGAAAATTTATGAAAATCTGAAAAGATTTGCCCGAGTTATGTACAAAAACACATAGAGCCCTAGTAGAGACTCGATTTTAGTGCCCTAGCTAAGTCCAAGGACTCAAATTCAGAAAAGTTTCTTCCAAAAATTGACGGCTGTGCTCGGGTCTTCCAAACAAAAGAAAATTTATGAAAATCTGAAAAGATTTGCCCGAGTTATGTACAAAAACACGTAGAGCCCTAGTAGAGACTCGATTTTAGTGCCCTAGCTAAGTCCAAGGACTCAAA
>CM055406.1:102027406-102039317 GCA_029228625.1 Pseudolycoriella hygida
GACAACTGACCCCCAAACATCTGCTTGGTCGCAGGTAAGGATCGGAATGGGTCCGAGGCGACCTGATGTGTTCAGGTCAGGTCGGACCCAACTTTGACCTGAACCTGCTCTTGCATTTTGGGTCCGATCTGAAAGGAACCTGAAACCAAAAATTCTTAATCAGGTCCAGGAGTTTTCGTTTCTGGGGCTTGTGAGTCTTGGTGAGTCCTATTGCGTCTTAATGCTGCCTTAATACTGGATTGAGACGCATTGGGGATCATGGGGACCGGAAATGAGTGACCCTGGAATCATGTCGACATGTTCAGATTGGGTTACAGGTTGTCCAAGTGGGTTTGATGTTTTCTGAGTAATGAAGTCGACGTAAAATTCAACCTGAATCTGACCTCAAAAAATTAGATTGACCCAAGTATATTTTTTGATCCAAATCTGAACTAAAAATTCAGGTCAAATTTTTTTTTTCGAGTCCATTCCGATCCTTAGTTGCAAATCACTGTTAGACGCGTACGTCAAGTCAACCTAAGTGTCACAGATTGCGATTTTTCGCAAACTATACACAAAATTGTGGTAGCTGCCTATGATGCCTGGACGCGGTAAATTGATTCCGGTGGTATAATCTGAAGGCAAAAGTTAAAAAAATGTCGCAGAACATTGAAGAGCCTCAGCCAAAATTTCAAAGTTGAACGGAAATCGCGTGGGAAACATTCGTTATTGGTCACAACGTCAAGTCACACAATCACGAAAAATTGTAAGTATGCACGACAGCAGCATGCAAGCTGTGCGCAGGTAATTGCAATACTGACAAATTTGACAAACCAGTAGCTAGTCCGATCACTTTGTCAAGCGACGGTGATTGTTGTTAGTATATAAGTTCACTGCATGACGAGCGGCGGCCCAGCGCGGTTCTACTATTCATGCATCACTCCCATGTGATGTTTGATAAGTTGAACTAGGGAGCATATACGGGTCATTCGCGAAATTTGAGTCACAACTTAGGAACAAGACTTTCAACGTGAAAATCTATTGCTGCACTTGTTCAGGCTAGCAGTCAGAGAGATAGGAGGGGCTGAGCTCCGAACTTAAATTCTATTGACAAATTTTAATTGTTAAAAAAACTGACTTCGTGCGGTAAGCGCAATTTTAGACTAAATACCCTAAAGAAAACACCAACCACCGAAATTGCTAGGCGAAAATTGGTTTATATTAACGAATATTTGAATGTCGAGGGTTTCCTTTGTTTAAGTGCACCAGCTACTATTCAAAACTACTATTCATTGAAATTCTACTTTTACCTTTCCTTATTAATTAAAGGTACAGGTACATCTCACTTGTGAGGAATGGGAATAGGCAGGGCCTATTTTAAGTAATTTAAATTACCGGAAATTACTAAAATTTTCTAAAAATATTAAAATTTACGATAAATTTTCAAACATTTAGATGGTAATTTTGAGTAATTTTTGGTAAATTTTAGTAATTTCAATTTAAAATTACTTAAAATAGGCCCTGGTATAGTTGGCTGTAACGAAAAGATAATCGAAAAATCTTTTTTGGGATTGAATTTGGGCAATCTCGGCCCAAGGGCAAATGAGCTAGGGCCGTTTAAGTGGTTTTTGGTCTTTTGTACATAGCTCGAGTAAATCTTCTCAGATTTTCATAAATTTTTTTTGTTTGAAAGATCTGGGTAGGGGTCATCCCTAAATTACGTAACGCTAATTTTGCGGTCTGGACTCTCCCCTCCCCCCTGTCGTAACACACCGTAACGTTGGCCGAAACCCCCTCCCCCGTGGTTACGTAACGTAACAAAACATATTTTTGAAGCAACGTAGAAAGAATAAAGACTGTTATAAGTACAAAACTGGTCTTGTGTTATTCACTATCCACTGTAACGATCCACAATCATAACGTGACAGTGCTTCGAGATCAAGCGAAGTGCAAGGGAAGACTGAACGATATGAATTTCCGAAAGTTATTTCATTACTGTCATTTTTGTTAACTAGTTGAAATATAAAAAATTCGTCAAAAGTAAACGAAAAAATCTGCGTTGCCAAAAGGAATTGAAATTAACGGTTTTATGTTCGATATTTTCATATAGGAAGAAAAATGTTGAGGTTCGAGCGTTACGTAACTCCGATGCTAGACCCCCTCCCTCCCCCTCGTAGCTTTCCGTAACGCTAGAGGAATACTCCCCCCTCCCCCCTCGAGCGTTACGTAATTTAGGGACGACCCCGTATGACCGACATTTTATGGAAGAAACTTTTTTAAATTTGAGTTCTTGGACTTAGCTAGGGTACTAAAACCGAGTCTCCACTAGGGCCCAACGTGTTTTTTCTACATAAATCGGGTAAATCTTATCCGATTTTCAAAATCTTATTCTTTCCTGAAAGATTATCAAAAAGTTGATTATGAAAATGAATTTCGGCAAAATCGGTTGAAAACTTTCGAAGTTACGGTCGAAAAAGTGGTGAAAACGTGGTTTTTTGAAGGTTGGCGGAACTTTTTCACTTATATCACTGCGAAATTAGAACTGAAATCGCTATTCAAGATTTTGAATGGAAGATGTGGACAGCAGAAAATAACCAAAATGAAATTAGTGAAAATCTGTCGAGTGGTTCAGGCTACAGACTCCTTAGAGTGGGCCCAACTCACGCTACGCGACCCAACACGGTGTTTGGTTTTATTTTCGTGAATATTCCTTTGATAATAAGGTTTTTTGTGCAGTGTTGTAGAGAAAAAAGAGGTGAACTTTTCTGTTCATGGAGTTATGGGTCAGAGTCCTCTGCTAAGCGCTCTAGGTCGGTTTTTAATTCTGGGCTTATTTTAAGGCCTTGGAAAGATTTTTTGTGCTGCTTCTTCGGACGGGTTTTTCAATATTGCCTTATCGGCAATTTCCAATACGTAAGGCAATATTTACTTAAATACGTTAGAGTTTTTTCGTAAACATCAACTCTATTTGCCGCATCTTTTCTGATACGTAACGGGTCCCTTCATAAGTTTTTATATTCGACTTTTAAGTTTTTTTTACGACAAAACTACATAAGCTATATAATTGAATCGCAGGTGGATCGCATATCGACAGTTTTACTGACATACGTTTGGTAGTTAGAAAAATGTGCTGTTAAATATTTTAGGCGCGAAATATTTAAACTCCGAACTAGAAGTCGTATTTAAAAAAATATTTTTTTTTGTGTCGTTTAACTTTTTTTACTTTGCAATGTGCTAAATTCGCTTCAATATTTTTTTGAACTTTTTACTTCTGCGCAGAAATATAAAGTTCATAAAAATGTTGAAACGAGTAACTCGAAGTTTTACAAAAGCAGGCTAAGCAACAAATGTCAAAATTATCTTCCATCCCTTTTTTTCATTAGATTCAAGCATTACGAAAAATGAGATGCAAGATAATTTTGACATTTGCGGTTTAGCCTGCTTTTGTAAAACTTCGTACAGTTTAACGAGATAAATTGTAAAAAATTTATAGTCGTGACCCATAACAAAATTTGAAAATTGTCCATTCAATTCTGCACTAGCTGGTGCAGTCATACAAAGAAAAGCAGATAACTGTAGGTAGGTAACTGTAATTAAAAAAAATTAGGAACAGTTATTTGTGCACCCTAAGACTTCGTGTGTTTTCATTGTTGCCAAATGTTGACTTTTAATTAAAATTTTTCAATGTTTCTGTGTATGAGTACACCAGATGGTCAAACCAGCTCAAAAATATAAATATGAGCAAATTATAGATTTGGCTACTGTAGCGCTATTCAAATTCCTGCATAGAGTTTGTTTGTAATATGCTGTCCTAGTACATACCATTATTCATAAAGTAACCGAATATGAAGCAAAGAAATGTTTGATTACATATAGTCAAGAATTTCTCACAAGAGTTATTGAATATGTAAAATGTATGTTTCCAGTTAGACAAGCAACCTTCTCTAAGGAGGCAGCACACTTTGTTTGATTAAATAAAAATGTATTGTTGTTCAATTTTTAAAGGAAGACGATTGTTTCACTACTTCTATTATTTTATATCGATAAATTATCATTTTTGGACCCATACGAAGTGCAAAGGTTCTACTCGTTTATTCTGAACATTTTTATTGCAACATGGGGTAGATCGAAGTGGGAGGTGGGGGGATACATTTATTTTCGTCTAGACATGGCGAATCAGCAAAAAAAAGATCGTCCGTCCGTCTCCTAAACTTTTTTCCCCTGAAAGGAACATACGTGTCATGATTCATGTTCAAAGATGAGCAAAAACGTTGAAGTAGTTTCGGAGAAATCATCGAAATCATCTTTGAGATTCTTATAGTTATGAAAAAGCACGAAACATTAGATTGTTTGCTCATTTCTATATTTAGATATGTTCGAGAGTTTTTGCAACATCTATCCTGTTTGCCACGTCAGTTCTGTTTGCCGCATCTATTCCGATACGTTTCAGATAAAAACTCTTCTGCGGCATTACACATTTATATTTTTTAAACGCAAATTAGAATCTCGATTCAAAATAATGCGCCAAATATTCAGTGACAGTATTTTTATCTTGATAGTACCAACAATAAAAAATGATAACGTTGGAAATGCTTATATTAGTAAACAAACGCACGTGGTCGAAAGAGAGAGAGAACAAAAGAAATTTTGACCTAACCACGCACATTGGTTTAGAGGCCTGTGTAAACATAAGCACGTGTACGGGCGAGAGGTGCCAACCTAGCAAAACTTTATTCATCAAACTGACGGCAAGCCCACAGCAAGCATTTCAGTTTTCGAGAGCACCAAAAAAAAGGTTGTACTGTACGTTGAGTTTTTTTCATTGGGTCATTGGCCCCTGAGATCAAGTTAGGGCCATACGTGTAGGTTCTGATGTCGCCTGAGGACATGAAAATAAGTTTTGGATATGTTACAGTCGTAAGGGGCCATCCAAAAAGTACGTACTTCTACAGGGATGAGGGTGGTATCATCAAATCCATACGATTTAGAACGAGTGAGGAGGGTGTGTAATTCAGAATTGTATACGTACTCATCGAAATTCTAACCTTCGGCAGGCGTAAGAACTATGATTGTCTTATCTCACCTAAAGTAGATTCCAACACCCTTGAAAGATCTATGAAGTAAATTATGCACAAAAACGTTTAACGATTGGCTTTTTTATCTGAGTACTCAAAAAAACCAACCGATTACGATTTTTGTGGACTTCAAAGATCTTTTCTGTATACTGTGTTCAAACTAAGATAGACTATTTTCAGAAAATCTTCTCTTAAACGATATTTAGTTTTCTCGCTTTAATATCGCTTTTTAGTGAAAATTTAGAATGAAAATGCTAGTATTAGAGTATGCTATGACAAATCAAAATTTGCATTGTGTTGACTACGAGTAACTCGGTTGACTACCTATGCATGTTTACCGTTAGATCGTCAATTATTGAACCCGTACGAAGTACAAAGGTCCTATACGTTTACTACAAACAACTTTCTTGTAACATGGGGTAGTTCGAGGTGGGAGGTGGGACATTTATTATGGTCTAGTGATGACGAATCAGCAATAAAAAAATGTTCGTCTAAACGGTTGGACCGATCAACCTAAGCGTTTCCCCCCTGAAAGGTACATATGTCCCATGATTCAAGTTCAGATATGAGCAAAATCGGTCAGGCGGTTCCGGAGACATGGTCGGAGAAGAGTCCAAAAACATGGTTTTTCGAGGGTCGTTAAAACTTTTTCGCAAATATCTCCGCAAGTTTAGCACGGAAATTATTCATTTTGGTGTCAAATGAAAGCATAAAACTAGGAACAATTTTTTTGTGTAAATTGGGTCAGTGGTCTGGGCACTGGGAACAATAGAATGGACGAAATTGAGTTTTTTGGCCATATACGAAAGTAGATGGTTTTTCGTCTATATTTGCTCAACTATGCAATATGGAGATTTACTGTCAAAGACAAAGTTGTAAAGAATAAAATTTTAGAGAACACGTATTTCAGAGTTTTAAGGAAAAATCGCCTAATCCTGGAATGTGACCACTTCTAGAATTGGGCGGGATGACTATGGAAGGTAGAAGATTGGTTCCAAAGTAGGGTGCAGCGTTTTAGAAAAATTATTTTATTTTCAAAAGACTCCCCCCTACGAATGTCGGGCAACTCAGTCTGATCATTTTATGGAAGGACTTTTTTTTTAAATGGCGATCTTCAATGGCCGCATACCCAAATTTTGTAGAAAGTCGGTGATTCAGTACTGTACACTGTTTGTCGATTTCTCCTGTTCAATTGACTTGACCCAAATAAGTGGTTGAGGGATTTATTTTGCAGCTGCAGGGATTGGGCCTTATTTATAACTACACATGACTTCAGTTCCTTCAGTTCAAGTTGTCTTCTGCTCAGGCTGTTAAGTAAAAGCTTCCCGATGGTCACTACCGAAAACAAATTTTTCATAAAAAAGTACGAAAACTTTGAGGAAATGTTTGTAGGTATGGTAAAAAAGAATAGTCTTAATGCGGGAAATGCAGCAAAGAAAGGTTTCTTCAATTCGGACCATTGGTTGCAAAACAATGCGACTTAAAGTGAAGAGAAATTATTATTCTAAAATCTATTACATCGTCAAAAAACACTTTATTGTGCAACATAATCGCTTTTTGTGTTTTCTTTGGACATTATTTATAATATGTCTTATTCGTAAAAAGAACAGACCATATAGTCATCCCTTTCGCGCACTCGCACGTTGGAGAGGTTATACACCAGTCATATGCCGCTTAGAAGTAGGTTTTGGGTTCGACGATTGTTGAAAATTGGATTCGTAAAAGTGACAGAAAATATTGTTTTGACGCGAAAACGACGAAAATTTTTCTGGTACGATTGGTGATTGGGAAAATTCGAAAACTATATTGCTCGACCATTTAGCTTCAGCGAAGCCCATACATTGTGATCTCATCTGTTCACAATTTTGAGCAAAAAATGAATTTTTGGTGACACTTTTTAGGTGGCGAAGCCGGCTCAGACCTCAGTCAATTTAATGAGGATGTAATTGCACATACTTAAGAGTTAAGGCGACATTTACTTAGATACGTTCGAGTTTTTTCGTAACATCAACTCTGTTTGCCGCGTTTATTCTGATACGTACGGATCCCTGCAAAATTTAACATTCTACATTTCCTATGTACACAAGGGAGGGGAGGAGGGGTGGTCCAGGGCCTATTTTTTAGAAAACTTTTTCTCAAAGTGTTCGAACAAGTTAAAATAAGTGTAGAATTAATTAGAATCGATGTAAAGTGTATTCTGAAACATAATAGAATTCGTACAGATAAAAAAACCACGGGAAACATAGTATGAACGGGTGCGCTGAAAATTCAGCGTGTCTGTTTTAGATGATTGATTTTAAGCAATTTTACGAGTTGTAGACCGAGCAAAGCGAGGTCTACATGCGAAAATGCCTAAGATAAGTTGTGTAAAACAGATACACAAAATAGAAATAAAATATTCGTAGAGCTAGCAACTAAGGAGGCAGGCTGGTGTCAAGTTCATCACAACCTAAACTTTGTTTTGCTAAAATAACATTTATTGTGAACAATCAGATTTTTGACACTAGCCTGCCTCTCTATAAGTCCATACGAATATGTTATTCCTTCCAAGGTTGGTTTCAAATTGAAAATAATGGAAATCAAGTGACACTTTTGATTTTAGGCAGTATGTCAACACCAACCTGCTTTGCTATAGCTCCCATACAAATTCAGTACTTTTTGTGCCAGAACTCAGGGAGACAGGCTGGTGACAAGTTGATAATATGTGAGATGCTTTCTTCCATTAATGTTTTTCATTTGATAACATCATTTATTTTTGCATGGCGTAGAAAGTAAGAGAGGGAAGGGAGTATCGACAATCGAAGATCGTTTGACACTACCTTAGGTAATTTCATTGGTTTCATCATCTCTTCGCTAATCATCTGTCCATGCACTTTGCAGCTTCCCCGTTATCTTTGTAATTACATTATCCGCCACTTTCCACAACTCTTCATCGCGACACATCTCCGAAATTATGTTGTCGGCATTTACGTCTGGCCCATTCGCAGAGCAGGGGCAGGCAAATATCGCATGTCGTGCAGAAAAGAAAAGTTACTCTTCGAAGGTACACTGGTGCAGGTATTTACTGAAGCATCTATGAACCGTCAGGAACTGTGTCAGCTGGAAGCTAGCCTTACCGTGCTCCCTCTATACCCATGTCGTTACGTTCGGAATGAGTTTATGGGTCCACTTCCTTTATCCGTGGCATCCCACTCTCACTGCCACTGTCTCAGTGATTCGGCTCTTAATTGCGCCCTAGCTGCTTTGGTAGATTGATTCTCACTCTGTGGCATTCGCTGTCTTCCATCAGCGTTCTGCATATGCTCATACTCATCGTTCCGGCTATAACACATACCGCTTCTCAGAGATCGTTCGGCATGCGCCTGCTACCCTTATGCTTGCCAGTCTTTTGGCTTTGTCCAACCTCCTTCGGTTCCTCTTCATCTCTAGCGCCTCTATCCACGCTGCACGCTGGTATATATATTTTCTTTATAAGCAAGAGTGTATTGCTGTGCGTTTTCCCAGAAAGCTTCCTTTCGCTGTATGTGAACACACTTTCGCATATACAGAAAAATATCTGCCAAAATAGCCCAATACACACGCGATGTGTTGTATATTCTCATCGTGCTGCGCACTCGTTGAAAATTGAATGTACTATAACAACTTTCTTCTTAATGCGTAAGCCTCAGAGTGGGTGCAGATTTACATTTAAATTAAAAGATGCTTTTCGTGCATTTACATAGTTTTTGTGACAAACACACGCACGTATGGACTTTTTTTATTTCTAAACTTCTAAAAATACTTAACAGTGCAATTAAGGCTCCCGGAGTTAAGGATCCCAAATTGTATTGGTACAAACATAAAACGTAACAAGCGAAATAGATCTACATTCTTCACACATGTCTTCATCCAACATGCAGTAAACTTGACAATCGTCAGTAATGTGGTGTCTCATAATTATGGTTAAAAAGCGTCGACGCATTAGCTAAGATTAAGTAATTATAGCGAAACTAATTTCCTGTGTCCTGTTTGGTTAAATGAATACGTCGAGTTAAAATACCTGGAAAGATAAAATATCTACAAAATAGTCTTTGCGATGACACTAGGTGTAGAGGGGTATAGTTTACTCAACACAGCGTTAGGTGTATATTTATTAAATAAAAACATTGATAAATTACGCCGTGGGTTACACCGTGGAAGGTATAATGTATGTAAAATGAAGTTAATTATAATGAATTTTCCACCACCTCATTGTTTCATGCTTACATGATATTGCGTTTTAAGTAAGTAAATTTCATTATATAGAAAAAATTTGTTTGTATGCACTCATTTTATCTAATCCACTATCATCGGTACATTCTGGGTGAGCGTAGATTTGTTTACGATTTTCTGTCGTTACATTCGTATCAATTCGAAAAATGACTATAGCTGTGTGTGGTGTATACCACAAACCTAAAATATTGAATTAGTATGTTATTTTGAAAGTTTACCAACTGAGGTTAGCTCAGATCCTCTTCGACTGTACCCCAATGAATGAAATTAAATTTGAGAATCGCGACCTTTCATTTCAAAAATGACGCCAGTCCTGTACGATTTTATGATAGAATCATACAATACCAACAAACATTATTTATAGTATACAACAATAGATGTCGGATATGTACTTCATAAACAAGTTTACGTAAGAACAAAATACAGAAGAAATCAATTCTTTGCAACGAGCCCTCACCTGAGTGTAGAAAACATTTGAATTTTTTTTTTTTTCACTGAAATATTTATTTATTCATGGAAAACATAAAATACAGAGTTCATTATAGAGATCGTCTACTGTAAATAGTGCACCTTGTCTAGTTTTTCTTCACTGTCGAGAATCGTTCCGAGGATAGACGCTGCGTTTCCTCGCACTACACTGATCATCTGACCAGCTTCCTCCCAATATCGTCGATTACAGCCGGTCCTTATGTTCATGCCTCGCCCTTCTACCAGCGCAGCGCTTCGTTTACAGGCTAAGCCGCGGAGTGCGTTTTGTATTCGATTTTGTATTGTATTCTTTTTTACATAGCGAGTGTTTGAAGTCCATATCAGAAATATCTTTTCCATATTTTATCGTATATGTGTGGGGTATGAAAATACCCTGCCATTTATTTACTTGTTAATGATGAAGAATAGGAGAAAAAACGGAGCAACAATATCTCTTGTCACCAAACAATGGTTGGATGCCACACACAACACATCGACTCATCATAAGATCCCATAAAAACTTATTTCCCTCATTACTGCTGCTCTCTTTCCTTACGTATTTATTTTGTTAATTATTGTGATTTATATTCAACCAGCACGGTTACCGGGATTTTGTTATAGATTTGTGTCAATGTCACTTGAGCTCTCAAATTTCACAAAGTAGAATGACCATAACCTAAAAATTCTTCATGATTCCATATATATTTTGGGTTATGGTATTTCCACTTTGCGAAACAGTGTCAAAGTGTCATCTCCGAACCGCTATTCGACACAGATCTATAACAATTTAACAATACTCTCGTGAAGCTCGGTTGGTGGTAAGTATTTTCAGTTTTAACTGTAGTATCTTTTTTTTGCTAATAAACTTAGATCTATTTACGTGAAGGTGCAATAAGGCACATCAAGGTGCACTAAGATGTAACAGAATGCATTGAGGTGCACCACCAAGGTGTAGTTAGGTGACCAAGGTTTTTCTTATACTTACTTTACATTTTCGGCGCTACAGCCATTTGTGGATGTGGACCTTGGCCTGCTCGAGGATTCTGATCCAATTATGTCTGTTCCTTGCCGCGTATTCCCAATTTTTTATTTCGAGCGTCCGAAGATTTTGATCGACACCAACGATCCATCCAATTTTGCTAAATGACCAGCCCACCTCAGCCTTTGGACTTTCACCACCCGGACCAAAGAAGTGTTCTATTCCATTCTTCAATGACCTATCCACTAAAATCCCTTTCCTTACTCTCCATGCTCTCTTCTCACCCGAACCACCTCACAGCATTACTTCGGGGAGGGCTGTACTTTCGCACGTACTCTCTCAGATCAACTGACAGTCTTCTTTGATCTTCTCTCCTTGCGCTTTGCAGCTTCCTCATTATTTTTGCAACGACATTATCCGCTACTTTCCACACCTCATCGCGGCACATCACCAATATTATGTTTTCGGCATTTACATCTGACCCACTCACAATCATCCGCTCACCTCGCTCTTGTTCGAAGCGGGGACAGACAAATAACACGTGCTCCGCAGTCTCTTCCTCTCCCTCGCATGTCGTGCAGAAAGGTGACAATGTTATTCCAAACCTGTGCAGGTATTTCCTGAAGCATCCGTGGCCCGACAGAACCTGTGTCAGTTGGGAGTTAACCTCTCCATATTTCCTCTGTACCCATGTCGTTATGTTTGGTATGAGTCTATGGGTCCACCTTCCCTTGTCCGAGGAGTACCACTCTTGCTGCCACTGTCTCAGTGATTCGGCTCTTAATTACGTCCTAACTGTTTTGGTAGTTTGACCCTCCCCTCTCGTCCTTCTATGACATTCACTGCCTTCCTTCAGCGTTATGCATATGGGCATCGTCCCGGCTATGACACATACCGCTTCTAGGGCTCTGGCTTTCATTGCCTTTTCGCACGTATAGTCCACATGACTATTAAAATTTCTTCGGTCGTCCAGCATAACTCCAAGGTATTTTAATTAAGTGAATGTGATTTCTTCCCCGTCAATGTTCCGCTCATTTTTTTCTTTTTTTTTTGCAGTTACTAGCATGATCTCGGTTTTCTGGTGAGCCAGCTTCAGTTTTGCCGTTGTCATCCAGTTTTCGACATTTTCTAGCGTTTCCATCTTAACTACCTCCACCTC
>CM055406.1:102039817-102056859 GCA_029228625.1 Pseudolycoriella hygida
CGAAATATCTGAACCAAACACATCACAAGTTAGACAAATAAGTTCAAAAAAAGGTCTGCACAAATTATAAAGCATTTAAACCGTCTTGAGATTAAATTTTATTTTTTTGGGAATAAATGGAATAAATTTATTTACCTTTTTTTGAACTTATTTGTCTAACTTGTGATGTGTTTGGTTCAGATATTTCGCAAAAACAACAAAAAAAATTTTGGGAATAAATGGAATAAATGGAATAAAAGAATAAATGGAATAAATGGAATAAATGAAGTGCGCCACCCCTCGGACCGACAGACAGACAAAGACAAAAAAAGTTTCCCCTTTACTCCCGGGTTCGAATTCGCAATGTAACAAACGTGGTAGTAAACGCATCAGACCTTCGTACTTCGTACGGGTCTAAAAATGTCCGTCCGTCGTTCCGTCTGTCAACACGATAACTCGAGTAAAACTCAACCGATTTAAAAAAAAAAATTTCCCCTAAAAGGTAATCGAAAAATCTTTTATGGGATTGAAGGGCCACCGAGCTAGGGCCGTTTATTGATTTTTGGTCTTTTGTACATACGTAACTCGAGTAAATCTTTTCTGATTTTCAACATTTTTTTTTGTTTGAAAGACCAGGGCATAGCCGACAATTTATGGAAGAAACTTTTTTGAATTTGAGTCCTTGGACTTAGCTGGGGCACTAAAATCGAGTCTCTGCTAGAGCTCTATGTGTTTTTTGTACATAACTCGAGTAAGATTTCTCCGATTTTCAAATATTTTTTTAGTTTGAAAGATCTAGGCATGACCGACAGTTTATAAAAGAAACTAAGGTCGGCCCTAACATAAAAAAATGTTTTTTGCTATGTTGCAGAGGAAATTGAGGGAAACATTTTTGGCTATGGAATTGTGTATCCGAGGCCTCTGCTTAGGGCCCTAGGTCGGTACTAAGGTCGAACCTAGCCCAAAAAATGGTTTTTTCTATGTTGTAGAGAAAATTAATTAGAACATTTTTCTATATTTGGGGGTCAATTTTCGGAAAGGTTTTTTTACACCGTTTCTTCGGACGGGTTTTTCAATATTGCTCTATCGGCAATTTCCAATACAACTTAATGTGGTCGTAATTTCATACACTTAAGAGTTAAGGCAATATTTACTTAAATACGTTCGAGTCTCTTCGTAACATAAACTCTGTTTGCCGCATCTATTCTGATACGACCCGTACGTATATGTTTACGATACGATACGATATGACCCCTGCATATGTTTAAATATAGAATGACAAGAAACATGGCTGCTATAAAACGACGAATCTATGCAACATTTTTGTGCCCGTACGAAGAGCAAAGTTCCTATACGTTTACTGGAAGCAATTTCAATGTAACATGGGGTAGATCGAGGTGGAAGTTGAGGGGATACATTTATTATCGTCTAAAAATGACGAATCAGCAATAAAAAAAATGTCCGACTGTCCGTCTCCACTTTTTTTTTTAACGGCTCAACCGATCACCCTAAACTTTTTTTTCGCTACATGCCTCCCATGATTCAAGTTCGAAGATGAGCAAAATCGGCCAAGTAGTAGATATTTTCGAAGAAGTGGAGGTCGGACATGAAATTTTCAAGGGTCGATGAAACTTTTTCGGAAATATCTCAGCAAATATAGCACGGAAATTGCTCATTCTGGTGTCAAATGAAAGCATTTGATGTCACAAAACTGGGAAAAATTTTTTTTGGGAAACGGGTCAGGGGTCTGGGACCAAAGGAATGGACGAAATTGAGTGAAACACGTGTTTCAGGGTTTTGGAGAAATATGGCCCAATCGTGGTATATGGCCACTTCCTTAATTGGGCAGGATGACCCGAATCTCCAGAACTATGAGACTTAGAAAGTGGTTCTAAAGGCGAAGTTGTAGAGAATTAAATTTGAGCGAATACATGTCTCAGAGTTTTTGGGAAATATGGCCCAATTTTTGGGATATGGCCACTTTTAGAATTGGGAGGAATGACCTATATGTCCAGAACTATAAGAACTACAAATCTGCTTTCAAAGGCGAAGGTGTAGAGAACCAAATTTGTGTGAATCAAAGTGCTGACGCGTAATTATAGTCGGAGCTGGTAAAATTTCAAAGGGGCGCCAACCTATTATTGCGGATCATATGTCTGAATATAAACAATATTTTATCACATACTTACTTTACTTTTCCGACGCTACAGCGACATGTGGGCCTTGGCCTGATCGAGAATATGATTCCAACGTCTCCTCTCTTTTGCTACACTTTGCCAACTTCTTATTCCCAGATCTGATTCGAATTTTCAGGCGAATCACTCTCCTTCGCCCTTCTGGATCGTTTCGGAATAGAATTGAGGGGGCTCTGTTTCCATCCATACGTGCTAAATGCCCCGCCCACCTCAATCGTTGGACTTTCACCACTGCCACTACATCAGGTTCGCCAAAATCACGTTTTATTTCAAAATTGTATCGTTGCCGCCACCTTTCTCCTTCGTGCATCGCTCCATAGATTGCACGTAGTACCTTACGCTCAAATACAAGCAGCAGATGTTCGTCACTTTTCTTCATCGCCCTAGATTCGCATCCGTAGATTAGCACTGGGCGAATGAGCTTTTTGTAAACATAGCACTTCGTTTAGCATCTGCTTGCCGCCATGATACATCTTTGTATTTCTGGTGTATTATCGCCATCTGTACGTATCAGTGCTCCAAGATACTTACTAACACAAAACAACTACCTACAAAAATAAATATTTAGCAAAGTTATGGACTCCCATAATACAAAGACTTTTTCATTCTGACCCCTCCCCCCACTCCCACCTGTTTGAAGTTATTAGTCATTTTAGGTCAATTCTTTGGATCAGTTTTGCCACATGCAGCAGCGGTGTGCTGTGAAACTGAGTATGTGGGTAGTTCGTACACCTAGCCTAGTACGAATATCTACAAAGACTTCTTTGGTTAAGTTTGGTTGCAGTGGTTGAGAGGTAATTTTTTAAAAGCACCTCCATTTTTGTAACATTTTCGCTGTTAAAGTCTCTCATAAATGTTAATTCCCCTCTGAATGTAATCTTTTTTTTCATGACTTTATTTTTCTTTTTTCTCCTAAAAAATAATTAACAATTTTGCGATCTTATTTTTCGAATATAATGATAATAGCTCCTATAGCTATTTTTTACTGCTCGATACTTGTAAACTACAAATAGTTTATCTCTGAACATCTAACATTTCTTTATGCTCAATGATATTTTTTTTATTAAAGAAACTACTAACTCTATTAACTTAACCTAAATCACAGCCAAATACAAAATTTACAAAAAATATACAAGCTCAGGCAAGAAGGAGCCGATCATCCTTCGTAAAACTTCAGCTCATTGTCGCTGTTTCACATCTTCCCTCTCTCTGTGTAATGCTTTAACCCACTCGCTGGTAGGTACCTCCTGGACAGAAGACAATTATCGTAGTAGTCAACATCGCCCTGTTTCCCCACAATCTCTTCAATCAACGGATTATCCTACACCACCAAGTTATCCACAAATTTCAAAGACCAAACATATAGCTGTCTATCGGGATGATACTAGAGCGCGCGTAAAGCTCTACGTTGCTGACATAATTAAAGTTTTCAGGAGTCCTGACTAAATTTTCACACTGTCGCAGGCACTTCCTCTCGAAATACTTTGTCTTTCTCATCTAAGTCTTGGGCACGTTGATCCGCACAGGGAAACCGTAAGTCAATAACGGACGAATGAGCTGCTTGTAACGCAAAGTTTTGACCTCTACATCTCTGTTAGCATCAGCGGATATAACAAATTTTTCGCCGCCCGACCTTTCGTTTTTTTGGACCCGTACGAAGTACAAAGGTCCTATACGTTTACTACAAACAGTTTTATTGTAACATGGAGTAGATCGAGGTGGGAGGTGGGGGGATGCATCTATTATCGTCTAGAGATGACGAATCAGCAATAAAAAGATGTCCGTCTGTCCGTCTGTCTGTCCGTCTCCACTTTTTTTTCCAAACGGCTCAACCGATCAGCCTAATCTTTTTTTCCCTGAAAGGTACATGCCTCCCATGATTCAAGTTCGAAGATGAGCAAAATCGATTAAGTGGTTCCGGAGATATGGTCGAGGAATTGACCAAAAACATGGTTTTTCGAAGGTCGGTGAAGCTTTTTTGCAAATATCTCAGCAAGTATAGCCCGGAAACTCCTCATTTTGGTGTCAAATGAAAGCATTTGATGTCACAAAACTGGGAAAAATTTTTGTGGGAATCGGTACAGGGGTCTGGGCACTGAGACCAATGGAATAGACGAAATTGAGTTTCTTGGCCATATACGAAAACAGTTTTTCGTCTATATTTCCTTAACTATGCAATATGGAGATTTATTGTCAAAGGCAAAGTTGTAGAGAATTAAATTTAAGCGAACAAGTGTTTCAGGGTTTTGGAAAAATATGGCCCAATACTGGTTTATGGCCTCTTCCATAATTGGGCAGGATGGCCAAGATCTTCAGAACTATGAGAGTTAAAAAGTTGGTTCCAAAGGCGAAGTTGTAAAGAATTAAATTTGAGCGAACACGCGTTTCAGGGTTTTGGGAAAATATGGGCCAATTCTGGCATATGGCCACTTCCATAATTGGGAACGATGACCCGAATCTCCAGAACTATGAGAGATAGAAAGTTGCTTCCAAAGACAAAGTTGTAGAGAATAAAATTTTAGAAACACGTGTTTCAGTGTTTCAGGGGAAAATTACTTAGTCCTTGGATATAAGCTTTTCTAGATTTGAATGATCTGAGACGTACTTCGGTAGGGCCTTTGACATTACCTTGGGTAATTTCTATGGATCTTTGAAATTCTTACAGTTATAAAAGAACAGAAAACGTTGGATTGTTTGCTTATTTGTATATTTAGATACGTTCGAGTCTCTTTGCCACATGTATTCTGTTTGCCACATCTATTCTGATACGTACGGGTCTTTGGTTATGTTTTTTTATTTATTTACTGCATCAATGGCCGAAGCCTCCTGACTATTTATAATTAATTATAATAGACCATACTTAGCATGTTCGCTGGACTTCCAGAGATATGTAAGATTTACACCAAGGTACTTCACACTCTTTCTTGGGAATGGGAATAGTTTCGAATTCTAGACGCAGTGCACGCTCTCTAGCTAATATGTTTCTTCCACAGTGAGGAGATGGCCTCCTAAAAACAATGGCTTCACTTTTGCCTGGATTAATCCTAACCTTCCACATCCTATAATATTTAGCCAGGATTTTAAGATACTCATTGACTTGCCTCGCAGCTATCTTCAGTGATTTCGATGATTGATAGGTAGTAGTATCGTCGGCAAGTTGAACAAGCCTAGGGTCCTTTGCATCATCGTTCCGCGGAATGTCGAGCTTGAAGATTGCAAACAGAACAGGAGCTATTATCGAGCCTTGAGGAGTCCCTGCGCTCATCTGAAAAACGTCGGAAACTTTGTCGTTGACCGTCACCCTAAAAGTGCGATCACTCAGAAACTTCATCACAAGAAAACAGAGGTTATCGTCGAAGCCAAATTTGAATTTCATCTTCCACACCAGGCCTTTTGTCCACACCGTGTCAAAAGTTTTTTCCGAATCCAAGAAGACCGCCACCGTGAACTCATCTTTATTCAAGGCTCGTATAACGTCTTCTGAGAGCTTAAACAGCGCATGAACCGCTATGTAAAATTGCCTAAAACCGAACTGACAACCATTCATCAAGTTCTTACTCTCTAGCTCAAAACGTATCCAACTTAGTTAGCATCATCTTTTCAAACAGCTTACTGATTTTGAGAGCAGGGAGACCGGCCTGTAGCTGGCGACCTCGTAAGGCACCTTATTAGGCTTTCTAATTGGGATAATGTTAGCTAACTTCCAGGCGGAAGGGAAGTGCAGGATGTTGAGGCAATTGTTAATTAAGATACAGAGGAAACGAACAGCCAGTCAGCGGTGGAAATTTCTTGATGCCCGCGTTAGGAATTGAGTCGAACCCTGCCGATTTCTTGTTTTTGAGACGTTAATCATGTCCTTCAACTGCTTTGGGGACGTGAAATGACGAAACGCCGGACTGCTGTCATCTGAATTCGACTCTCGAGAGGACTCCACCAATGGCGGTCTGTCCACGATCGAACCATCCTCCCTTAACCCGTTGTACCAGTACCCCACATCGTCTTCCACCTTCCTAGCGAACCGACTACTACCATAGCCTGTATTCTGTTCATGGACATCACTGTAATGCTTGCCGAAAACGTTCGCTTTGTCCTGATCATTATTCACCTGGACCTTGCCAGACCCTGAACTGACACTTTACAGCCCTGCTGTTCTGGTCGACGATAGCGCAGCGGTCATTTCATTACCTGATACATGGATGTTTGGAACCCTCTCCCAGGACCTGCGGCCCAGTGCCGACTTGACATTTGAATACATGTTAGAATCTTTCCTGACGTTTGACAACCTGGCCTTAAAGTTCGACTGATACAGTGCACTTATCGAGTTCCTCGCCATCACATTCAGACAATTGATCTCAGACTTTATCCGCTTATACTTCGGACTCTGCCTGCTCCCTGTAGAGATGAACGCATCCTCTAACTTTGCACCAAGTGAGCGTTTCTTACTCAAGATGCTTTTATCTGAGGGGAGAGATCCACCTGTTTGAAACTATTGACCGCGTACTTAGGTATACTATCTTCCATCGCAGCCAACACCCTCTGAATGTAATCAAATAGAGATATTTGTGTAAGAAAAAGCAAAGTTAAGCTGACTGAAATCCATTCACTATTGAACGTATCTGACGAAAGATGAGAAAAGGGCTGCTTTTGCACGATGGGAGGTAAATACACTCTTTCGATCAGTTCGTATAGTACGAAGTCTAAAAATTTTATTGACGTTACTTAAAAAACGGTACCAAAAACACACGCCAACTCTTTTTTGTTGCTTTTTTTATCCTTCACCGGTTAATGTTAAATATAGTCTATCTATTCGCGTTGCTACTCGAAAATATGACAAACAAAGCCTCATAAAATATTTAGAAGTAATTAACTTAAACATTCAATTATCCATTTCAGAAATTAAACCAACAAATCAAAAAGAAACAAAATATTTGCGTAAGCGAAGCTCAATTTTACAATGCATAAGTTGTCTTGATTTTCCTCCAAACTGTTTCTAACTTTTCATTCCCAACATTTATCAATTGCACCAGTTCGCTTCGGCATTGAAACTTCTAAAAAAAACATTGTTTAGGTCGTATACGTAGTGTAACGAGGCTTATTGGTTCACTTCTGCGCTTGGTACATTACCTTCCCAACACGATGAATATGATGGTGAAATGAGTTTCGTACAATTTTTTATTTTCTGCAGAATTTTCAGTTTTGAATTTTCCCAAAAGAAAATTCGTGTGTACAATCCTGTGGAAAATCAATCGAATGAAACTCATTTCTACATCAAATTCGTCTAGTGGTGTATCATTGGAAAGGTAATAAATCAGCCTTTATGGGAAAAATAAATCTGGAAACATTGGGCAAAATAGGTGGCGCTGACGGTGCTACCAAAATTGAAAAAAAAAAATAAGTTTTTGTGGGGTTACGGAATCGACATGAGAAAACTTTCTTTTTCGGACATATCCCTGACAATACCTATACGATTGGTCTCTTCTCTAAAGTTATAAAGATTGGTGAGGAGAATTTTTTGGCATATTAAGAAAATGGCTGCAGCTATCAAAGTGGCGTCATCTGGATTCTATGAATACTGAAAAATGCTATTCTCTGAAGATTCTCTGAAGATTTTGCAGATCGACGTGCGTACCTGGCATAGCCAAGACCTATCTTAATCTTTGCTGCTTTGTTGGAATGGCGCATTCGTCAAACAAACACCACAGCCACCACGTTACAGTACCATTAGACACCTCAGCCGTGTTGGAGTCAAGCAGCAATGTTGTTGATAACTGAGTGCACCACAAACCCCGGCTTGTAGTCACAAATGACTTCTACAGTTAAGAGCTTGCATTCCCGACACTGCTGGGCTTGCTCGTATGCGTGGAGTCGCCACTCTCCAATGGTCTTTCTGGAATTGCCCTGGGTTGCCCCAGAAACGTTACCCAGAGGTGTCCACCCTGCATGTCTATCTAAAAAGTTGCAGAGATTGGCGAGAAGAACTTTTTGGGATTCTAAGAAAATTACTGCCAGCAGTGGAATTTTGGAATTTGTGAATACAGAAAAATGTTATCATTTCGTCATATGAATATTAAGTTTGGAAATATCCATTCTCTCACTCTCAATTTTTATATGAACACTCATATAAAAAACGAGAGTGGGATTGAGAGAGAGTGAGAGTGAGAATGCCTTTCCAGGGGGGCGGGGCCGTGCCAAGTGGTTTTCAAAGAATAATTTTTCTTACTGCGCCGCCGGCAGCTTTTCTTTGAGTTTAGCGCCACAGACGATTTTTTTTAATTGCAGTGTTCGAATGGTTGGTTCATTCAAGGCGCCGCGCCGCAGGCAAAAATGTTGGTCTGCCTTTTCTTGTCCCATAGGTAAGTCAAATAATTACTTAGTAGCGGCATCGAGAAAGGCGCCGCAGGCAAAACTTTGGAATGGTTCTCCTCGTTCTTTAGGTAATTCGAAAAATTGCTCAAAAGCCACATAGGGTGAGGCTCCACAACCTTCAATCAAATCGAAGAACGGCTTAACTGTCCAAGGATGAATTTTTTGATTGTCGGACTTTTTATAAGTAGGAATTTCAATAATTGATTGATTTCGTATTCGTATAACGACGTAGGCGAAAATTTTTAGGCTCCTAACTAGTGTTTTAACTAAATCCAGGTGATTTTGAGCGCCTGAGGCGAAAATTGTGAAAATTTGGATCCGTAAGGTAGTCCCTAGCACTCGTCAAAAACGTATGTTTTAAAGGAACGTTTTACAAGAAAAAAGTATTAAAGAGACCTTTCCTTAGAGGGACGATTCCATTGGTAGGTTGCGAGGGAACCATGTGTTCTTGCTAAACCGTGCATATACGAGATTTGTGTTGTATAAAGAAAATTCCTCTATAGGTTCAATGTACAACTCCTTCATGCGAAAGATGTCCAACCTTTGCATTATTAGCCAGTAGACGGTTCCCTCGTAACACATTTTCCAACTTTTCAATGGAATGGCCCAGAGGCAGATTTTCTCCGCCCCCTGAGATTTGTTACATCACTTCTGAGAACACTGTTAAATATCAGAAAGGAAGGAACAAATCTCAGGGGGCGGAGAAAATCTCGGGAGAGCGCAGCCTCTCCCGGCCCCCCTAGATACGGTACTGAATTGGTGAGAAGTATTTTGAGGTCATTAATGGCTGAAAAAAAGTTTTTTTTCAAAGAAAAATGTTTTTCAGCGAACTTTTTTTCTATAAAAATTTTTTTGGAGTAAAATGTTTTGTGAAAAAAAATTTCTTTTGTAGAAGACTGTTTTTTGTAGAGCACTTTTTTGGAGAGAATTTGTTTCGGAAAAGATTTTCTTTTGTAAAACTGTTTTTTCAAAGAAATGTATGTGTAAAGAAAATTTTCTTCACAGCTGTGCTCAATAAGAATGACCCGCTATTTGGAATATCACGGCTTTCTCTATTTCTATGACTTCTCCGACTTCTATCAAAACGTATGTTGGCGAAATGGCGGAAAGAGAAGTCGGAAAATCGTAGAAATAGAGGAAACGGTGATATTCCAGATATCGGGTCATTGTTATTGAGCATAGCTGTAAAGAAAATATTTTTCGAATATTAGGAACAGAATATTTTTTTACTCGAATTTCAATTATAACATAACTGCAAACTTGAAAAACGACTGATGTCGCATAAAAAAACCTCTTGTTAAGTTAAATTAGATGCAGTGAAGGGTTTTTTAGTGTTTTTAGTCGTAACGTATTTCCATAAAATACCAACCATACCAACTCATCTACCTAAGCCTCGGCTTCCATCGGTACTAAGTCAATATTTTTTTCATTCCTAGGACGGAAAACTGCTTTTTTCTGTCCTATTTTAGAACAGAAAAGCAGTTTTCTGAACCCTCGGACTGAAAAATATTGTAGGAAATTCGGAAAAATAAATGTTTTTGACTAGTGTGGTTGCAGCCCGCGGACTGCAAACCTCACACTCGTCAAAAACATTATATTTTTCCTAGTTACGTAAATAACTATGACAGTACGGGTATTTTATGTTTGTTTTTAGTTTGAACCTTTAAGTGGAAAACGAAAGTAAGAGTCTTACACTTTCTACTCTCACATATGGACGTCATTCCCAAAAACGAATTATATAAATGGATGTATTGCCATGTAAACAAACATTTCTGTTCGTAAATAAAGTTTACTTTCTTTATTTTTACTTCAATTTGAAGACTTCATCACATCAGCTTGAAGCGAAGTAACAAGAATGTCTAGTAAAAAGAATATTTCTTTCTTGGAAGACCGTAGCAATTTAAATAATAACGCATATCGTTCTCACAGTGGCACTAGCATGAGAACTGTTGAAAAAAAGCTTCTTTTATTCTCACCTGTGCTCCTTTCTTCTTCTGTGCTGGTGTGAGTAACAAAGACGTTTTTGTTATTTATTGTGTAAGCAAATGTGTATCGCTGCAACAGAAAGCCATAACCTTACGTAAGTTTATCTTTTTACACTAGTAATTGATTATTTTTGGACGGAATGAATGAAAATAGCAGCTTTCATGGCACACAATGAGGTGCATTTAATGACATGAAATATCTGGTTAAACTTAGTGACGATGACCTGAATTCATGTCCAAAAATTTGTGTTATTTTAAAACTATTTTGTACAATTCTTTTGACGGGAAACAAAAAAATTGATTCTGTAGACATCAAATGACAAGAAAAAATATGTAAAGTGATGTTCTTGGAAAATGTAGCCTTACAGCTCCCGTAAGTATCAGCCTTGAAAAATGTCGACGTCATTTTCCTCAACTGCCCGTTGTTAAAGATAATTTCCGCAGTTACGTATTCCATAACGAGGCCTCATTCTTCTACCCTTATAGATCACTAGTCGAACCCCCGCCCCTAGGGGCTACGCAGGCTTTATCATTTTCGCGTGTTGTCTATTCTGTGAGCCAAAGCATATTTTTTTTCGTTTTAAATAATGATGCGTAATGTTTCATGTCATTAAATCACTTTGTTGATATTACCGCTAATAATACTAAAATCGAAGTGGGCGAGAAAGGTACTATAAATCAAAATACTTTCTTTGCCGCAAAATTACTCCACTTCCCCCTTATACCACTTCCCCCTTATACCACTTCCCCCTTATACCACTTCCCCCTTATACCACTTCCTCCTTATACCACTTCCCCCGTATTCCATTTCCTCCGTGGAACGTATGCAACGTTCTCCGTATTCCACTTCCCCCGTATTCCACTTACCCCGTAATCAACGTTCACTGCATTCCAAGTTCCCCGTATTCCAAGTTTGCCGTATTCAACTTTCCCCGAATTCTACTTCCCCGTATTGCACTCCCCCGTATTCCACTTCCCCCGTATTCCACTTCCCCCGTATTCAACGTTCACCGTTTTTTACTTCCCCCGTATTCCAATTCCCCCGTATTCCACTTCCCCCATATCATGGGCGCGCGGTAGCAATGCCCGTAACGAGTACATACGACATACGACACAGCATATACAGAGTACACAGTACTAAGTTTTTGTTCGATTTTTTTGTTGTATTTCCGACGTTCCAGATGAGATAAATTTGTTTCTGTGGTTGGGTGGATGATGTAGACATAGTGAATGTTGGAGTGCACATCAGTAGAGTGTTTGTAATTGTTAAAAAGTGGCAAATTAGTTTCTGTGTTTACGAATTGCAGAGGTCTATATTCACGCCGCGCCGGCGAAAATCATTATTGACTTATATGGGCTGTCAAAATTTTTCCGAACTGAGCCGTCTTCACACACAAAGCCATGAACATTTAGTTTCAGTGGAAGTTTAAATCCATTTTGTTACGTCGAGTTTTATCGAACTGATATGAATCAAGAACGAGTATTACGTAGCAAAAGCAAACCGATCGTTAGTAATACCAACAGGAAGAGTAATAACATTAGAACAGCGAGTCCTGCGTTGCCAACACCAGTCACCCGCTCCGAAACAAAATCCAAAGTCAAGGCAGTTTCTCAGAGACCATCTATTTCGAGATCATCGACATCGAACCGATCTTCTCCCGTTACAGTTGCACCGAAAGAATCATTAGAGGATCGAATAAAATCGCTGGAAACACGTCTGATTAGCATAGAAGCGTCCTATAACCAATTGACAGCTGAAAACACCGAGTTGAAATCTGTCGTTGCGAACTTACAAGCCGACTTAGCGCAAGTGAAGAGCAGTAACGAATTCACCCCTGGAAACAGGCCGTGCGAGCAGGAGGACATAAACTCCAACATCGTCATCAGAGGAGTTGACGTAAGCGATAGCACATCTGCTTCTGAGTTAGCTGATATCTACGAAGGCATTAGAAAGCATCTAGGAGTATCTGACGTGACTGAATTTGCTCCAGTCAGTATCAGTTTACTACCGTCGAACACAGCAAAGCCTGACGCTACCCTCAGACCAATCAAAGTCATACTTCCTTCCGTCACTGCGAAAGTCAAATTTTTGCAAGTGCGTCGCATCAAAAAGGACATCTTTCAGTCAGACATTGGAATTGCAACTAACTCAAAGCGACCTGTACTCATCACCGAACAGCTGATCCGTGCTAACCAAGAGCTACTTTTTCTGCGTTCACTGCGAGAAGGAGGCAACTACAAATTTGTTTGGTCTAAAAACGGAAGACGTTATAGAACGTTATAGAACTAACACTAAAGTAATCAAAGTCATCGATTCGATACACGTGAAGAATCTACGAACCGAACTTAATCTTAAACCACTGTCAAACCATGGACGATTGCTCTCCCGAACCTCTCAATAAACTGCTGCAAATAGAAAGGAAATTTGACGGCTCGATTATTACTCCTATGACGAGCGATTTTAACTTTATGCAATGGAACATAAACCATTTGACAAATAAATTACCGATCGTGGAGCAATATGCTGCAATTTTCCCTGGCATTTTACATGTAATTGCCATTTCTGAAACTTGGCTGACCATAGACAACAATTCCACATTCAAACTGCAAAACTATCAAGAGCAACACAGTGTGAGGCCGAACTCACAGGGAGGTGGAATTTCTATATTCGTTCACAACAGCATCTGCAAAATCACTCCAAATGTTTTGGTTGATGTAGTCACTCCAGACCTTAATCACTTTCTTGTCTTGGAGCTTCCGTCAATAAAAACTATAGTTGCTGTTCCATATCGCCGACCAGTGCATGATTGTGCTCACATTGACAGATTTTGTGAAGAGCTCGAGCTTTATTGTCTGAGCAGACAGTGCACCATCGTGATGGGTGACTTTAACTTGGACCAACTGAACAGCAATTATCGTAACAAGCTGAATGATCTGCTCGAAATGCGAGGCTTTGTCCTGTCGAACGAAATTTCACAAAGAGGAATCACTAGAATAGCCTCTGGAACAATATTGGATTTGTGTGCAACGAATATGCTTCAGCTTCAGAACAAACTGTCCCTGGTGCACAACAGTTCCTCCGATCATGGCATCCTGTTTGCATCTATTGATCGTAAGATGCAACGATCGTCAACCTTCATCAACAAAAATAAGTTTAGTCTGGAAAAGGCGGTGGAAATGGTAGACCGAAAATTCATCGGTAAAGACTTTGTCTGCGGCAATGAACTGAATATGGAATTGCAAAGTATTGTTCGAGAATGTACAACGACGCTGAGCATCAAATCTAACGAGAGAATCGTCAAGTCACACGTCGATAGAGAACTCATTGTGGCCATCAGAGAAAGGGATCGTTTGAAAGCTCTAGTCAATGCGAATCCTGGCAATAACGTCATTATGAGAAAATATGACGATAAAAATGAATTTGTGAAAAATCTCAACGAGCGTTTGAAGTCTGCATTTGAACTTAACAGAATTGAAGCGGCAGCAGGCTATGCGCGAAAGACATGGCAACTGTACAAGGAAATCTTATTCAATCAAACCAAGAAGACTGAAAAATCTATTACAAGCAATGGTACCGTGATAGATGACTCCATTGCTTCTTGCAACAATGTGAACAAATACTTTTGTACTGCAGGTGAAAAGTTTGCGACATCGATCATCGCTTTTCACGGTTACGACATAAACGATATCGACGATTTGTACGAGCATCATGCTTCCAATAACTGGTCGTTCCAGCACATTAACTCCGATATAGTCACTGACGTTATCAATGAGCTACCGAACAAGTCATCAACTAGTTTCGACAAGATACCAATCAAACTTCTAAAATCCACCATCGTTACCATTGCCTTGGCTATCGCGACCTGCTTCAACGCCATGGTTGACTCATCTGATTACCCAACGCAACTGTTGAAAGGTAGACTCAAGCTCATCCATAAGTCTGGGAGCTATGATATCGACAACTTTCGAGGATTAACGCTACTGCCCTCTTTGTCGAAAGTGTTTGAGGAAATCCTCCTGAGGCAGCTTTATTCGTACTTAGAGAATTTATTTGTAGGAAACCAGTTTGGATTTCTGAAAAATTCCAGTTGCCAGAGTGCAGCCATGCAGCTGGTTGATTACATCAAATCTAACTACCGGAAAAAGTTTGTAGTGGCCATGTTTATTGATCTCAGAAAAGCGTTTGATACTGTCGACCCTCAACGTTTGGCAAAAAATCTAAGACGACTTGGACTCTCTGACAAAGCTGCAAGTTTGATGTTGAGTTATTTACAAAATCGTCAAACTGCAACTGCCATTGGAAATAATTCCAGCGAATTTACGAAAGTCAACGTGGGTGTGCCGCAGAGATCGAAACTTGGTCCTATACATTTTGTTATTTACATTAACGACATGTTACGGCTAAACTTGATTGGCCAGTTGGTACTTTACGCTGATGATGCGGCACTGGTATATGCCCTTGACACAGAGCAAGATATTCAGCATGCAATGCAACACGACGCAAACTTGCTCCACGAATGGCTGTGCTTGAATGTCCTCTCAATCAATGCAACGAAAACTTGCTACGTCACCTTCGGACGCGCTAAGAACATATGCAACCTCAGGATTGTTATTGATGGAACTGTGATAGAGCGGGTTACAACTTACAAGTACAATCTGGTCATTTGAAAGAGACCTGGCTAGCAGCACTGAGGTAAATGTATGTAAATCTACCTCAGTATTGCCAGTCAGGTCTCTTTCAAATGAACAGATTGTACCTTGGATTGATAATTGACGAGGACCTAAACTTCAATTCACATGTAAACCATATTAAAAAGCAAATTACCCCGTTCATATCACTAATGTGGCGGAAGGGAAAGTATATTCCAGCAGACAAACGCAAACAAATATATTGTGCATATGTTCAATGTCACCTCAAATACATGATGCCAATTTACAGCGAGTGCGCCGCATACAAGCTGAAAGAGCTGCAAACGCTTCAGAACAGATGCATTAAAGCAATGTATCGACTAAATAGACTAACGCCGTCAACGTATTTGTACAGCACTGGCCTGCTACCGATCACAGAAATGGTGAAAGTGGAGAGCTGTGTATGTTCACAAATTGGTCTATTCTTCGACTAAAAACAATTTTCAATTGGTAACCAACTCCAACGTTCACGGCCGTTCTACTAGATGGAATTCACACATTCACGTATTCAACAATCATTCATCTATGACCTTTTCAAATGCTGCTCTTGCGACTTCAATTGTAGAGTACAACGCACTAGATAGCCAAATACGACACATACATGGTATAAAAAAAATTTATAAGCCAAGTCAAACTGAAAGTGATGAAAAATAGCAGCAAATATTCTGTGATATCGTCGTACCTGTTTATCAACCAGCCCGACTGTGATATTTTCTTTTTTGTTTTTTCTTTTATTTTATTTTTTTTGTCCTAAGTGTCTTAAATATTTTTAATTTATTTTTATTTAAAATTTAAACCAACCTGACGATAATGATATTTGAACTGTGATATTTTTATTTTATTTTGTTTATTTATTCAAACATGACGAAATTCACTTTAGAGTTATTATAGGTATTTCAAAATTAAACATAAAATGACTGATACTTAGCCCAATAGAATAAAATTTAGCCCAATAAAACAAAAACCAAGCCTATACATGAGACTAATGCAGGACAATTCAAACTATTAAATTTTATACAGCTAGAATTTTGTTAGCCCAAATATTTGCTTTATATTGTATTCCACACATAATAAAATACGGAATGATAATAAATATTCTATTAAAAAAAAAAAAGTCTTACACGCCAAAAAAATTCACAAGAAATTTTTTCGTAGACTAAGGAGCATATATACAGGAACTTTTTGACTTCCCCCCCGAGCGACGTACCCCCCGGAAAATATTTTTCCCGGATTCTACGGAAAATTTTAGGCCGAAGTGCCTTTTCACTCATTAAAATCGGTTCAGTCGTTCCGAAGATACGAATTAAACAATTTTGCTATTTTGTATGGAAATGGACTCAAATCGAATATTTTTAACTAGTCAATTTGGTAAACCTTTCTTTCTTTCTTTCTTTGTGGCAATCTTTTTTTTGACGTTGTAAGGTTTTGAAAGTTTCATGAAATGTATTCCGTATCTCTAGAACTATGAGAGTTAGAAAGTTGGTTCCAAAGGCGAAGTTGTAGAGAATTAAATTTAAGCGCACACGTGTTTCAGGATTTTGGCGAAATATGGCCCAATCCTGGTATATGGTCACTTCCAGAATTTCGTCTTTTTTATGGCAATTTGTGGCAGGATGACCTAGATCTCCAGAACTATGAGATTTAGAAAGTTGGTTCCAAAGACGAAGTTGTAGAGAATTAAATTTTAGCGTACACGTGTTTCATGGTTTTGGGAAAATGTGGCCTAATCCCGGGATAACGCCACTTCCAGATTCCAGAGGGATGATTCATACCTCTAGAACTATGGCAGCTAGAAAGTTGTTTACAAACTTACAAAAGTACTGATATC
>CM055406.1:102057359-102099484 GCA_029228625.1 Pseudolycoriella hygida
ATTACATTATAGGAAGTGTCACGAAAGGTCAGCAGGCTGAAGGCAGGAAAATCCGCAGGTATAGACGAAATTAGGACAGAATTTATTAAGAATAGCGGGCCGGGTGGGGTTCAATGGCTTTGTAGGATTTTCAATTTAGCATTGAAGTCCTCAGTAGTACCCGCTGACTGGCGCTTCGGTGTTATTGCTCCGATCTTCAAGAAGGGTACCCGCAAAGTCCTTACCAACTACAGGGGGATTTCACTCTTGAGCGTTGTCGGAAAGGTTTATGCAAGTGTGCTAGTAGACAGGGTTAGGGTTATAGTGGAAGATGTTCTTGACGAGGTTCAGAGTGGTTTCAGACCTCTGAGAGGTTGTCAGGATCAGATCTTTTGTCTCAGGCAGGTTATAGAAAAGCTCTCTGAGCGAAATATTGATTTATACTTGTGCATCATCGACCTAGTAAAGGCATTCGATCGGGTACCGAGGCAAAAGCTGTTCGAGGTACTTGGCGAATACGGGGTTAATGGAAGTTTATTGGGCGCTATCAAAAGCATCTACTCAGGGAGCAAGGCTGCGGTAAGGATAAATGGTGAAATTAGTGAGGCTTTCGAAGTTAATGAGGGAGTTCGTCAGGGTTGTTGTCTCTCCCCTCTTCTGTTCATAATTTTTATGGACAAGATTATCAGGCAAGCGAATTTGCAAGGGAATGTGCAGGTGGGGGAAGTAATCATGAAAATCCTGGCCTATGCGGATGACTTAACTCTATTAGCAGATAATGCCAAGGATTTGCAGGAGAATTTAGACTGCCTGAATGCTGCATGTGAGGAATACGGCATGAAAATAAGTGTCAGTAAAACGAAAGTTATGCATATTGGCAAATCCCGGAAGGATGTAGTTTGCAGTTTAAATGGGGAGCAGTTGGAACAGGTCTCTGAGTTTAAATATTTAGGAGCCATTTTTTCGGAGAATGGCAAGTTAGTTAGGGAATTTGAAGAAAGGAGAAGAAGGGGAAATGCAGTGGCCAGTCAGTTGAGGTCGTATGTGTTCAACAAAAAGGAGTTAAGTAGTGGCACAAAGCTAGCTATTCACAGGTCAATCTTCAGACCAACGATTTTATACGGTAGTGAAAGTTGGGTGGACTGCGGATACCTTGTGCATGACATGGAGGTTTCTGATATGAGGGTTCTTAGGAGCATAGCAAAAGTAAATCGGAGGGAACAGTGGGACAATCATATTAGGAACGACGACATCAGGGAAAACTTAGGGGTTACATCAGTGGAAGAGGCGGCAAGGATTAGTCGTCTGCGGGGGTACGGGCACGTTCAGAGGATGGGTAATAGCAGGCTACCAAAGAGGATATTGGATGCTCAAGTCCCGGGTGTGCGTCCCAGGGGTAGGCCAAGGAGAAGGTTTATAGACTCAATTACATCCGATTTAGAAGTTAGGGGACTTTCTCTAGGCGAACAAACCATCTCCTTGGCACAGGATAGGGGAGTATGGAGAAGGGTGGTCCATGATCAGTAGTAAAGACCTCACACCGGAAGGTACAAACGGTCTATAAAGTGTGATGATGATGATGATGATGATGATCTTATGAATCGAAAAAAAGATTTGCGTGAAGGTTTTGGTCAACTTATTTTTTACGTGAACTTAAAATCTCTCATATACGCTAAAAATCTCTAATCATTTAAGCAATCCGGTTTATTTTGGTTGCAGTTTTCGGCATAGGGCTTCAGGTATGATGTTTATAATCACAAATCCGGTTGATGGCTTCGCTATATGTGTGGAAATCGATTCGGTAAAAATGTAAACATATATATATTGCATTTCAAGCGGCCGTTCGTCGTCTCCATTAAAACTTGTACTTCCGGTGCGGTTCGGCTTACCAGGCCGTCTCACTCTATTCATGTTCGGTAAAAATAATTTGGCACAGCCTCGTACGAGTGTTGGTCACGGGGTACGACCAATGCGGGACATAGCAGGTAGCCTATAACTGGCGATTCAAAATGGTTGTTGGTTTCTTTATTGGAAGTCTAAACGTAAACGGGGGTTTTCGGGGTCGCAAAGATGAATTGGTGGAATTGGCTAAGGATTATGGTGTAGATATATTAGCGTTGAGGACAGCATGAAGAGCTAGTGGGCGGCTATAAAGTGTTTTCGTCGGGCGTTCAGTCTAGTAGGGCCAATTGGGGGGTTGGAATCGCTATGAAACAAGAATTGCAAAAATTTGTCTTGGGTGTGTGCTACATAAATGAGCGGATTATGTGGATAGCTATTAAGTTAGCGGGTGGTACTTATCGGTTAGTCAGTGTTTACAGCCCATACGAGGGTATCAATTCTGGCGATCTCGACGCCTTTTACGAGCAGTCAGGGGATGTTGTGGGAAAAAAGAGAAGTGAATGTGTGATTTTGTTGGAAGATTTTAATGAGAGAATAGGGAAGAGCAAAGCTAATTCAGGTTATGAAAAAATTCTGGTCGACGATCAAGGACATTAGGCTGTGAACTGAAGGCAGGAAAATCCGCGGGATTGGATGAGATCAGGACAGAATTTATTAAGAATAGCGGGCCAGGCGGGATTCAATGCATTTGTAGGATTTTTAATTTAGCCATAAAGACCTCAGTCGTGCCCGCTGACTAGATCCTCTGTGTTATTCCTCCAATCTTTAAGAAGGGCAACAGTAAAGTTTGAAGCAACTACAGAGGGATTTCGCTTTTGAGCGCGGTCGGAAAGGTCTATGCGAGTGTTCTAGATCGGGTTAGGGTTATAGTGGAAGAGATTCTGGACGAGGCTTAGGGTGGTTTCAGGCCTCTGAGAGGGTGTCAGGATCAGATCTTGCGTCTCACGCAATCTATAGAAAAACTCTTTGAAAGGAATATTGATCTACACTTATGCTTCATCGACTTAAAAAAGGCATTTGATCGGGCACCGAAGCAAAAGCTGTTCGGGGTGCTTAGCGAATACGGGATTTACGGAAGTTTGTTGGGTGTCATTAAAAGCATTTACTCAGGGAGCAATTCTGCAGTACGAGTAGATGGTGAAATTAGTGAGGCTTTCGAGGTTAATGAGGGCGTTCGTCAGGGTTGTTGTCTCTCCCCTCTTCTGTTCATAATTTTTATGGACAACATTATCAAGCAGGCCAATTCGCAAGGGAATGTGGAAGTGGGTTAAGTAATCATGAAAATCCTGGCCTATGCGGATGACTTAACTCTAATAGCAGACAATGCCAGTGATTTGCAGAGAAATATTGGCTGCCTGAATGTCGCATGTGGGGAGTATGGGATGAGGATAAATGTAAGCAAAACAAAGGTTATGAATGTCGGCAAATCTCGGAAAGAGGCAGTTTGTAGTCTAAATGGGGAACAGCTAGAAAATGTTTCTTAGTTTAAATATTTAGGAAGCATTTTTTCAGGGGATGGCAAGCTAGTTAGGGAATTTGAAGAAAGGAGGAAAATGCAAAACGCGGAAGTTTCTGATATGAGGGTTCTAAGGAGTATAGCAAGTGTTAGTAGAAGGGAGCTGTGTGATAGTCATATCAAAAACGCCGACATCAGGCAAGGGTACCCCAAAGAGGATATTGAATGCGCAGGTCCCGGGCGTTCGCCCTAGGGGTAGGCCAAGGAGAAGGTTTATAGACTCAATTAAATCAGATTTAGAAGTTAGGGGACTTTCATAGAGAAGAAGAGAGAGAGAAGAAAATCACTTGCAAAAATTGTCAAACTTCAGAAAATACACGAAAAATAAAAATTATTTTGTGTTCCAGCAACCAACAATTAATTGATTACAACATAATTTTTGATTTTCGTGTATTTTCTGAAGTTTGACAATTTTTGCAAGTGATTTTCTTCGATTTTCAGAATTTTCACTAATAAAAATTAAAAAACATATGCAGGGGACCCGTACGTATCAGAATGGATGCGGCAAACAAAGTTGATGTTACGAAGAGACTCGAACATATTTAAGTAAATATGACCTTAACTCTTAATTGAATGAAATTACGTCCACATTGAGTTGTATTGGAAATTGCCGATAGGGCCAATACTGAAAAACCCGTCCGAAGAAACGGTGTAAAAAAACCTTTCCGAAAGCACAAAATTGACCCCAAATATAGAAAAATGTTCCACTCAATTTTCTCTACAACATAGAAAAAACCATTTTTGGGCTAGGGTCGACTTTAGTACCGACCTAGGGCCCTAAGTAGAGGCTTCGGACACACAATTCCATAGCCAAATATTTTTCCCTCAATTTCCTCCACAACATAGCAAAAAAAAATTTTTTTTGGCCAGGGCCGACTTTACGACGGCCCACTTGAGCCCTAAGCACAGGCAAAAGTTTCTTTTATAAACTGTCGGTCATGCCTAGATCTTTCAAACAAAAAAAAATTAAAAATCGGAAAAAATTTACTCGAGTTATGTACAAAAAACACATAGAGCCCTAGCAGAGACTCGTTTTTAGTGCTGCAGCTAGGTCCAAGGACTCAAATTAAAAAAAGTTTCTTCCATAAATTGTCGGCTATACTCAGATCTTTCAAACAAAAGAAAAATTTTGGAAATCAGAAAAGATTTACTCGAGTTATGTACGAAAAAACATAAATCACTTAAACGGCCCTACCCTAGTGGCCCTTGGGCCGACAGTGCTCAGATTCAATTCTATAAAAGATTTTTCGATCATGCTCGGAGCGGTAGCGGAGAGCGTGACGCAGTCCCCACACCCCCAAAAAAAACGTCTACAAACCCAAAAACCTCCATACAAAAACCTTTGGGACAAGTCACGATGTATAGGCGAAGTTTTGAGTTTTTTCCCCTCGCCTTCTTCCCCTCCAAATTATTTTTGAAAAAAAAAACTACGTCGCAGCAGCTTTCAAACAAGCCCTCACTCATCAAAATCGGTTGAAAATTGGCTGAGATATAACCAATCAAAGATGACCAATTCCCAAGGAAAAGTGGTCAAATTACGGCCCCAAATGAAAAATTATGAAAAATATGCCGCTTTTCCGGGAAAATTCTGGAAAAGCCGTGGCATGTGGAAAAGTGTTCGAAGTGGTAATGCACTGAGTTTTCGAATTTTAGCTCCGAAACGACGATAGCTAGAGAGTTGGTTTCTTCGGGAAAGTTATAGAGTTTGGTCAGGAGAATTTTTTGGGATCTTCAGAAAATGGCTGCCAGCGGTCAAACTGGCACCATCTTGAATTTTCCCAAGCAATAAATTAGGTCTTTTTTGGTTTTCGAATTTTAGCTTCGGAATGACAATACTTAGAGAGTTGGTTGCTTCGGGAAAGTTATAGAGTTTCATCAGGAGAATTTTTTGGGATCTTCAGAAAATGGCTGCCATCTGTCATAGCGACGTCATCTTGGATTTTCGTTTATGCTTCTACGGTTTTCGAATTTTAGCTCCGGAAGGACGCTACTTAGAGAGACGGTTTCTTCTACAAAGTTATAGAGTTTTATCAGGAGAATTTTTAGGGATCATAAGATAATGGCTACCATCTGTTATAGTGGCGCCATCTTGGATTTTTGTTTATGTTTTTTCAGTTTTCGAATTTTAGCTTCGGAATGACGCTACTTAGAGAGACGGTTTCTTCTACAAAGTTATAGAGTTTTATCGGGAGATTTTTTTGGTATCATTAGAAAATGGCTGCCAGCTGTCAAAGTGACGCCATCTTGAATTTTTTGCTATATTCTGAATTAGAATAGCTAGACAGTTGGTTTCTTCGGAAAAGTTATAGAGATTGGGGAGGATATTTTTTTGATGAATAGAAAGCAGGTTTGCCGAGGCGCGGAAATTGGTCAAAATCGAGGCGAAATTTTTCGCCAAAAATTTTTTTTCGTCGGAATCGATAGATATTGACTTGGGCATCATTTCCATGAATAGAAGGTGGGGTCGCCGAGGCGCGGAAGTTGGTCAACATCGGTAGATCGGAGAAAAATTTTTTTGGAGAAAAAACTTTTTAGTGTAAAATTTTTTTTGGAGAAAATTTTTTTGTGGAGAAAAATTTTTCAGAGAACTTTTTTTTTGGAGAAAATTTTTTTCTAGAAAATGTTTTGTCGGAGAAATTTTTTTTCTAAGAAAATTTTCTTTCTTGAGAAAATTTTTTTCAAAAAAATGAAATTTTTTTAACAACTGAAAACTTCCAAAACGACTGATATCACAACAAAAACCTTTTTAAAGGTAGAGTGTGACGCAGTCCGTAAGTCCGCTTCTAAAATTAATGATATCGCTTGAGGTGACGCTATCGCAGATAATACGCAGAAGTTCGTTTGAATGGAACCTTGTGTTAAAAGTTTTGATTTCCTGAAAAAATTAGAGCGCATCTTTGAAACAAAATTACGTTTTGTTAAAAAAAATTGCGTCATAAATGCCGGACCCACCAGCGGAATAATTTTTCAACACTTTCAGTTTTTACACGCAAAAATTTAAATTTACTCTAAAAAATCTACGCAATAAGAAACAAAAGTCAATCTTTTGCAGCGCAAAAACTAAAAGTACAGAAAAGTTATTTCGTCGTTGGGTCCGGCATTTTTTAACACAACGTAATTTTGTTTCAAAGAAAGCGCTCTAATTTTTTCAGGAAATCAAAACTTTTAACACATGGTTCCATTCAAACGAACTTCTGCGTATTATCTGCGATAGCGTCACCTCAAGCGATATCATTAATTTTGGAAGCGGACTTACAGACTGCGTCACACTCTACCTTTAAAAAGGTTTTTGTTGTGATTACCTTTTAGCGAAAAAAAAGTTTTTGAAAATCGGTTGAGTTTTACTCGAGTTATCGTGTTGACAGACGGACGGACGGACGGACATTTTTTTTATTGCTGATTCGTCATCTAAGGACCATGATCGGTGCTCCCCCCTACTCCCGGGTCGAAATTCGACTGGTTACAAACGTCGTGGTAAACGCGTAAGACCTCTATTCGAAGAACTTCGTTCTTCGAACGGGTCTAAAAAAATTAGTGTACAACCTCAAAGAAAATTACTAAGTCTCTTATTTCTCCTAATGTCCTTTACCGTTATCGTTTTTGCATAACGCGTAAGACACCTTTCCGTCCCTAGTGATGGTATAGTTATTTACGTTTCTACAATCACATATGAGGCATGTAAAACGTAAAACATCACTGGCAAAAGCATCTTCAATTCTTTACAGCGGCGTAGCCTTTTGTCGTGCTGCGCATGGGTCTACTGGTAATTGTTGACCTCGAAGTGTTACTAAATGTTACGTAAACTAGTACGAAAAATGAAAAAAAAATAAGACACAAAAACAATGTGTCCATATTTGCCTGAAAAGATAGTTACCGACATTTTTTATATATAGATTTTCTTTTGTGAAATATTTGCATCTTAAATAATACAAGACCTTGAGATTTGGTTCCATTGTCATCGGTTTTAAAGTCTTAGAAACACCTTAAAGTTAAATTTTCATAATTGAAACGTTAAGAATGTCACAACAAGGAGCTTAACATGAGGTAAACATGAACCGAAGCTTATTATTTCCTTCCTAAAGTTTGAAATCTCTGTCAAAAAAGCTTTTAAGACTTTTATTGTCGATAAGTTTGCTGGTTTGAGTACGAAATACAAACAAACTTTATTGTGACAAGCTTGAGCGTCTAAGCGTAATTTTAAGCTTGGGCGTAATTTTAAGCTTATATTGTCGTAAGAGAAATTTAGAATGAAAGAGGAAACATCAAATTGTAAAGCTCAAAGTATACGTGCTTACATCCGCGCTCATCGTTTGATAACTTTAGGTTCTCTCACAATAATTTTCTACCCAATTTTTACGCATTGAGTCATATGATTTGTATGATAGAAGATACTATGTACCCGTCCTACTAAATAATACAACGTTAGTGATGGGAAGTGTTATGATATCAAAAGAAAAATTGAGAGTGATGACTACAAAACGTATCTACGCTGTCGGGAGATATAGAGATTTCACTAACAGCGGTGACTAAGCAGATACTTTCGCGAATATTTCCGATTTTAAGTTTGTATTTACGTGAAATAATGGAACGCAATTAAACGTTGAAGTCAAGCTAATCTTTATGAATTGCAGTAAATTCCAATTTTTTCCCGCAGTTTCCATTTCATTACACCCAGATGATTATTTACAATCTGCTAGTTAGATTTAGGTAATATTTAGGTAATCTAAGATGCTGTCAGAAGGGAAAATGGGGATAACAGGCGATTAAAGATTATTGTATCTGCAGAGATTCCAGGTGGTCCACGAACGCGTACACCAAAAGAAGATTTATAGATTCAGTTAAATCATATCTATGACTTAGGGGACATTCATTAGACAATCAAACTATGTCTTTAGTAGGTGGTAGAATGGTCCGAGGTCCGAGTGGTACGTGGTGTCGATTAACAAAACATATGCAGGGGATCCGTACGCATCAGAATAGATATGGCAAACAGAATAGATGTTGCAAAAAGATTCGAACGTATCAAAGTAAATGTCGCCGTAAGGGATCGTCCATTAAAGAAGTCCACTTTTTTTCCGCATTTTTCAGGGTCGGTCCATCCCCTGTCCAAACGCGTCCGTTTTTTCAATTTTGCCGTCCCCCCTGAATTAGGACGTCCAAAAAAAGAAGTAAAAGTGGCAAAAAAAAATATTTTTTAAGGTATGAATTGACGAAAAAAGTTTCAACTTATTCTCAAATTTAACAAAACATAGTTAAAACTTAAACTCAGAACTCCTACCACTGAATGCTCATAGCCTCTTCAATGGAAATTATGTGGACATTTTTTTTCGAGTAAAAAAAAATAATGTCTGAATCTGTTATCTGATAAATTGGTTCAAGCCGAGGTTCAAGTAAACAATGAACAAATTATATGTGTGTTATCGGTTTTGAATACCCGCTAGTGCTTCTTTATTTTTAACAGAAACTTAAAGGGACGTCCAAATCCTGTAAATGTGGGTCCATCCCCTGACCTAATCTGTCCGTATTTTGAAAAAGTCGGTCCGTCCATAAATTTGGACGTCTTTAATGGACAATCCCTAAGTGTATGAAATTACGTCCACATTTAATTGTCATGGAAATTGCCGAGAGAGCAATATTGAAAAACCCGTCCGAAGAAACGGTGTAAAAAAGGTCTTCCGAAAGTACATAATTGACGCCCAAACAGACAAAAATGTTCATCTCAATTTTTTTCTACAACATAGCAAAAAACCGTTTCTTGTCTAGGGCCGACCTTGGGTCCTCAGTAGAGACCTCGGACAAATACATATAACAAAATATTTCCCTCCATTTTCTCTACAACATAGTGAAAAACCTTTTTTTTGTCTAGGGCAGACCTCAGGACCAACCTAGGGCCATAAGGATATGCCTCGGACACATACTTTCGTAGTCAAAAATGTTTCCCTCAATTTGCTCTGCAACATAGCAAAAAAAGTTCCTAGTCGATCTTAGGACAGACCTGAGGCCTACTTCAGCCCTAAGCACAGGCACCGACCGGGTCCAAATTTGTTAGACCCGTACGAAGAACGAAGTTCTTCGAAAAGGTGTCTTATTCGTTTACCACGACGTTTGTAACCACCCCAATTTCGACCTAAGAGTAGGTGGGGAGCATCGGTCCTGGTGCTTAGATGACGAATCAACAATAAAAACGTTGTCCGTCCGTCCGTCTGTCACCGCGATAACTTGAGTAAAACCCTCGATTTTCAAAAACTGTTTCTTCCTTGAAAGGTAATAAAAATATCTTTTACGGGATTGAACCTGGGCACTGTCGGCCCAAGGGCCGCCGAGCAAGGGCTGTTTAAGTGGTTTTTGGTCTTTTGTACATAACTTGAGTAAATCTATTCCGATTGTCATAAACTTTTTTTTGTTTGAAAGATCTGGGCATGGCATTCAGTTTATGGAAGACACTTTTTCAATTTTGAGTCCTTGAACTTAGCTAGGGCACTAAAACCGAGTCTATTCTAGGGTCATACGTGTTTTTTGTACATAACTCGAGTAAATTTATTCCGATTGTCATAAACTTTTTTTGTTTGAAAGATCTGGGCATGACCGACAATTTGTAGAACAATTTTTTTTTTTTTGATTTTGAGCCGTTGGACTTAGCTAGGGCACTAAAAACGAGGCTCTGTTAGGGCCCTACATTTTTTTGTACATAACTCGAGTATAAATCTCTTCCGATTTTCAAAAAAAAATTTTTAATCAAAAGGTCTAGGAATGTCCTACATTTTATTGAAGAAAGTTTTTTGATAACATGCCCTTGGATTCAGCCAGGACCCTGAAACTAGGCCCAACATGTTTTTGTTTACATAAATCGGGCAAATCCTAACCGTTTTTGTTGATTCTTTTTCTATTTGAGAGGTAACCGTGTACCGAATTATATTCATAAACAAATTTGAACCTGTGCTTGGGGCTCAAGTGGGCCTCTGGTCGGTCCTAGGGTCGGCCCAAACCTTTTTTGTCATATTGCAGAGCAGATTGAGGGAAGCATTTTTGTCTATGGAAGTATGTGTAAAGGCATTTCCTTATGGCCCTAGGGCGGTCCTAAAGTCGGCCCTTAACAAAAAACTTGTTTTTTGCTATGTTGTAGAGAAAATTGAGGCGAACATTTTTGTCTATTTGGAGATCAATTTTGTGCTTTCGGAAGGGTTCTTTTAGTCCGTTTCTTCGGACAGGTTTTTCAATATTGCCCTATCGGCAATTTCAAATACAACTTAATGTGGATGTAATTTCTTACACTTAAGATTTAAGGCAATATTTACTTAAATGCGTTCGAGTCTTTTCGTAACATCAACTCTGTTTGCCACATCTATTCTAATACGTACGGGTCCCTTCACATGTTTTTTTGAATACAATTTGATACTCGATTGCCTCTCAAATAAAAAAAGAATCTACAAAATCAGCTAGGATTCATCCAATTTATGTAAGCAAACACGTTGGGCCCTAGTAGAAACTCAGTTTTAGGGTCCTGACTGAGTCCAAGGGTTTCTAATCAATAAATTTTCTTCCATCAAACGGGAGACAGTCCTAGACCTTTCGATCAAGAAAAAATTTGAAAATCGGAAGAGATTTACTCGAGATAAGTACAAAAACATGTAGAGCGCTAGCAGAAGCTCATTTTCAGTGCCCCAGCTATATCCTAGGGCCCAACCTCAAAAAAATTTCTTCTACAAATTGTTGGGCTTTCATAGAACTGTCGATTAAAAAAACAAATATGACAATCGGAAAAGATTTACTCCAGTTATATCCAAGGGCTCAAATTTAAAAAAGTTTCTTACATAAATTGTCGGACATGCCCAGATCTTTCAACCCAAAAAAAAAATATGAAAATCGGAAAAGATTTACTCGAGTTATGTACAAAAGACCAAAAACCACTTAAACGGTCTAGTGTCCAGATTCAATCCCACAAAATATATTTCGATTGCCTTTCAAGGAAAACAAAGTTTTTAAAAATCGGTTGAGTTTTATTCAAGTTATCGCGGTGACGGACGGACATTTTTACACCCGTAAGAAGAACGAAGTTCTTTGAAAAGGGGGTCTAAAGCGTTTACCACGACGTTTGTTACCATGCCGATTTCGACCGGGGAGTAGGGGGGGAGGAAGAATCAACAATAAAAAAATCAACTTTTTTGGATTTGAGTTCTTGGACTTAGCTTGGGCACTCTGCTGGAGCCATACGTGTTTTGTACATAATTCGAGTAAATCTTTTCCGATTGTTATAATTGTTTTTTTAGTCGACAGGTCTATGAAATCCCAACAATTATTAGAAGAAATTTGTTTGAGATTAGGCCCTAGGATATAGCTAGGGCACTACGAACGAGTTTCTGCTAGAGCTCTACGTGTTTTTTGTACATAACTCGAGTAAATCTCTTCCGATTTTCACATTTTTTTGTGATGGAAAGATCTAGGACTATCTCCCGTTTTATGGAAGAAAATTTTTTGATTAGAAACCCTTTCACTCAGTCAGGACCCTAAAACTGAGTTTTTAGTAGCGCCCAACGTGTTTTTTTGGTATGTTGCAGAGGAAATGGAGGGGAAAATTTTTGTCTATGAAAGTATGTGTTCGAGGCATTTCCTTATGGCCTTAGGACGGTCCTAAGGTCTGCCCTGGACAAAAAAATTGTTTTTCACTATGTTGAATTACTCGAATATGAACTTGAATTATTTACAAAGAAATTATAATCGTCATATTTTGTAGCACCTCTTCCGATGCAACTTTAATGATGCAATTATACTCTTCTGGCAGCGATGTCACCCTAATCACCTAGTCACCTAGTCACCTAGTCACCCCAATAAATGGATGGCGCATAGGAGGGCCGGACCCTTATAAAACTTTTTTCCATTCCACGTTTGTTACCTAAACGGCTAGGCAAATTTGTAAGCAAATTAGTTGAGCTCAAAATGCCAAAAAATTTGCAAAAGTTTCAATAGGCTGGCGTCGTCGGCGCACATCTCAGGTAGAAAATGCGTGTTCATGTTCACTATAGAAGCTAAAAAGCACAAGCAAAGCGCTTACGACTTATTTTGGACATATTTTTGAACTCACTGGGGCGAAGAATTCTTGACGTTGCCAAATGTAAAAGAAAATTTTCTGCAGTTTTTTCGTCGCTATTTTCGAGAATTTTTAGACCCGTACGAAGAACGTAGTGCTTCGAAAAGGGGTCTATTGCGTTTACCACTACGTTTGTAACGGGCCTATTTTACAGAAAGTGTTTTCGTGACTTTCTTCAATTTTCTGCAAATTTCTGTACTCTATGCAATTTATAGAAGGTGAAGAAAATGTGTTCTATTTCAACGGTTTAATATTTCAACCTACTTTTTCTGGACTTTAGAGTTCTAGAGCTAATAAAGTAGTCGAAAACCCCTAAATCGTGGAAATAGCACCAACTTTCTTCACTTTATACAAATTGCAGAAAGTTCAGAAATTGGCAGAAAGCTGAAGAAACTGAAGAAAGTACTTTCTGTAAAATAGGCCCTGATTTCTAACCAGTCGAATTTCGACCTCGGAGCTGGTTACTTTTTCGCTATAAGAGAAAAATGCAGAAAATAGTATGTTGTTGTACATGGGGTGAAACAATGAATTCCAACGAGAGCCGCTCTCGCTTCGCTCTGGCCGTGAATCGCTCGAGTTGGAATTCAATTTTCACCCCAAGTGTAACACCATATTTTTTGTGCTTGCGCGTGAGTAAAGGAGGGTTTTCACGACAAAATGTTCATTCAGCGTAAATAACCAATTTGTCAGCGGCAAGAATATGTAACTTTCTCACTGCTTTTGCAGGGACGAAACACAAGGTTTCTCCCCGCAAGCATGAAAAAAATACATATGAAGGGACCCGTACGTATCAGAATAGATGTGGCAAACAGTGTTGATGTACAAAAAGACTCGCACGTATTTAAGTAAATATTGCCTTAACTCTTATGTATGAAATTACGTCCACATTAAATTGTATTGGAAATTGCCGAGAGGGCAATATTGAAAAACCCGTCCGAAGAAACGGCGTAAAAGAACCCTCCCGAAAGCACAAAATTTATCTCCAAATAGACAAAAATGTTCGCCTCAATTTTTTCTACAACATAGGATAAAACCATTTTTTTGTCTAGGGCCGACCTTAGGACCGACCTAGGGTCTTCAGGAGAGGCCTCGGACAAATACTTACATAGATAAAAATATTTTCCTCCGTTTTCTCCACAACATAGTGAAAAACCATTTTTTTTTGTCTAGGGCATACCTTAGGACCGACCAAGGGGCATTAGAATATGCCTAAATGCTTTCCTCAATTTGCTCTGCAACATAGCCAAAAATTTTTTTTTTGGCTAGGGCCACCCTTAGAATAGACTTGAGGCCCACTTCAGCCCTAAGCACAGGCACCGGGCACAAATTTGTTTTTGAATATAATTCGGTACTCATAATCTCAAATAGAAAAAGAATCAACAAAATCAGTTAGGATTTATCCAATTTATGAAAGCAAACAAGTTGGGCCCTAGTAGACACTTAGTTTTAGGGTCATGACTGAGTCCAAGGGTTTCTAATCAAAAAATGTTCTGCCATAAAACGGGAGACAGTCCTAGACCTCTTTCGATCAAACAAAATTTGAAAATCGGAAGAGATTTACTCGAGTTAAGTACAAAAAACATGTAAAGCGCTAGCAGAGACTCGTTTTTAGTGCCCTAGCTAGGGCCCAATCACAAAAAAATTTCTTCTACAAATAGTAGGGCTTTCATAGACCTGTCGATTAAAAAACAATTATGAAAATCGGAAAATATTTACTCGAGTTATGTACAAAAACACGTATGGCCCTAGCATAGACTCGGTAGCTAGGGCACTACGCTAAGTCCACGGACTTAAATCCAAAAAAATTTCTTCCATAAATTGTCAGCCAGATCTTTCAAACAAAAAAAAAATTATGAAAATCGGAAAAGACTTACTCGAGTTATGTACAAAAGACCAAAAACCACTTAAACGGCCCTAGCTCGGCGGCCCTTGAGCCGACAGTGCCCAGATTCAATTCCATAAAGGATATGTTGATTACCTTTCAGGGAAAAAAAGTTTTTGAAAATCGGTTGAGTTTTACTCAAGTTATCCGGTGACAGACGGACGGACGGACGGACGACAACGTTTTCGTTGATTCGTCATCTAAGCACCAGGATTGATGGTCCCCACCTACTCCCAGGTCGAAATTGGGGTGGTTTCAAACGTCGTGGTAAACGCATAAGACCCTTTTTCGAAGAACTGAAAATTTTGTCCGAACGTCTGTCAACATGGTATCTCGAGCAAAACTCAACAGATTTTCGAAAACTTTTTTTCATGAAAGGTAATCGAAAAATCTTTTATGCGATTGAATCTGGGCACTGTCGGCCCAAGAGCCGCCGAGTTAGGGCCGTTTAAGTGATTTTTGGTCTTTTGTTCATAACTCAAGTAAATCTTTTCCGATTTTTAAAATGTTTTTTCTGTTTGAAAGGTTTGGGTATACCTAACAACTTATAGAAGAAACGTTTTTGATTTTTAGCATTTGGACGATTTGGATTCAGCCAGAGCCAGGGCCCTAAAGCTGAGTCTTTACTAGGGCCCAAAACGTGTTTTTTGTCGACATAAATCGGGTTAATCTAATCCGATTTTCAAAATCTTGATTACAGAATGAAATTTATACTAAGGGGTCATTCATAAATTACGTCACGCAAATTGGTTGATTTTCTTAAACCCCCTCTCCTCCCTTTCTCGCTTGTGTCACGCCAGTACTATACCCCTCCCCAAAAGTGACGTTACGCAAGAAGAAAATAAATTTTCGAAAACAAAGATTTTTATTTGTTTATTACCATAAACATTTCATCTTAGTATCTTCTACTATCACTGGAATTTCACACTCTAATTCTGAATTTAGACCAGGTCTTAGCTGAGACAAGTCCATTTTCTTTCGCCGTGGCGTACAGTTGCTACTCGGTTAGGTCTAACCGTTGATTTTGTGTGATGTGGTGTTTTGGGGACGACTTCCATCGGGCTTCAATGAAATTTTGTAGTTTGAAATTTTGGGTGCGGCCAGTCTTAGTTGTCGGAATGTTTTATGTTATTTGTGAAATATCTTATTCAGGTTGTGTGACGTAATGCTTCGCTAGACCCCCTTCAAAATCTTTCCCGCGTTCTAGGACCAATCTTGTATTTACTGTACACTTCTTCCGCAAACACCGAATGTTTCTACGGCCACCTTTGCAGACGACACAGCCACAGCTAAAACTGCTGATGAAGCCACATCACGACTACAAAAATCTAATCTAATGGCTCTATTGAGGCTTGGACCAACAAACGGCGCATAAATCTCAATGACCAGAAATCAATACACGTGAATTTCACAAATAAAAATCTCTCCAATCCTAAAAGACTCACAATGCACGAAAATGAGATACCCTATCACAACTCGGCTAAATATCTTGGCATGAACATCGACGCGAAAACTAAATGGGTAGAACATGTCAAAATAAAACTCATAGAGCTTGAGCTTCGATACAGACAAATGTATTGGCTCTTTGATCGAAACTCACGGACGTCAGTTTATAACAAACTATTAGTGTATATGCCAAATCCTCAAGCCCATTTGGGTATATGGTTCACAGCTTTCCCTGGTACGTACGGAATGATGACTTGCATCGAGATCTTGCACATGTTCAAAGACGTCATCAAACAGAGCACCACTAAACACGAAAATCGTCTTACACAATATGAGAATCCTGAAGCATTGAAACAACCACCTGACAAGACGGCTCAAAGGGATAAAACCATTTGAACTCGTTAATAGACAAGAGTGACAACAATACTCTACTTCAAATCGGTTGGCTTCCAACAACAGACAAAATGCAATAGAAATCAATGGATTCTTTGTAACTAAAACAAAAAAAAAGCAGGCTAGGCCACAAATGTCAAAGTTACTTGCATCCTTTTTTTTCCATTAGATTCAATAATTACGAAAAATGAGATGCAAGATAATTTTGACATTTGTGGCTTAGCCTGCTCTGGTAAAACTTGTAAAACATCTGATGTAAATTGATGGTTGGTCAGAAATGACCAGTTTTAACAAAATCTTTTAAAAAAAATTTCAATTCCTTTATAGAAGCAGGTGAAGTTTGAGTTGAGATATTAATCAAAAAATTTAATTTAATTTGTGAACATCGCACTTTATGGGACTACTTTCAATATCAAGAAAGTAAACAATTGAGCATGATCTGTCATAATGTCAACAATAATCCAAATCGGAAGATTTGTGTGATGATCAAAAATTAAATTCGAATTTCAGATTAAGATCTTGACTCAAACCTCACAACATTTTAACCATCTTTTGGAAATAGTTTAACAATTCTAATAAAAACATGTTTGTCGTTGTTACTCTTGAAGGAAGCGAAATAATGATTCCAGAAGTTGGAAGTATGAAAACACTTTTCACAGGGTAGAAATTTACGATATTTTGCTGCTTCATTATCAGTTAATTTATTAAAAAAAGATTCTCCACTGGACACTTATATGCAGCACAAGACCTGGTCAACATTTTATTAAATTTGAAATTATTTTAATAGACTTTAAAGCACAATATTTGTAGTGTTCCACCAGCGAATCGAAAATTGTCTAATGTTTGCTATTAAATTGTACAGATGAAATGTCAACTGCCTAAACAAAAGGAATGTGATGCGTTCATGATTTCAGGATTTCTGTATGTCAACGCTACAATTTATTGTAATGATTTTTTCACGATTGAATATAATTTTCAATCGAATTCAATTTAAGTAGCATCGATTAAGCGATAGATAGAAGAATTTTAAATTTCAAGCGATTAAGCGATCGACAGAGCAATTGAAATTTTGAAAATATAAATGCGCCAATTCATTAAACGCATCCTATCCTATCTGTGTAAAAAAAGTATGCACCTTGGTTGTGGTATTAAGTGGAAGTAATTGGACAAATAAAACGCATATGCTGGCCAAAAATATATGATCGTAGCTGTACAAATGTTACAATAAAAATTCAAACGGTCCACAACGTTTTCCGTTTTGTTCCACAACAAATTTGGTTTGTTCCAATGTGGAAATCGTGGGCGCGCGGTAGCGATGCGCCCGTGACGCAAGTCCCCATACGAACAAAAAATTCGGAAAAATTTTTTTCGTAGACTTCGGAACCATATATACAGCTAAGTTTTGACTTCCCCCCCCCCTTGCGACGTACCCCCCGGAAAATATTTTTCCTGGATTCTACGGAAAATTCTAAGGCGAAATGTCTTTTCACTCATTAAAATTGGTTCGGTGGATCCGAAGATGCGACCTTTAGAAAATGATCATTTCCTATACAAAAAGGGCTGTTTCAAAGAAGCCAGAGTTAATGCAAACATCCTGCGTTAGTTAGTTAGTGCGTTAGTTAGTTAGTTCCAGGGCCATTTGTATGAAAACCGACTTTTTTGGCTCGTGCTCGAAAACGGCTCGATAACTTTTCTTGAAATTTTGCAGGGACCTTCGGGTGGGCATTCTACGTCATATGAGATTTTAAAAAAGGGGGGTACCGGCCTCGTTTGGGCGCCAGGGCTCTTAGAAGGCGCCATATAAAGCCCATACGTATGTGTTTGTGTGTGTAGTGTGTATGATAGCACATTTTGTATGAGGCAATGGTTTTGTGTTCGAGATAGAGGTTTGGTGTCAAAGGGAAAAATGGCGGAAAATAGGCGGGGACCCAAAAAAAAACTTTTGATATGTTGTAGCTAGATATGTTTCGCTCATGGAAGTAGTAGCCGCCACGCTTCGGTTTGGCGGCGGCGGCGGCTCAAAATAATGCAAAACATTACAATCACAACGAAAACCCTTTTTAAATGGGAAACGTGACGCAAGTCCTCGTCTCTTCTTCTAAAACAACTGATATCACAACAAAAACCCTTTTTTAAAGGGAAACGTGACGCAAGTCCTCGTCCCTTCTTCCAAAACAACTGATATCAACTTTTGTGACGCTTGCAGCTTCGGAACGCAAAAAAATTCTTTGTGAAAGCTGAAAGAACAGAAAAACTATAACACTGGGGGGTCCGGCATTTGTGACGCATTTTTTTAATCAAAAATGAAAATATTTCAAAAGAATTTTTTTGCGTTCCGAAGCTGCAAGCGTCACAAAAGTTGATATGAGTTGTTTTGGAAGAAGGGAGGAGGACTTGCGTCACGTTTCCCTTTTTAAAAGGGTTTTTGTTGTGATATGAATGTTCCAATAAAAAAATAAAAGTTTTAAAACTTTATTCGTCTCGTTCCACACTAAAATGTTTTTGTTCAAATAAAAACTCTTTGGTGTTCCAAAATAAAATTCAAATGTTCCAATACAAAATTTCACTTTCTAAACGTTTTTCGAAATTGTTGGACCCGTACGAAGTACAAAGGTCCTATACGTTTACTACAAACAATTTTCTTGTAACATGGGGTAGATCGAGGCAGGAATTAGGGTGATACATTTATTATCACCTAAAGACGACGAATCAGCAAAAAAAATATCCGGTCGTCCGTCCGTCTACACCTTTTTTTTCTAAATGGGTTCGACCGATCACCCTAAACTTTTTTCATCTGAAAGGTGTCAAATGAAAGCATAGATTTCACAAAACTGTGAAATTTTTTTGTGTCAATCGACTCAGTGCTTTGGGGCACTGGGACCCATTGAATGTATAGTAGGTGTATAGTAGGTACTCCGAGGAATTGCTTCAAGTTATGCTATCACCCCAGTGTAGTCGGCACCTCGGAGTGGCGTTCTCATTGGAGCTCTGTGTTTATTTTCTTAATAATAGGGAGATTGTCTTCCACTTTATGATTAAAATGACGTATTGATGCGACAAGACAAGCCGATACCATAGCCACTACAATTAACACTATTTAAAAACAAAATCTTGACAAAAAACCACAAGGTAATTAAAGTTCATTTGTCGAGGCTTTTTCCATTCAAGCGAATTCATTGGACTCGTCGTTATCTGGGTCGTTATCCCTTAATATTTATGTGAGTCGTGTCCCTTGCGAGATGATTGAGTTGCTAGGTTGATTTATGAAGACACAATGTGTCACATATTTTAAAGATACTTGGCAATTTTCAGAAAAAAATAAAAGTGAAATGACGTAAATGAGATTTTTGTAAGTAAAGTCTTTACAATCAAATGATTCAGATGAAAGAGCTCCCAGTCGCATAACATACAGTAAACTGAAAGAAAAAGTACAATATAATTTATCTCGTATACCCTTGATTCATGCCATGTATATAAATGTTCACTAGTGTTTGCCAGCTAATTCTGCTGTTGATATGAAAATGTAATTTGATTATACATTTGGTGTTTGTTTGATACAATTATTTGTTTGCTGTTGCGTGCTTCTTAGAGTATGGGAAATTTAAATATTTTTGTATACAAATAGGAAAATTTAATTCAAGTTCACTTCGTGGTATGAATTTTATAGAAATTGAGAAAAGTTTTGACTTTAACCTAAATTACTCACCAATATTCAAGGTTGCACTCGCTAATGATGTTTCTCACAGATAGCAGTGATAGATAGGTTTGCATATTGTCAGAAAACGGGAGAAAAAATATTAGTCAAAATCATTTGAGTGGTTCGGGCTCTAGTAGACCAAATTCAATCGGTTCGTTTCCTTGCTTCCAATGGCAAGGTTGTACAGCATCTTGACGTGCAAAGCTGCTGCGCTATGTAAACAAATAGCGTAGTGATCGCTATGGCCTATCAACCCAATAGCGCATAGTGCCCTATTTGTTTGTTGCCCTACCCTTACTTCGAAATTTTCAAAAATATCTGAGCTAATTTTTCTAAAATTTACGTTCTGCGAATATTTTTACCTCAGTGCAAATCGGAACAAGTTAAGTCTTCTGAAAATTCCGTTCAACAACTTGACACATGTTGTATGGAAACTGGAAACAAAGCATATGCAAGCGACCCGAACGCATCCGAATAGACAACATGGTAAACAGCCCGTATGAAGCAACGGCGCTAAGAATTTCTCCAAACCCTTAAAATAAACCCAGAATTTAGAACCGACCTAGAGCACTTTACAACACTGCACAAAAAACCTTGTCATTAAAGGAACATTCACGGAAAACCACCAAATATCATGTAGGGTCGCGTAGCGTGAGCCCACACTAAGGGCACTACAGCCCGAATAACTCAACAGATTTCCACTAATTTATTTTCGTTATTTTCTGATGTCCATATCTTTCATTCAAAACCTTGAAGAGCGATTTCGATTCTAATTTCGCAGTGATATAAGTGAAAAAGTTCCACCAACCTTCAAAAAACCACGTTTTTTACCACTTTTTCGACCGTAACCTCGAAAGTTTTCGACTGATTTTGCCCAAATTCAATACCATTATTATTTTTTGATTATCTTTCAGGAAAAAAAAGTTTTTGAAAATCGGATAAGATTTATTGATTTATGTGGTAAAAACACGTTGGGCCCCAGTAGAGATTCAGCTTTTGGGTCCTGGCTGAGTCCAAAAATTCTAAATTAAAAAAGTTTCTGCCATAAATTATCAGGAATGCCGATACCTTTCAAAGACAAAAAATTTATGATAATCGGAAGAGATTCACTTGAGTTATGTACAAAAGACCAAAAGCCCCTTAAACGGCCCTAGCCTACACTGCCCCGATTCAATCCCATAAAAGATATTTCGATTACCTTTCAGGGAAAAAAGTTTTTGAAAATCGGCCGACAATTTATGGAAGAAACTTTTTTGGATTTGAGTCCTTGGACTTAGCTGGGGCACTAAAAACGAGTCTATGCTAGGGCCATACGTGTTTTTTGTACATAACTCGAGTAAATCTTTTCCGATGTTCATAATTGTTTTTTTAATTGACAGGTCTATGAAAGCCCAACAAGATACTTTTTTGAGGCTGGGCCCTAGGATATAGCTAGGGCACTAAAAACGAGTCTCTGCTAGCGCTCTACATGATTTTTGTACATAACTCGAGTTAATCTCTTCCGATTTTGAAGTATTTTTTTGATCGAAAGGTCTAGGAATGTCTCCCGTTTTATGGAAGAAAAGTTTGTGATTAGAAACCCTTGGACTCAGTCAGGACCCTAAAATTGAGTTTCTACTAGGGCCTAACGCGTTCGCTTACATAAGTTGGATAAATCCTAACTGATTTTGTTGATTCTTTTTCTATTTGAGAGGTATTCGAGTACCATATTATATTCAGAAACAAATTTGGACACGGTGCCTGTGCTTAGGGCTGAAGTGGGCCTCAGGTCTGTCCTAACCAAAAAAAGTTTTTTTTGCTATGTTGCAGAGCAAATTGAGCATTTTTGTCTGTGGAATTATGTGTCTGAGGCGTTTCCTTATGGCCCTCGGTCGGTCCTAAGGTCTGCCCTAGACAAAAGAATGGTTTTTTACTATGCTGTAGAGAAAATGGAGGGAAATATTTTTGTCTATGTAAGTATTTGTCCGAGGCCTCTACTGAAGACCCTAGGTCGGTCCTAAGGTCGTTCCTAGACAAAAAAATGGTTTTTTGCTATGTTGTAGAAAAAATTGAGATGAACTTTTTTGTCTATTTGGGGGTCAATTTTGTACTTTCGGAAGGCTTTTTTAAACCGTTCCTTCAGACGGGTTTTTCAATATAGCCCTCTCGGCAATTTCCAATACAATTTAATGTTGACGTAATTTCATACATAAGAGTTAAGGCAATATTTACTTAAATACGTGCGAGTCTTTTTGTACATCAACACTGTTTGCCACATCTATTCTGATACGTACGAGTCCCTTCATATGTTTTTATTGCTGATTCGTCTTGTAAGGACCATGATCGATGCTCCCTCCCTACTCTCGGGTCGAAATTGGAGTGGTTACAAACGTCGTGGTAAACGCAAAAGACCTCTTTTCGAAGAACTTCGATAAAACGATCAAGAATATCCTCCATACTGACTGTTTCACACTTTCTACTCTCGTAGTCTTGTAACATGTATACAAAAACTAGTTGAATCCCCACCTCTAAGAGCTATATGGACATATGCGTTCTCGGTTGCTGGGTCGTAGGTTTGTGCTTAACGACCTTACACCGAAATGTGTATTAGCGTCTGTAAGAAGTAAAATTCGGTAGTATTTCAGAAGAAAGCAAAATTATGAAATTATGAAAGGGAATCCACAAAACTCGTCCGTACTGAGGAGTGGGGGGGGGGGTGGGTGGCGATGAGACGTCCTCCAAATTTGGGAAGAATATGAGAAGAAACAGATTTCCGGAGCAACATCATTTTGCATCGATCAAAAATGAATACAGTCCATTAGTTCCCTTGACGTAAGTCATAGTCTGACGGCACAATTTATAGAAGAAATGTTCTTAGTTTGTGCCCTTAGACTTAGCTAGGGCCCTATAAATTTATTTCTGCTAGGGCTTTATATGTTTTTGCTATGTAAATCGGATAAATTCTGTCAAATTTTCTTCTATTTTTCTATTTGAGAGGTAATAGAAAGCCTAGCAGTCTTCTTCTTCTTTTTCAGCCCATTTGTATTCACTGCTGGATGTAGGCCTCCCCTATTTCGGGGGTATTTAGCCATTAGAACACCACGCTGGCCAGTGCGGGTTGGTGAGCGGTGGTAATCCAACTTTTTTGCAAGTTGCCGTTGTTTCTATCGTCGAAATCTTCTGCCACCATGCTAAGGCGTTATCCAATCCTGATATCGCCTAACTGTCTCCGACCCTTTCCATACGTAACGTTAGGATACTAGCCGAAAACAGCACCCCTCATCCTTCTGCTAAGTGACCCATAGTACACCAGGGTTGGTTAAGTGATCGTTCATGGGGTTGCTCACTATTGTAGAGGGTTCTACATTAAGAAGATGTTTCTTCTATGAAATGAGAATAAATTCTGATTTATTTCTAAGAATGTTCGGAATATATATACAGAAATTTGATGTCTACGATAACTAGATTTTTATATATTTGAATGTTGATTCCTGGTTGCTGGGATCTGCCACACAACTCCCCCATTTAGAAAGGTTCCAGGAAACTTATATTCGTTTGTTCCAATTGTTGGATTCGAGGTCTGAATCGGACTCTGATTCTGATTTGGAACTAGAATCGGTGAGATTTTTCGGAACATCCATGGATTCTTCAGCTGGTTCTTTTTTGAATTCAACCAACTTGGGTACCAGTTGATAATCTGCGTTTGAAACTGTGGTTCGGGACGATATTGGCTTTTTCGTAAAAACCAATAATTTTTCGAATTCGATTGCCGCTTGACATTTCGGATGGCACTGATGTTTGGTAGCTGCACCGAAACGATGGTGGTAATAGCAAGCTTTAGCGATAATGTCTGTTTCAGCTATGCGCAAAAGTAGTTCTCGTTGCGATGAATTTTTAAATTTTGGTGATTGAGCTGGTGTGGCGGAGTTGGTTGATTTGCTTGAATTTGCGGTTGGTTGTATTTTGTTGGTAGTTGGTTGAATGGTTTGTAACGGTCGCCGTGATAATTGTTGAATTTCTTGTCGAAGGAATCGAATTTAATTGTTGGATTTTTCGACGGAATGGCGTAGAGAGTTTAGTTCTAGTAGAACGTTTTTAATTAAAAATATTTTGATCAAGTTCGTAGGAAATTTTGGTGAGTGATTTGTAGAGTGAAAAAATGGACGAGTGATTGAAGATTGAATGTGAGAATTAATTTGTGTGGGTGTTTGGATTAGAAAAAGCATGTTGAGGAATTGTGATCAGTAGATCGTTGAAACGAATTTGAATGGAATTTAATTATTCTGGAAGTAAATTGCCAGTATCAATGTAATTGGGCAAATTTTCTTGAAAATCCTTTCCAAGAATTATTACGTGTGAATTCGTGAGTAGAGAAGTGAAAGGAATTTCGATTGATTGAATGATTACTGTTGTGTGGAAAGAACCGTAGATGGGAATTTGTTGATCATTGAGAGTAGATATAGATGAAATTGGCTGAATTTCATGGGTTGTTGGCTGAAAAGGGAAAAATGATACTTCGCAATGTTGGTCCATGTAGTAGGAGTAATTTGGAGCGAAAAATATCATTTTTGTTTGATTGTTTGTTGTTGTTGTTGGTTGAAGCTTTCGTGTTGAAATGCGAAGTGAAAAGAAAAAAAGCTTTCTTTTTATAGTAAATGTTTAATTTGAAAAGTTTAATTTATTTAATTTAATTAATTAGTAATAGAGTACTAAGTTTGCATGAAAAGGAGTGAATTGCATGCGAGAATTTAAACGTCAATGAAATATCGTACTCAATTTCCAAAAGTACAGGATATGTTGACGGATGCGAAACGATTTTTAGACATTGGTTAGAATGAATCGTTGCACTGGTATATAATCGGAATTTGCAAACATTTGAAGTGATTTGTTGATCGAAAATACCAGATTTTGTTAATTGTGACTAAATGCGATCCGAAAGATCATTTGAGATTTAGTCGATCGATTTGCTTGTTAGAAACAAGTGTTTCGGTGCTAGTGATAGACGAAGTTTAGTAGCAGCAACTCATTGATGAAAAAATTCATGGAAATTGGATGAATTTAAGTCAATTGATGAAACTGATTCAATTTTGTGAATGTTTTGCAAGCTCTAAAAATTTGAATGCATTTTCTAGGATATTCTATTCACTTTTATGTCCAGGAATAATGTTAGAGCACTTTTTCCTTGTACACCGTGAAGTAGATATATTGATTCCTAGCAAAATTGCGGTGAATTGATAACTTGTTAGAGTTATGTTGATTGACGTGACAATTCGTGACGAAATTGTTGGTAAAATCATTATTCGTCGAATTGATTGGGTGAGTTAAGTGTACTATGGACACAGCGAAAATAGAGCTTGCGGTTTTGGTATGAACTTTTATAAAAAACGATAAGTAAGAACCTGTTACTTTTTGTCGCGAGAATAAGTAAGAAGTAGGTTACTTTTCGTTGGAGGATGAGTAAGAACCTGAGTTGTGATTGTGTGAGTTTGGTGTTGAAAAATTTCATTGAAAAGAAGGAATGAAATTGTTTGTTTGGAAAAATGTTTGGAAATGAATGAATTTGCATTTGGGAGTGAACATTTTTTGGGTGGTGATTTGTGTTCATGTTGAACGTTGGGGTCACCAAATATGTAGAGGGTTCTACTGCTCCACATACGTAGCTAAAATCGAATCCGTTCAGAAACAGTTTTTAATATACGCTCTACGTAGGTCAGTAAAAAGAGATTCTAACTATCGGCTACCACCTTATTTGAGTAGATGTGCCACTGTTGGTATTGAAACTCTGGCCAGGAGACGTATTAATACATGCGCCTTTTTCGCCTATGATCTTTTGCGCAGATATGTAGATGCCCCTGATCTCAGAGACTTGTTCGTTGTTAAGACTCCTGTGCGAGTGCTACGATACCTTGATTATTTGTTGATAAGAAGGCACCCTACCGCATATGGCTATTATGAACCCGTCAACAATATATCGATCGAATTCAACAGGTTCGCTTTTATGCTTGACAATTCGTGTACCAGGAAAGTGTTTCGTGAACGTGTTCGTTTGTCATCAACCGCTCATTCAGCCTTCGTTGAGTCTCAGCTGTGATTTGGTTTCTGAAGGACTCGAGCGTTGTCTTGGTTCACTACTGCTTTCACCGTTTCATGCGATTTAGTTGTTATTTGTTTTTTGTTTTTTTCTGTACTTTTTATTTCGCTTGCTACACTTCTCTCAACTCTAATTTTTAAATTCTAATCTTTTGCTTATCATTTAGTTCCTAACTCTATTGTTATTCATTTTAGGTATTCTGTCTCACATTCACTCATTCACTTACTTATTCACTCTCTCATTCACTTAATCATTCACTCTCTCATTCACTTAATCATTCACTTTCTCATTCACTTAACCATTCACTCTCTCATTCACTTAATCATTCACTTTCTAATTTTAATTTGTTTAATTCACATCTCATTTACCTCTTACAGTTCTAGAGATATGGGTCATCCCTCCCAATTCTAGAAGTGGTCATATCACAGGATTGTGGCATTTTGACCCAAAACCCTGAGACAAGTGTTCTCTCAAATTTTATTCTCTACAACTTTGCCGTTGGAAGCAACTTTCTATCTCTCATAGTTCTGGAGATATTGATCATCCTGCCTAATTATGGAAGTGGCCATACACCACGATTGAACCATATTTCCCCAAAACCTCGAAACACGTGTACGCTAAAATTTCATTCTCTACAACTTTGTCTTTGACTGTGAATCTCCATATTGCATAGCTAAGGAAATATAGACGAAAAACTGTTTTCGTATATGGCCAAGAAACTAAATTTCGTCCATTCCATTTGTCCCAGTGCCCAGACCCTTGACTCGATTCCCACAAAAAATTTTTTCCAATTTTGTGACATCAAATGCTTTCCTTTTTCGTTCTATGCTTGCTGAGATATTTGCGAAAAAGTTTCATCGATCCTTGAAAATTTCATATCCGACCTCCACTTCTTCGACCATATCTCCGAAACTACTTGGCCGATTTTGCTCATCTTCGAACTTGAAGCATTTGATGTCACGAAACCGGGAAAAAAATTTTGTGGGAATCGGGTCAGGGTGACCCAGATCTCGAGAACTATGAGAGTTAGAAAGTTGCTTCCAAAGGCAAAGTTGTAGAGAATAAAATTTTAGAGAACATGTGTTTCAGGGCTTTAGGGAAAAATGACTTACTCCTTGGATATAAGCTTTTCTAGATTTGAATGGTCTGAGACAAACTTCGGTAGGGCCTTTGACATTACCTTGGGTAATTTCTATGGATCTTTGAAATTCTTACAGTTAAAAAAAAAAAAACAGAAAACGTTGGATTATTTGTTTATTACAATATTAGGATACGTTCAAGTCTCTTTGCCACATCTATTCTATTTGCCACATCTTTTCTGATACGTACGGGTCCTTGGTTATGTTTATTATTGTTATTACGTTTTTCGTACGGGTCTAAAAAGAATTTATGAAAATCGGAAAAGATTTACTCGAGTTATGTACAAAAGACCAAAAACCACTTAAAGTGCTCAGATTCAATCCCACAAAATATTTTTCAATTACCTTTCAGAGCAAAAACAAGTTTTTCAAAATCGGTTGAGTTTTACTCAAGTTATCGAGGCGACAGACGGACGGACAACGTTTTTTCTGCTGATTCGTCCTCTAAGGACCATGATCGAAGCTCTCCCCTACTCCTGGCTCGAAATTGGGGTGGTCGCAAACGCCGCGTCGTGTTAAACGCATAAGACCACTTTTCGAAGAACTTCGTTCTTCGTACGGGTCCATCTAAACAGGAAATGGCCTAAAAATCTAGGAACAGCTAAAAATTAGGAAATGACTGAAAATAGAGAAAATTTTAGAAGAATTTTTGGTAATCATGAATTGGTTGGCTGAGTGGTAGCGTACTAGCGTACTAGCGTTCAAGTAAGTCCGATTTTGATCCCCGTGAGGACAAATTCTGTATTGGATTTTTCTTCAATACATAGCACAAAAGTAACGTTCCTAGATGTCAAATAAGATCCCCTCAACGATGGCTTTAAAGACAATGAACAATTTGATCATGCACAATGTTTCAGTTCCGAAAGTTTACTGTCAACCTAAGGTACACAAACGAGGCAATCCACTCCGACTTATTGTAGCGAGCTACGAGTCACCAGCCTACAAAGCTGCATTATTTCTGACCAAAATCCTATCCAATCTAAATACAATGTCAGCAACGCTTCCAATTTAATCGACAGAGTACGCAATTTAAAATTGAGCGCAACTTGCAAGCTGGCATCTTTTGACGTAGTGTGATTAGTTACGAATATTCCACTAGATTTAGTTGAGAAAATAATTTACGACAGGTGGAACGAGATTCAGAAATATACAACTCTGCCAAAACAACCATTTATGCAACTTCTGAATTTTGTTACCCGAGACTGCAATCAGTTTTCCTACAACAACACCATGTATAAACAAATCGATGGACTACCCATGGGCTTACCGCTGAGTCCCATCCTTGCAGATTTGGTTATGGAGTATGTGTTGAACCAAGCCATAGCAAAATTAAATTTTGAACTCAAACAATGTGTGAAATACGTAGACGACCTATTCCTAATCATTCCCTCAACCATTTTAGAGTATACGATTAGAATCTTTAATTCCATCCACCACAAGATTCAATTTACATTCGACCAAGAAAAGTACAATGTCCTACCGTATCTTGATGTTCTACTAATCCATGAAGCAGATCACAGTATCTCTTTTGACTGGTACACAAAACCAACGTCGTCGGGTAGGATACTCAATTATTTTTCCAACCATCCATGGAGTCACAAGATAAACGTGATGGACAATTTGATCCGCCGGTTGTTAGAACTAAGTTCCACAGAAAAAACACTGTATTGACCAAAAGTTTACTGGTAGCTAGTGGTTATCCCTTGTATTTAATCAAACGAAGCATAAAAAAGTTTCATAGACTGAAAAGGATAAATACTACTTTGGCCAATCATATTACTCATCGCAATAGTAACACTCAAAACAATATATCTATCCAAAGTAGTCAACCAACGAAACTATCTCGCTACAAAGGTCTTCAATTTAACGAATCGTGCTCTCAGAACATTGGAAAAATTCTCTGTAGATGTATTGAAGACCTAAAATTAGGATTGAAGCCGACCTCCAAGAATCGATGCAATTTTACAAAATTAAAACAAAAAACACCTTTGACAGAGATGTATGATGTGGCGTACCGAATCCCGTGTATCGGCGATGGAAAAAACGAGACATGTGATTTCAAATACACGGGTCAAACGGGCCGCAAAGTAAATAAGAGAACGGACAGCAGCTCCCTTGAATTGTTTATTAGCATATTGGAGCTACATAGATCTATGTATATCGGCCCGTTTTGATGGAAATAAACTAAAACTAAAACTAAAGGCCACGCTCCCGATATAGATAACATATCGATCTTAGAAGTTGAGCATAGCTACGCAAAAAGAAAGACCTTAGAATCATTACATATCCTAACAACTATCCAGTCCATGAACTTTAGACAAGATACGGACAACATAAGCGCGGTGTACAAAAGCTTAATTAAAGCAACGCTAGCTCCATCTATAGAAACATTTGAGCTCTTCCATTTAATAACTCTGTTAATGTCATTAACGTTATTGTTTCTCTATGTAAGTAAATGTCGTGAATTTTTGTATTTTTTAGAAAAATGTTTCATTAATGTTAAAGTCAAGTTTTTATCGTAAGTTTTAATTTGTGATAATTTTTTAGCTGCACTCAGTCATAGTTAATTTTGAGTTTTATTGTACAGACTTTCAAACAACTGATGATGTATCAATAAGATGCGAAACGTCTTAACAACGTAGTTTCTATCACCCGTTGGGCCGGAAAATCGAGAAAAACCCAATTCAATTATTTAAAGACATCATTTCTGATGGGAATCAAAAATTCATGGAATTTGACATGGTTTCACATAGAACACAGCGCCACTTTTTTACACATCAAAATAAATTCAAAGGGAACAAAGAAATTTTGACATTTCACATTTTCTATGAAGACCACTCAGGTGTTACATCTATCTGCCGAAGGGCCGTCCCAGGTGCTATATTTTCATTTCTCTGCTCATCACACAACTCTGAAACGTCAGAAGATCGAGCCGCTGTCTTTACCATAAGTATTTATCGTGTATATGTGTTAGTTTTGCTTCTATGAATTTTGACAGAAAGAAATCGGCGTTCAGTCATTGTCAGTATTCAGAGCCGGTTAGTTCATTTAAAAGATTTAAAGTTGATAAAATAAATGCATCAAACAAAGCAAAGGACAATTCGCGTCGTTTGGATTTTAACGCTGCAATAAATTCATACAATAAATTCTTCCTAGTAGCGGAGGCAATTGAATCAACATTCAGCGAAATGAGTCTTAAGGGTCTTACGGTCATTATTTTAATGAAGTAATTAAATCAGCAAGCAACTTAAGTGCTTGAACATGTTGGGGACCAATCGAAGAAATAATAGAACCGAAATCAAGATTCGACTCACCTGATTTCTTGTTGATATTATCCTTGTTTGCATTCTTTTTTACCTTTTTTACCTTAATTCCCTTAGCCTTTTTCTCATTCCCATTCCTATTAGAATTAGAACCCGATTTAGTGTTATTGCCCTTATAAGAAACAGCAGAATGTGGATTATTAGCCCGGATTTCCGTTTCAATGTTGTTATGTCGTGCAATCGACGGAGCAGTGTTCACACGTGGATCATTTTTTTTATTATTTATTTTGGCAGCAGTACCCGTAGTATGAACATTTGAGGCAACTGGAGGCGATTTACTATTTCCATTATTGACGAACTTTTGATGAAGCTTGGTGAAATTAGATTGAAAATAACCACAAGCTGATAAATCGTTTGCCGTGTGGTTGCTGTTCTTGAAGCCACCCAAATGACAATTTACACATTGGATAGGCAAATTAGAATCATTTCGTCGTGGACACAAGCCGCGTGCGTGCGTTACCACACACTGTACACATCGGTAAGTGAATGAGCAGTGGTTGGACGTATGTTGGAACCGCTGGCAATTGTGACACTGGATGATTGACGAAGTGTGACCCGAAAACCATTGATGTTTTTAATTGGCTGTAATAACTGTCCATTCGAACTGGCATTGATGATGATACGATAAAGCATTGTTGTTGATTGTTCTGGATTTCTTTTCATAAATGGAGTGATATATAATGAAACGTCAACACCCTCAGCGATGCCAACAGCCAACACTGCTGCATGAATATTTCGAATGTTGTTGTCGATCTCGCCGTAATTAAGGCCGCGCAAAATGTATGCAACCTTTTTGCTACCTTTCTCCGAAAATGAACAAAATTCAGCTCCATACTGTAGCAACCATTTAGAAATATTTTCCTTAATTTCAGCAGTGGCGGGATAGATCTTGACTGGCGATTTAGAATTCAACTGAATTACCTCATATTCGTTCGATTTGAACTGCAATCCCAAATCTCGAAGAATCAAATTGCAATGTTCACGCGTATATGAATTCAATTGAATAGGCATTGGTTTTGTTGTAGAAGCCGGCTTAGTCGAAACAAGCTGTGCGAACGTTGGATTGATAATTGATTTATTTTTGGGAGTAACATCTTCATTTCCCGTTGGATCAGATTCCAATAGAGGGAAGAAATCATGGATGGTTGAACCATTCTGCGTTTTGTCCGACGAACTGCCTGCACGAAATCGCTTTGACGGCGGTGCACCACATGAAGAAGTATTTGCGGCATTCAATTGTGAAATTAGATTCTTTGGCGAACTAATTTCGGCAATAAGTGCAGTAATTTGACCTGATTGTTCCTTGATTTAAATAGATTGACTATCCAATTGAGCCATTAATTGTTGATTTGCTGCATTACCAAGAGATAACTGTTCGGCGTAATTCACCGTACCATTGTCGTCAAGCATTGTGTGTGATGAAATGACGATAACATTTAAATAAAATGAAAAATCACCTTAATCGGTGAACCCTGCCACCAGGCAGTTTAGTCAAATGTGTAATAAATTTTGCAAATAACGTGTCACACGAAGACAACACTTTGTTTGATCGTTGATAAAACAATCACGTCAATAAAAAAACAATTGCAATTGCGATAAATAATTTAAGAAAATTGACAAATACGTCCGCACTCGTCAAACGGCTGCAGAGAACTGACTCTTCAAACTTCTATTCAAAAACTTCGTCTTTTTCGGTGGTGGTTCATCGTCAACTTCAGTCTGAGCTCTTCTTTCCCTTCCAACTACCGTGTTCACGGCTTCCTTTGGTCTTGCAACTACAGTGTTAGTGATTCGGTTTGGTCTTCCAACTGCAGGGTTTACGGTTCTCTTTCGTCTTCCTAGTACCGTGTTCACGGCTCCCTTGGGTCTTCCGATTGGGTTACATTTTGGTGGCATTTTAATGCATTGGTAATTTTCTTCAGTAGGAAGTGGGCGAATGACCGGTTTTGATACGTAGTTCGGTGAATGCATTTGTTTTGGCGAACCACCATCTATCCGTTGACGTTGCGTTACATTTCGTGAAAACGATTCCTGTTGCACAGTCCACTCACCAATGCCCGATGGAGCGGAAATTGTTTCAGTGTCAAAAGTGAGCTGTGTCAATTGGTCAGCCGGGTTTCATATTCATTGCATTAAAGAATCATAATTTACAGTCTCTTTTAAGTATAAGTATAGAAATAGTCTACATAAATGCTATTGGCAGTTAATGCAGTGCCGTGATTACATATAATGAGTTTTCGCGCATTCTTACTGACTATCGACAGATAACTGCCAATAGCATTCTTATTGACTATCGACAGACAGCTGCCAATAGCAAACGCCTTTGGTTAAACGTGTTTGTCTCTAAATTATTATTTCTAGGACATTTGATCCTGGAAAACCAGTTCAATGAGCCCAAACTGAAATTACTGCTTTTGTCTGTCGAAATTCTCAAACTAAGCCTGAGAATATTACAACTTAACAAGGTATCACATAAATGAACGAACAATGCTTCTGCCACTGACAGAAGAAAACGCAAGCTATCCACATGACCATAGGGATACCCAAATTTGTATGAAATATTTCGGATCGTTATTACTTCGACGAGAGTATGATAATTAGGTAGTGCTGCCTCGAAATAGACTCTTAGTAGCTGCATTTTTAAAAATAGCATTAGTTGGGAACTTGGCCCAAATCATAATCTTTCTGAGAATCACTCCAAGGCAATTCACTTCAATTATGCGGAGATATTCCGCATTTTTCGAAAATTTCGCAAAATTTTTTATAAATTTGACAGAGCTGTCAAAATCGATGGATCTTCTATTTTTTTCACGATCATTGATCCAAAAATGACGCCGCGTGAAGATATTTCTAATGAAGTCCAAAGATCTGATGCTTCCGAAGCGAGAGACAGTTAGCTGGAAAAAATTGTTTTTCTTTCTATTGGGTGGGTCGGAAAGTTCTTGCCGATTTTTTCATGAAAATGAAATTCAAAATTTTGATAGATAGAAATTTAATCAATCAATAATGTATTGCCCATTTTGATCAATGATCTTCTGCCATCTTTTAGCCAACTTCGTGATCCCTTTTGTATAAAATTCCTGGGTTATATTGGCGAAGAACTGATTCAATGCAACTTTTACATCCTCTTCTGAATCGAATTTTTTATAATCAAGGTAGTTCTGCAGAGATCTAAACAAGTGGTAACCCGAAGGTGCAATGTCTGGTGAATACGGTGGATGAGGCATAATTTTCCAACCAAAGCCTTTTAACCTGGTGCGAGTCATCACAGAAGTGCGTGGTCTGGCGTTGTCATGGTGAAATACAGCACCTCTTCTGTTGACCAATTCCGGCCGCTTCTGCTGGATTGCACGCTTCAATTTGCTCAGTTGGGTCACATACACGGCGGAATTTATCGTTTCACCCTTCGGGAGCAGTTCATCGTAGACCACTCCCTTCCAATCCCACCAAATACATAGCAACACCTTTTTCGGGTGCAATCCAGCTTTGGAGACCTTTTGAGATGACTCACCGACACTGCACCAGGACTTTCGGTGCTTAACATTGTTGTAGACAACCTATTTCTCATCCCCGGTCATCAATCGTTTCAATAGAGGTTCTTTTTCGTACCAACGCAACGCAAAAGATTTTCACAACATTCCATACGATCCATTAAATTTTTTTCACTTAATTCGTGAGTCAACCAAACATCGTACTTCTTTAACCATTCCCATTGATTTTAAGTGGTCGAGTACTGTGGTACGACCTATGTTCAACCTCTCTCCGATCTCTTCAGCCATTTTTTAATAAGAGCCTTGATTTCATCTTCGTTTGTCTCAGATGGTCGTCCAGAGCGGGGTGCATCGACCAAGTCAAAATTTCTGCAACGAAAGCACGCAAACCGATTTCAACACGTGCGTTCACTTACAGCATCTTTACCATAAACATCACATATTTCGCGTAGGGCCTGCGACGCGTTTAATTCTTTTTAAACAAAAATAACATATGCCGAAAATGCACTTTTTTGTCCTCCATTTCGAACAAGAGTTTTTCATTCAAATCAAATTGATTTATTCTAATTGACGTTGTTGACAGTACATTAACTTTGTTTGTGCTCCGTCTTTTTTCATATTTTTTGTTGAATTGTAGTGATTGATTTAGTTGTTAGTGAATTTTTTACGACTCGTGAAGAGGTTCTGCGCGGTGAGGTTGTCAAGTTTCGTACTTTTTGTTATTTATATTGCTGCAAATTCGATTCGAATTGTCATTGTTTTGTGGTACCGTGACTATTACGCAGGTTCAACGTCACATAACTAGTTCGCGCGCTGTCTCTTTCACCAGCTGACGTCATCATCAAAATTTCAAGCAAAGCCGTATTATTCGAATAGCAGTGTACATTTGCGGCGCAAAATTGGAACGCTCGGTGTTGGGAGTGTACAACTGTACATAGTCCAGAGCATCCAAAACATCCAAAGCTTGAAGGATTGCTAAATCTTGGAGAAAGCTTTGCGTATGTGAACCCGCAGCTTCGGATTAAGATTTCAGCACACAAATTACAAACACATTATCTGTTTCTTTTCGAATAATTTGGACGCTGTATATTATATTCGGTGCTCGGTGTTGGGAGTGCACATAGTCCCGACTTTTTGGCACTAATTATTCAAATTTTTCGGCAGTTTTAAGGGAATTGAAAAGACGCCTCTAATAATGGATCATATTTGTAAGCGGGCATGCTCTACAAAATCTATCGACAAGTTCCAGTCTTCTTGCTTTGGATGCTCAAAATCTTTCTACTTGCATTGCTTTAATATAGCAATGAACAAGTCACACCAGAAATGTTTTTTTACGGCTGAATCACCTGTCCAATTCATTTGCAAAACTTGCCAAAATGATTTTAAAACTCGCTCAAGTCAAACCCACCCGATCGATCGTTTGGAAACTATCACTGAACTCATCAACAATGGTAAGTCAGACCACACCGATAAACTGAATGCCATAATTAATAATGTGATGAAGCATTCTACCACACCACATGGTTTAAACACGACGCGGCTTTCAGACTCCGACCTCATCGAAAAGATGTCAGACGAAGCCATCTCGAGTATCATCACTCGTCCCAACTTCTGGCCAGATCATGTAAAAATTAAACCTTGGACTGTTCGTAATGTGAATTTTTTACCCAACAAGATGACGTAACCGAACATAGTTCGATTGAAACGACTCCAGTCCCGTCTCCCTCATATTTGTCTATTTACTACAACAACATTCGTGGAATGGTTGGCAAAAAAGATCACATCTTTCTCTCCTCCTCAACTTGCGACTACGATTTAATCGTTCTTTCTGAGACCCATCTTCAGAAGACAAAATATAGTGCCGAGTTTTTCGATCCGAAATATATCGTATATCGGAAGGACCGTGAGGACACAGATGTTGATGCAAGGAAATGTGGTGGTGTCCTCATTTCAGTTAATTCAAAATATGACAGTGAAGTCGTCGACGTTCCCGAACATAAACATCTGAGGAAGTATATTTGCAACACTTGAAAGCCATTATAGCAGCGCACTCAATAGTTGGTCAAGGTGACATTTTCGTTGCAATTGGTGATTTTAATATGCCTACGGTTCTGTGGAAACCCAATGAAGATGGATTCGATTTTCTCCCTTTAATTGGTGATTCATAATCTAAACAAGCGACTATTGCTAGAACGATGACCTCATCTCTGCTGGATTGTGGCTTATTCCAAATGTCCGATTTACAGAATCGATCAAACAACGTTCTCGACCTCATCTATACAAACATGCCAGAACTGTCCGTTGTTGGTTTAGCTGATTTACCGCTAATACCATCCTCAATGCAAGATGTTGCTCACGTTCAGACTCAATGTTTGATTGAATGCGAACCATCAGTCTACAATTCATCTTCATCATCCGAAATGTTTTACTGTTTTAAGAAAGCTCCATTTGATCGTATTCGTAAAGAGCTATCTGAGATTGACTTCACATCCCTTTTCGATGGGAAAAATGTTGACGACATGCTGAGCATTCTTTATGACAAATGTTATGCAATTTTCGACCTACATATTCCCAAAGCTTCAATACGTACATCTAACCATCCCGCTTGGTTCAATGGTAAATTGATTAATCTCAAGAATAGGAGAAACCGAGCTTACAAGCGCTACCTAGATCAATCAATTAGAAATCCAGAAAATACCGACATCTCTTCGTTTTTATCTGCTAAAGATGAATTTGAGAAATACCGTGACGAATTGTACAATGATTACCTGCGTGACCTAGCTGCCAACTATAAGAAACAACCCCGGAAGTTTTGGAATTTCATTAACTCAAAATACAAGAAAAGCAGCTTACCGGGGAAGATGATTTACGGAAACGAAAGTGCTACTACTGACGCTGAAAAAGCAAATCTATTCGCTACATACTTTGCTTCCGTATATAGACAATACCCAAACGACGATGAAGAGGATTCTAACCTTCTCTCTTTCATTAGATCTAGAAATGACCATGGACATCTTAATGTGACGATTACAAATGACATAGTTCAGAAAACCCTGACGAAAATGGACATGAGTAAAGGCATTAGTCCCGATAAAATGGCACCAATATTTCTGCGTAATTGTGCTGATATTTTGTCTATGCCCCTTACAAGTATCTACTCTAAGTCACTACTGGAGAATTATTATCCAGAACTGTGGAAGACTGGACATCTGACTCCAGTTTTCAAATCCGGCAAGAAAGTTGATACGACCAACTACCGTGGCGTCTGTGTGTCACCAAACTTTGCGAAAGTACTCGAAATAATAGTTTTCGAACAGCTTAAATACAACATCTATCCGCATTCATCACCCAGTCAGCACGGATTCTTTCCTGGCAGAAGTGTAGAATCCAGCCTGATGGAGTTATCAATCCTGGTTCATGAATCCTTCAATAACGATATGCAAACCGACTTGTTTTTTGCTGATATACACAAAGCCTTCGATGTTATCCACTGTATTCAGTTATTGATGAAATTGGCAAATGATAAATACCGGATTTCCAATTCACTGCTTCTTTGGTTCCGATCTTTCTTTCAGCGCAGGAAACAGGTGGTGAAAATAAATTCCATTGAATCGGATTTAATACATGTTTCTTCTGGAATTGGTCAGGGCTCCGTGTTGGCTACTATATTTTTTGTGGTCTTCTTCAATGATTCTGACTGTGCCTCTCACCCTACTAAAGACTTCAATTTCGCCGACGACAAAAAACTTGTTCATAACAGCATCTCATCAATTTACGATACGATCTCAATGCAAGACTCAATAGACAAGTTCGTGAAATGGTGCTCCGTCAATAATTTTGAATTTAATGCTGGTAAATGCAAAGTAATATCTTTAACCCATAATCGTTCACCCATTCTGGCTAACTACAAAATGAATGGTCAACCGATCGCCCGTGTTTATAGCACCAAAGACATCGGAGTCACCTATAATGACAAGTTCTCTTTTAAGGACCACTATGAGCTGACATCAAAGAAAGCTTCTTCCATGCTTTCATTTGTTAAGCGCCAATGCTACGGACGATTCAACGTCAACGCTGCAAAGATGCTCTTTTCAGCCGTAGTTCGCTCTCATATTGAATTCGCCAGTACGATCTGGGCACCTCACCATTCAGTCCACATCCAGTCATTAGAGAGTATTCAGAGGCAATTCGTTCTATACGCCAACCGTGATAGATACATTGACAGCGATAACGAAAGTTATCGCATCCACCCATATGCAGATAGATGTGCCGACCTCAACCTTAAATCACTTCTACGACGACGCATCAACGCAGCAGTATTCTTCATTCATGATATTCTGACTGGCAAATTGAATTCGAAGTTCCTTCGTAATAAGATTGCTCTGAACGATGGCTCGAGAGTATTGCGTAAATATTCCATGATTCGGATATCCGGCAAAAACTGTGATTATTCACAATTCTCACCGTTTAACTTCGCAAGTCGGTTATTCAACCTTGCTGCTGCTCACGTAGATCCGACGCTACCATCTCTTACATTCAGGAATGAAGTTCGTGGGCTTGACAACTCGATTTTTGGCGCATTTGGTATGGTTGGATAGTGTTTGCTTGGTGCTTTCTTTTCACTTTTATTTCAACTAAAACCGGAAGCACCAATCCGGTGATTAACCTTTTTCTATTTTTCAAAAGTTTAAAAAAAACTAAAATACAATTTCTTTTCATGTGGCCAATTTTTTGCTGTACTTTTCCTCATTTCATCTTGACGACGCCTGTGGCTAATCTTGACGACTCCTTCTTGCGTTTTTTGAAGTTTGGCTTTCACCTATTTGACGACGCGTTGCGATGCCCGACGATGATTATTTACTTGACGATGTTTGGCAATTTTTTTTTTTATTTATATACCTTCTTCATTATTGACCTTTTGACGATTTATTTAATTATTCACTTTGACGATGCTGCTTCGGCAAATTTTTATTTATTACCTTTTTTATCGACTTTTCTCTATTTCTTCTTTATCCATATCGATCATCGTTCTTTGTTTATATTGTACTAGTCGAACCCCCGCCCCTAGGGGCTGCGCAGGCTTTATCATTTTCACGTGTTGTCTATTCAGAGAGTCAAATCTTATTTTTTCCGTTTTAAATAACGATGCGTAATGTTTCATGTCATTGTATCACTTCGTTGATATTACCGCTAATAATACTAAAATCAAAGTGGGCGAGAAAAGTACTATAAATTAAAATACTTTCTTTGCCGCAAAATTAGTCCACTTCCCCCGTATTCCACTTCCTCCGTGAAACGTATGCAACGTTCACCGTTTTCCACTTCCACCGTATTCCACTTCCCCCGTATTCCACGTTCACCGTATGCAAAGGTCACCGTATTCAACTTTCCCCGTATTCCAAGTTCCCCGATTCTGCTTCCCCCCTGTTCCACGTTCACCGTATGCAACGTTCCCCGTATTCAACGTTCCCCGTATTCAACTTTCCCCGTATTCCAAGTTCTCCGTATTCCACATTCCCTGTATTCCACGATCACCGTATGCAACGTTCACCGTTCACCGTATGCAACGTTCACCGTTCACCGTATGCAACGTTCACCGTTCACCGTATGCAAAGTTCACCGTATGCTACGTTCCCCGTATGCAACGTTCCCCGTATGCTACGTTCCCCGTATGCAACGTTCACCGTACGCAACGTTCCCCGTATTAAACTTTCCCCGTATGCAACGTTCACCGTAATCAATGTGCATCGTATTGCAAGTTCCCCTTATTCCACTTCCCCCTAATTCCACCTCTCCCGTATTCCACGTTCACCGTATGCAACGTTCCCCGTATTTAATTTAATTTTCCCCGTAATCAACTTTCCCCGTATTCTACGTTCCCCGTATTACACTTCCCCCGTATTCAACGTTCATCGTATTCGATGTGCACCATATTCCAAGTTCCCAGTATTCCACTTCCCCCGTATTCCACGTTCCCCGTATTCCAAGTTCGCCCAAATAGAATCCTCGTATTCCACTCCCCCGTTTTCCACTTCCACCGTATTCCACTTCCCCCGTATTCTACGTTCACCGTTTTCCACTTCCACCGTATTACACTTCCCCCGTATTCCACGTTCACCGTATTCCACGTTCACCGTATTCAACTTTCACCGTATTCAACTTTCCCCGTATTCCAAGTTCCTCGTATTCCACTTCCCCCTGTTCCACGTTCACCGTATGCAACGTTCCCCGTATGCAACGTTCCCCGTATTCAACTTTCCCCGTATTCTAGGTTCCTCGTATTCCACTTTCCCCCTGTTCCACGTTCACCGTATGCAAAGTTCCCCGTATTCCAAGTTCCCCGTATTCCAAGTTCCCCGTATTCCAAGTTCCCCGTATTCCACTTTCCCTGTATTACACGTTCACCGTATGCAACGTCCACCGTATGCAACGTTCCCCGTATTCCACTTCCCCCGTATGCAACGTTCAGCGTATTCCAAGTTCCCCGTATTCCACGTTCACCGTATGCAACGTTCCCCGTATTCCACTTCCCCCGTATTCCACTTCCCCCATATTCAACGTTCACCGTATTCAACGTTCCCCGTATTCAACGTTCCCCGTATTCAGCGTTGCACTTGCTACGCATCCTACTCTGACACTTCCCCGCCCAAATCTCTAAAGACGACATCTTGACTGACTTTTAGCCGATTTTCAATTTTCACCCTTTCTTGACCCATAACTCCCTTATTTCAGAACAATATCTAACCCCGGAACATGTTTTCTCGACGTTTTGCACCACACCCGACAACATATCCAAAAGTATTTTTTTTTCTTCGCCAGTGTAAACGCAATTAAACGAAAAAATAAAATGACAGACAGACTTATAAATATATAAATAGACGAATAGACGAATAGACACATAGACACATAGATAAACAGACGGACATTAGCCGTTTATAATTAGTAATAATCTACTATGTTATCGGCCCGAAACAGTGCAGCACTGGTTTTCGAATAGAAATTTTCGGACGGAAAGAATACGTAGAACTTTTCAACGTTACGGACAATGGCAAATGTTTGGTCGGTGACATTTAAAATGCCACAGGTATGGGTGGCAAAGTAAGTCAAAAGTCCCTCTTTCAATGTTGTCGCGGATTGGCCGCCATCACACATATAGCCTTCGGCTGTGGAATCAGAACCAATGTCAATCGTGTAGTGGTTGGCAAACAACGCAATGTCAGTTTGGTTAATGTCTGCTACATTTAATGTTCCATCTGGAGGTGCGTCTCGTCCCGTATTGTGCATTTCGAGTATTACATTTTCATAAAGACATATGCCATTGGCAACAATTGTGTTTATAATTGCACTAGTCGATCCCGGTAGCCCCGTTGGGCTACGCAGGGTTTGGGGGGCTACGCTCAGTTTAAGAGGGGTGGGTGCGAGGGCACTCGTAAAGCTTTCTAGAGAGCGGGTGCAAGAGCACTTGGAGGAAATAAAGCGGTGAAGTGATTAAGCAGAATTATTTTTTATACCAGGGGGCTGCCGCCCCCTGGACCCCGCTAATTATTAGCCTGCGGCGCTTTATGTGCCTGCGGCGCTTTATGTGCCTGCGGCGCTTTATGTGCCTGCGGCGCTTTATGTGCCTGCGGCGCTTTATGTGCCTGCGGCGCTTTATGTGCCTGCGGCGCTTTATGTGCCTGCGGCGCTTTCGATGCCGTTAGCCCCCTAGGGGGCACCCCGCGAGGGCACTCTGAAGGTTTTGGAGGGGTGGGTGCGAGGGCATTCATAAGCAATAAGCGAGAACGTGCATGAAGCTGTGATGTTATTAACAGTATTAATTATTTTATACCAGGGGCCTGCCGCCCCCTGAACATCCGCTAATTATTTCCCGCCAAATCCCCGCCAAAATCCCCGTCAACAACCCCGTCAAAATCCCCGTCAACAACACCGTCTAAATCCCCGTCCAAACCCCCGCCAAAATCCCCGTCAACAACCCCGTCTAAATCCCCGTCCAAATCCCCGCCAAAATCCCCGTCAAAATCCCCGCCAAAATCCCCGCCAAAATCCCCGTCAACAACCCCGTCCAAATCCAAGCCAAAATCCCAGTCCAAATGCCCGTGAAAATCCCCGTCCAAAACCCCGTCCAAATCAAAGTTACAAAAAAATTCTTATTTTTCCCCCAAGTCCATCCCATACCATCGTCCACCATTTTGTTGGTCACCC
>CM055406.1:102104594-102138488 GCA_029228625.1 Pseudolycoriella hygida
GATTTCGACAAGTTTCTGACGAAAATATGGAAAATATATTTTTTTGAGGTTATGTATGGGGAGAAATCAAACCTGTAACTTTGTCTAACAACCTTACGACTATTAATCTGCGGCCTACATGCACAAATATTTTTCCCGACATTTTTGAACATTCTTAAATCACGTTTTAAGAATTCTTACATTTAAATTATGAATATATCACGATATATAGATTTTTGAACCTACTGTGAGACGCCTCTAATCCATACTTCCACGAACAAAAAAGTTCGCCCCTTTTTTCTCTGCAACACTGCACAAAAAGCCTCTTCACTAAAGAAATATTCATAAAAAACCACCAAATATCGTGTAGGATCGCGTAGCGTGAGCTGTGCCAACACTGAGGAATCTACAGCCCGAACCACTCAACAGATTTCCACTAATTTAATTTTCGTGATTTTCTGATGTCCATATCGTTCATTTCAAATCTTCAAGAGTGATTTCCGTTCTCATTTCGCAGAGATATAAGTGAAAAAGTTCCACCAACCTTAAAAAAACCACGTTTTTTACCACCTTTTCGACCCTAACTTCGAAAGTTTTCAACCATTTCCGCCCAAATTCATTCTTGTAATCAATTTTTTGATTATCTTTCAGGAAAAAAAATAGTTTTTGAAAATCGGCGGATAAGATTTACCTGATTTATGTAGCAAAAACACGTTGGGCCCTAGTAGAGATTCAGTTTCAGGGCCATGGCTGAGTCCAAAGGCCCGAAATTGAAAAAGTTTCTTCCATAAAATGTTAGGTATGCCCAGGTCTTTCAAATAATTTTTTTTTTTGAAAATCGGTAAACATTTACTCGAGTTATGTACAAAAGACCAAAAACTACTTAAACGGCCCTAGTTCGTGCCCAGATTAAATCCCATCAAAGCCTTTTTAACTACAAAAAAAAAGTTTTTGAAAATCAGTTGAGTTTTACTCGAGTTTGACGTGTTGACAGACGGACATTTTTTTTTTATCGAAAAGACTCTTTGCACATTGTGCAAATAGTCTCTTCTATATTGTTGGCTATTTCCTCATTGTGCAAATAGTCTCTTCTATATATTGTTGGCTATTTGTACTGTGTGCAAATACTCTCTTCTATATACCTTGCTCTTTGCACATTGCACACAGTGCAAATAGCCAACAATATATAGAAGAGACTACTTGCACAATGCGCAACTAGCCAACAATATATAGAAGAGGCTAAAATAGTCTCTTTCTTTTTTTATTGTTGATTCGTCATCTAAGGACCATGATCGAAGCCCCCCCTCCCAAAATTTCTCCCGGGTCAAACTTGGGGTGGTTACAATCGCCGTGATAAACGTGTAAGACCCCTTTTCGAAGAACTGCGCTCTTCGTACGGGTCTAAAAACTTTTCCATGTGGCTATAGATCCTCAGTATTTTAGGAGCCGTAAAAATAGAACTACTACACTCAATTTGATTCAATATTACAACAGAGAATTTTGCACACTAAATTCAGAAAATTTTATAAAAGTTCATCGAGTATAGACGTTCAATTTTTACGGGTCTGACGCAGCTCTATGTTTTCCGAAAATTTAGAGCTATAAACAAAATTTGGCGTAGAGTCAATTTTTTGTATGAAAACTGAAAGAGTATAGAAAAAGTTTGTTGGTGAATTCTGAGGTTTTGGTTAGGCAATTTTTGGGCTCGTACGAAGTACAAAGTTCCTATACGTTTACTACAAACAATTTTATTGATCGAGGTGGGAGTTGAGGGGATACATTTATTATCGTCTAAAGATGACGAATCAGCAAAAATAAAAATGCCAGTCCCTCCGTGTTGACTTTTTTCCAAACAGCTCGACCGATCACCCTAAATTTTTCTTCTCTGACAGGTGCATATATTATCACAAAAATCGAAAAACTCAAAGTGCTGATTTCTGTTTATCAATTGGAAGTAGGATGAAAAATTGTGAGTGGCTTTTAAATGCTGATTCAAGCGGGTGGACTTTAATCTGCCGAAGGTACAGCACTGCAGCCACAGTAAAATATTACTTCTATGGGTGTAATTGTACCAAAACGAGAACTTTCTCAATTTTTACCTTGATTGCAAGTTTGTGTATTTCTTTGCACAGAGGGTATGGTTAGCCCCTTGGAGCCGAAATATTCAACGTAAATACTATCTTCGATAGTCGTTGAATTGTGGTAATCTGCTTAGCACAATAATCCAAATTAAAAAAATAACCGAAACAAACTCACAATTCTTTTACTTCCAAATTGTTCAAACGAAATGGCATGCATCCAATCGTAGGATCTGGATTGTATAAAAGGCGAGTTGATATAGTCTGAGTATCATTCTATGGCAATCGTTGCTGATATACACATGGTCTTTAGACAAGGTGTACTGATGAGTCGTAAACGACGAAATCAGCACTTTTAGTTTTTCGATTTTTGTTAAACAATTGGAAGTAGGATTAAGAATTGTGGGTGGCTTTTAAACGTGTTTCAGGATTTTCACAAAAAATGTCCAAATCTTTGGGATTGGGAAGCCTCACCTCATATCTCTAGAACTATGAGAGTTAGAAAGTTGCTTCCAAAGGCAAAGTTGGTGATAACTACATTTTAGAGAAAGCAGCTTTAGGAGTTTTCGGAGAAACTATGTTGGTTATGTTTGTCATATGGTGCAGCGGATACCACTTCGGCCGACGAAGTCAATGATCTCAGATGTCATAAGACGTATTTCGGTAAGGCCCTTGAATTACCATGGGTAATTTCTGTGGATCTTAATTCTTACAGTTCTAACAGAACATTTGATTGCTTACTAATCTTTATTTAGATATGTTCTAGTCCTTATGCAACATCTATTCTGTTTACCACATCTTTTCTGATACGTACGGGTCTTTGCTTATGTTTTACATTATAAGTTGCAATATTTATGGCGTTTACATTTGGTGTTCGACTGAGTCTTGATTACTTCTCATTTTTGTCGTTTGCGTAATTCTTTTGTCGAACATTTTCCTTAAAAATCTTCAGAAAAACCTTTCGTTGTGAAGAAGATGAAATGAGAATTTTGAAGAATCTTATATTCAATTTTGTCGCTAATTTGATTATATTTGTTAAAATTCATTGAAAGTTCTCACTAATTTTCATCATTTTTTTTTTGCAAAAGAAAGTTACTGGAAGCTGCAATAAATGTGTTAGTGTTCTTGACATCTTTGCAAATTAATATTTTGTCCTAAATTCAATCCTATCTTTGTACCTTTAGCACCATAACAGTATTTCATATTGCAGCTCGCTAAATCGATAACAAAAGGATATGCAGAAGTTTGTAGACGAGATGCTGTAATTCCATTTGGGTTATAGTCGCTAACCATGTGGCGCAATTATTCGTACTTATTTATATGTCGCCTCTATGGTCATTGCTGTAATATACCATTTAATGTGCGCTTGTACGTAATTTTTGTAAGAATGAAAATAAGTTCTTTTGTAATAAGATTTAACATTCTGTCGTTTTGCGTATTAGACATGAAATTCATCGGTTGCTGTGCACCGCAAGACCACGGGTCATTGAAATATGTACCAGATTCCAGGAAATGAGGCTATGAAAGTAGAGGAAATTTTTAAATTGAGAAATATTACTGTGGATTTAGATAGCGACGTACGTAACGTTTGACAGTTGCTGAATTGCACCGCGAGATTGACAGGTAGTAATGTCCTGTTTTGGATGAATTTATTCTAAATATATTTTTCTATAGCAAAATCACTTACGAAACACTTTTTGGACCCGTACGAAGTACAAGAGGTCCTATACGTTTACTAAAAAAATTTTTATTGTAACATGGGGTAGATCGAGGTGGGAGTGGGAGGGATGCATCTATTATCCTCTAGAGATGACGAATCAGCAATAAAAAAAATGTCCGTCTGTCCGTCCGTCCGTCTCCACTTTTTTTCCAAACGGCTCAACCGATCAGCCTAATCTTTTTTTTCCCTGAAAGGTACATGCCTCCCATGATTCAAGTTCAAAGATGAGCAAAATCGATCAAGTGGTTCCGGAGATATAGTATGGTCGAGGAAGTGACCAAAAACATGGTTTTTCGAGGGTCGATGAAACTGTTTCGCAAATATCTCAGCAAGTAAAGCACGGAAATTGCTCAATTTGGTGTCAAATGAAAACATTTGATGCCAAAAAACTGGGGAATTTTTTTGTTGGAATCGGGTCAGGGGTCTGAGCACTGGGAGCCATGGAATGGGCGAAAACAAATTTCTCTGCCCAAAATGATAAGAGATAGTTTTTTTTCAGTATTTGCTTAAATACGCAATACAGAGATTTACTTTCAAAGGTAAAGTTGTAGAGAATTAAATTTAAGCGAACACGTGTTTCAGGGTTTTGGGGAAATGTGACACAATCCTGGTATATGGCCACTTCTATAATTGGGCAGAATGACCCGAATCTCAAGAACTATGAGAGGTAGTAAGTTGCTCCCAAAGGCAAAGTTGTAGACAATAAAATTTTAGATACCACGTGTTTCAGGGTTTTAGGGAAAAATGACTTAGTCCTTTGATATAAGCTTTTCTAGATTTGAATGGTCTGAGACGTACTTCGGTAGGGCCTTTGACATTACCTTGGGTAATTTCTATGAATCTTTGAAATTCTTACAGTTATAAAAGAACAGAAAACGTTGGATTGTTTGCTTATTTGTATATTTAGGTACGTTCGAGTCACTTTGCCACATCTATTCTGTTTGTCACATCTATTCTGATACGTACGGGTCTTCGGTTATGTTTTGATATTAAAATTTGATGGCCATATACGCAGAATACTATTTCAAAGGTTGATATACAAAAATTAGCACAATTACACGAACAATCTACACAAAAACAATGTATTCAAAAGACAAATAACTTTTCACTTTTCAATTCAATTTGAATCAAACAATTTAGGATTTAATTGTCACTGTTAGTCGCTTCTAGCATTAATTAAATTTAATAAAAACTTTTTCGATAATTTTTACACGAAAACTCACTAAATAGGAACGTATTTTTCAAACAACATCACAAACCGAAGCATTTTTGTTTTGCTTTTGTTTTCATTTCTTGTGTGCTGAATTGCTGAATTGCAACGATACGGATGCTAAAATTTAAAAAATTCAATTTTGCCGACGTGAGTTTAACAGTTGTTTATATTTTTTATGAATGAAATTCGGTGTTGTCATATCAGACAAATTTCGCATTTGGTGTTGTTTCGATGAATTTTTTGGCATACGTCGCTATCTAATTCAACAGTTAGAGTTTTGAGGCTCTGGAAAGCCAAAACTTTCTTTGCAAACATTTGCAAACATAAATATCAGTACATTTGGGTAGCTCCAGTATACTACTATTAATTTAAAGGAGCTAAGTTAAGGGGATGTCCATAAATCCCGTCAGTCTTTTTCGATGATTTTTCGACCACTATTGTGTCTCACTTTCGCGACCCTCTTTTTTGAAAGTTTCAGCTTTATAACAATCTCTAAAATAAACTATTGAAATGGTATAAGAAGTAGCGGTAATTTTCTTGACAAAAAAATTTTAGAGTGACAGATGTCATAATGATAGATGTCATAGTGACATATGTTACAGTGACAGATGCCATAGTGACATTTGTGGAAGTAGCAGATGTCAAAATTGCAGTGACAGATGACAAAGTGACAGCTGAAAAGTGGCAGATGTCAAAGTAACAGATGTCGAAGTGGTAGATGTCAAAATGACAAAGGCTATATTAACAGCTGAAAAAGCGACAGAGATCATCGTGACAAATGTCAAAGTGACAGATGTCAAAGTGCACAGACAGCCAGAGCATTCACATAAAGGAGCTTTTGCTACTTAATAAACAGTTTTCGTTTCACCAAAAGTAGATTTTGGCTTTGCTAATTAAAAAAGCTCATTTATTGGCGACTTTTCTCCAAAATCGATATGTTGCGATACATATTAAATCATTATTAAGTAGCGGTAGCTACTTTATGGGAATGCTTTTGCTGTCTATCTGTCTGTGCACGTTCTGCCAAAGTGACAGCTGCCAAATTTTCACTGACCACCAGTATCGGCCCCAAATGAAAAATTTTATAGGCCGCTTTTCCAGGAATATTCTGGAAAAGCCATGGCATGTGGAAAAGTGGTCAATTTTAACGGTTTTTCAGGTAGTGCTCGAAGTTTTCGAATCTTAGCTCCGAGGTGACAATAGTCTAGTTGGTTTCTTTGAGAAAGTTATAGAGTTTGGTCAGGAGAATTTTTTGAAATCTTAAGAAAATGGTTGCCAGCAGTCAAACCGTTACCATCTTGAATTTTTCCAAGCAATAGGTTTTTTTTTGGTTTTCGAATTTTGGCTTCGGAATGACAGTACTTAGAGAGTTTATGTCTTCAACAAAGTTATAGAGTTTAATCAGGAGAATTTTTTGGGATTTTCAGAAATCTGCCAAAGTGACGCCATCTTGGATTTTTGTTAGGTATAAATTATGCTTCTTTGTGTTTTCATTTTAGCTCCGGAATGAGAATACTTAGAGAGTTGGTTTCTTTGAAACGGTTATAGAGTTTGATCAGGAGATCTTGGATTTTGTGAATACTCAAAAATGCTATCTTCTGAATTAGAACTGCTAGACAGTTGGTTTCTACGGGAAAGTTATAGAGATTGGTGAGTAGAATTTTTTTTGATCCTAAGAATGCTGTCAAAGTGACGCCATCTTGAATTTTTTGCTATCTTCTGAATTATAATAGCTAGACAGTGAGTTTGGTGCAAAAATGTTTTTCTTAAAAAATTGTTTTTCTGAGAAAAATTTTTTTGGAGAAAAATTTTTTTAGGAGACAAATTTTTTTGGAGAAAACTTTTTTAGGAGAAAAATTTTTTTTTGGAGAAAATTTTTTTCCCAAAAAAAATTTGTCTCCTAAAAAGTTTTCCTCAAAAAAAATTGTACACAAAACATTTTTTAAGGAAAAAATTTTTGCACCAAACCCACTGTCAATTTTTCGGCGAAAAATTTTTTGCGTAGAAAATTTCTTTTTTGAGAAAATGTTCACTTCTGAGAAAATTTTTTTCGTGAAATTCAGTTTTACCAACTCCAAAAAGGCTGATATCGGATATCCGTAAGTCCGCTTCCAAAGTTAATGATAACGCTTAAGGTGACGCTATCGCTGCTAATACGCAAAAGTTTGATTGAATGGAATCTTGTGTTCAAAGTATTAATATTCTGAAAAAATTACAGCGCTTTTTTGCGTTGTGTTAAAAAATTGCGTCATAAACTTTTGCTTATTATCAGCGATAGCGTCACCTCAAGCGATATCATTAATTTTGAAAGCGGACTTACGGACTGCGTCACACTTTACCTTTTAAGAGGTTTTTGTATGCTTTCGTATGGGACAATTAAGCAAAATCTTGGATTTAACTATCTCTACGAAATTTTATTTACAGTCGAGTTAAACGAATTGGATTCTATATGAACCCGAACCACTCAAAAGATTTTTATTTTTTTTTTGTTTCATTGAACGGATGTACTTACCTTTCATTCGAAACCTATGAGAACATTTTCCTTTAAAAAAAAAACGTTCTTACGGTTCTAGAAATGAAAACAGCTTATAAACACAAAACATTGAAAATGTTTAAGGTGGGGTTGCACTGTTCGATTTCAGAAGGCAGCTTGGTGCCAAAAAAGTTCCTATGGTAATGTTGGATGGCGAAACGAGTACATTAATGAGCACTAGGTCCCGACTCGGCACCAGGCTGCGTACTTGAAAAGTATGAGTAGCCTTTAAGAAGGCAGCCTGGTGCCGAAAAGCAGTTAAACTCATTGTAACGGCAGTAACGAATACTATGCGTCACATAAATTTCAACTCGGCACCAGACTGCTGCTGCCCTCTACATTCACAGTAGAATATCTTAAGTAGGCAGCCTGGTGCCGTGTTGAAATTTATATCACGTATAGTATTTCTTGCTGCCGTTACGATGACATTAATAGATTTTCGGCACGAGGCTGCGTTCTTTATGGCTACTTAAACGTGCCAAGTAGTCAGCCTAGTGCCGAGTTGGAACATTGTGCATAGTAATGTCCTCGTTCCCCACTCCAACATTGCCATAGAAAATTTTTTGGCACCAGGCTGCCCACCTTGATATGCAGACCTCTACTTGTTGCAATTTTTCTCCATGAAAATGCTCTACACGACGGTGACATAAGAAGTTCATGCACTAGACAAAGGACCAGTCTACTGCGTGAACTTCATAGTCTCGTAGAACATTTTCATGGAGTAAATTTGCAACAAACAGAAGCCTTTTTTAACCACCACAGCCTTAAGAAAGTACTAGTCAGTGAGAATGGTTTGCCAGGACATCTAAGGGGTGATGATGACTTTAAAATTCGATTTACTACTTCATTTTTCTCCACTTGTATGTTTGTGTTATTGTAAATTAAACTTGCGTTCGACAGCTTCATTTAAACTAAGTGAAATTTCTTCTTTTTATGGATTTCAACATGGACATGGATTTTGTTATTGATGATGACGAGCTACAGGTACATATGATTTGGTTAAAAATTAATTAAAACGCATCCAGAGAAATGTTGAGAGTTTTGTCATTCATAAATTTCGATGGAGGTTATGAACTTCGAAAGAATTTTATACAGAAATTGCAAATTATACGAAAAGGTCAAATTTATTTTTCAGACTGTGCTACGCGAGTTCGACAATTCAACATTAGAACCTATAGACACCTCACTGATCGAAAAGTAATAAACCTAAAGTTCCTCTTCTTCTTTTATCGCATTTTGCGAAATTTATTTGCTTTCCTCAACTCAGATCGTTGCAAGAAGCTGAGGAAAACATCTCTGAGCATGAACCTACAGTAAAACCAGAAGACGTCACTGAGACCAATTTCGATGAGCAACACAATGACCAATTAAGGGAAGAAGATCTCCATTCAGAGGTGGGTAATTTTTCTTACGCGTTGTTTGAGGAGATACGTCTGCTCTGGAAGAATACAAAATTTCCGCTTCGACTAAATCTCATGCCTCATTCTTAACATAAATTCCGGTCTTACCTTTCCTTAGGTAGGAAGTGTGCGCCGCAAATCGTATGACGTCAGCGAGTCCACATTTTGTTCTGGCACCAAGTCTCTACACAAAGATCATAACACTAGACAGCAAGACTCGAGTTAGTTGCAATATTTGTTACGGAGCGTTCATTATTAATTTATATTGAAATTTAGGCAAGAGGCTTCTTACTTGCGACATTTGTAAAAAAAAATCGCCTTTAAGTCCACCCTCACGAGACACATGATATCTCACTCAGGTGAGTATCTTGCAGTGAAATAAGTTCTAAATAAGGAAAACAATTTTCTTTTAGGTGTGAGACGGTATTCTTGTACGGAATGTAATAAAACGTTTAGCACAAAGTGGAACTTAGATTATCATCAGAAAACTCACACAGGTGAGTAGTTAGAACACTTACACTTAAGTGAAGTACAATTTTAAATCTATTTTTCAGGAGGATACCCGCACTCCTGTCTCCAGTGCAAATAATCATTTATGCGAAAAAACGCCTTAAAAGAGCATCAGATTCTCCACACAGGTGAGTAGTTTAGCTTAAGTGAAGAAAAAATTAAATTCTTTTTTGTAGGAGAAAAACCTTACTCCTGTTCCCAATGCAATAAATCCTTTAAGCGAAAATTCATCTTAAAAAGGCAACAGGTGGTCAGTGGCGCCGACTTCTATACATCGATGGCAGCGATCGCTGCCAACAAACGATTTCGTTGGGTGCGCCGCTGCCAACGGAATCATGACGAAGTATTTTATATTTTTTATATATTATATTTCCCTTAATAACAGTCCAAAAAAATCGCCTGTGACACTCCAACGCTTTCATTCTGATCCTAAATTTGAGAGTCTGTGACTGTACGTTTGGGAATTTTTTTTTAACTTCAAGTCTAAGGAATTACAATCTAATTGTTTGAAGTCTCAAAAAAAAACAATTCAACAAGGTTTCCATCAGGGCCCTAGCTGACACTCAGAAAATTGTACTGACTTTAGACTTGTGTCTTTTACTTTTCAAGTATTTTATAAAAGATCTTGCATTCGAACAGCTTTTTACCTCAAAATTTTCTCCTGCTGCGTTACAAAACATTAGTTTTTTCAAGGCATTAGCTAAGAAAATGTTTTAATTTTAATTATTTTCATAGTCTAACAATCTTAAACATAACATAACATATAATAAATTAAAAAAAAGTGAAATGAACTATTTGATAAATAATCTAAGTGAACATCAGTTTCTTAACATTTCTCATAGGCTACAAACCAAAAATTTTTCGCTCGCTCCGCTCGCGCCATTTAGAACACATGATTCTTGTTGAGGTCTTGAGCCCCGGCCCTGGTTCCGATTTGTTTATTCTTGCGAGTCTGAGCGAGAAAGTTTCATTTGCGATGCTCGTTTACTTTCAACGTTCTCACGTTTGTTGGTTTCAATTATTTTTTACATCGCTGCCAACAGCCAAAATAGAAGTCGGCGCCTCTGCAGGTGGTCCACACAGGTGAGGAGTTTATTTAATCATATCATTCTTAAGTGAAGAAAAAAATTAAAATCATTTTTGCAGGAGAAAAACCTTACTCCTGTTCCCAGTGCAAGAAATCCTTTACGCAAAAATCCAGCTTAAATTGTCATATGATGCGTTTTCACAAAGGTAAGTACTCACATAATTTAACTATGAAGGAACTACAAAATTTTATGATTCACTCAGATAATCTTCAAAAACTGTAGTTTGTGCGTCATGGAAAACATTACATTACTTCTCTAGAGTGTCATGAGGGTGGAGGGCATTTGTTGTTCTATAATAGATTTGACCGGAAGTACCTAGCCATTTGATTTATCGATATGAATTTTGTTTGTAAGTTTGTTCCCATAAAAAGGACAACTTTTAATCGACATTCAAAACATAAGCTGCGCGGGCCCGAAGGAAACCAGTCCAATCGATTCCCGTTGCAAGGATTCCCGTTATATTAAATGACTGATAACATATTAAGCTGCACTGTAAATTGCCAAAATGGCAATATAGAACATATGCAGGGGACCCGTACGCATCAGAATAGATGTGGCAGACAGAATAGATGTTGCAAAAATATTCGAAAGGTTGCCTTAACTCTAAATTGCATGAAACTGCGTCGACATTAAGAGCCAATTCGCGAAGAGTTCAACCAGCTTATATGAAAATGAAATACAATTTGTTCCAGATATCGAAGCCAGGTGGCTCATTCGATTTCTTAGTCCTTTCTGAGAGTTTTGAAGCAAAAGAGAGCTGACTTTTGTCTTGTCAATGAGGTTTTGTATGAAAGGTCATGTAAGAATGTTGCAAAAATTTTATATTGCTAATAACTCCAGTTGGTGGAACGCCGATATCAGGGATGTTGTATTGGAAAAAAGGAAACTTTACTTGGTCTGGTTACAGGACAGGACGGCGGAGAAGTGGGATGCTTACAAGGCTTGTAGTAAACTGGTTAAGGATCTAGTCATTGAAGCGAAGGACAGGGAGGGGAAGAAGTTTGGGGAGGAATTGGAAAAGGCAGGTCGAGGCAGGGGTAAGAAATTTTGGTCGATGATTAAGGACATTAGGCGCGGTGGCGTGAAAGAAGGATGTAGTAGCATTTTAGATAAAGGCGGCGAGTTAATTACAGATAAGGGTGAAGTCTTGAAGACTTGGCGGGATTACTTTCAGGATTTATTTACATCTGTCAATCTGGTAGAAGAAAATGGGAGGGAGGCGGGTCCTAGCTTGGAGGTGGAGGAGGAAATTACACTGGATGAGGTGTCCCGGAAGGTCGGCAGATTAAGGGCAGGAAAATCCGCAGGGGTGGATGAAATTAGGACAGAATGTATTAAATATAGCGGATCAGGTGGGATCCAATGGCTTTGTAGGATTTTCAATTTGGCCATGAGGTCTTCTACGGTACCTGCTGACTGGAGCTTCGGTGTTATTGCTCCAATTTATAAGAAGGGCAACCGTAAGGTTTGCAGTAATTACAGGGGGATATCGCTCTTGAGCGTGGTAGGTAAGGTAAACGCGAGTGTACTTGTTGACCGGGTTAGGAACATAGTGGAAGGTGTACTGGATGAGATTCAGGGTGGTTTCAGGCCTCTGAGGGGGTGTCAGGATCAGATTTTCTGCCTCAGGCAGACTATCGAAAAGCTTTATGAAAAGAACAGGGACTTGTAACTATGCTTCATCGACTTGGAGAAGGCATTCGACCGGGTACCAAGGCAGAAGTTGTTCGGGGTTCTTAGCGAGTACGGTATCAATGGGGGCTTACTGCGTGCCATTAAGAGTATTTACTCAGAAAGCAGGGCAGCGGTAAGGATAGACGGCGAAATTAGCGAGTCTTTCGAGGTGAAAGAGGGCGTTCGTCAGGGTTGTTGTCTTTCCCCGCTTCTGTTCATAATTTTCATGGACAAAATCATCAAGCAGGCGAACTTGCAGGGAAATGTCAAGGTGGGTGAGGTAATAATGAAAATTCTGGCCTATGCGGATGACGTGATTCTGTTGGCAGATAGTACCGCGGAGTTACAGGGTGGGATTGACTGCCTGAATGCTGCATGTGAGGAGTATGGGATGAAGATAAGTGTAGGGAAAACTAAGGTTATGCATATAGGCAAATCTCGGAAGGAGATAGCTTGCAATTTAAATGGGGAGGAGCTGGAGCAGGTTTGTGAATTCAAGTACTTAGGAACCATTTTTTCAGAGGATGGCAAGTTGGTTAGGGAATTTGAGGAAAGGAGGAAAATGGGAAACGCGGTGGCCAGTCAGTTGAGGTCGCACGTGTTCAACAAGAAGGAATTAAGTAGCGAAACGAAGGTAGCTATTCACAGGTCAATATTCCGGCCGACGATTCTGTATGGTAGTGAGAGTTGGGTGGATTGCGGATATCTAGTGCATGACCTGGAGGTTTCTGATATGAGGGTTCTTAGGAATATAGCGAAAGTTAATAGGAGGGAGCATTGGGATAATCATATCAGGAACGACGACATTAGGGAAAACTTAGGGATTGCGTCAGTGGAAGAGGAAGCAAGGGCCAGTCGTCTACGTTGGTTTGGGCACGTTCAAAGGATGGGTAATAACAGGTTACCGAAAAGGATCTTGGTGCACAGGTCCCGGGTGTTAGGCCAAGGGGTAGACCAAGGAGAAGGTTTATAGATTCAATTAAATCAGATTTGGAAGTTAGGGGACTTTCTCTGGGCGAACAAACCATCTCCTTGGCAGGCGATAGAAGGGCATGGAGGACGATAGTTCACCATTCTGGGGTTGTGACATAAAGACCTCACACCGGAAGGTACTAATGGTCTATAAAGTTTGATGATGATGATGATGAATAACTCCAGTAAATAAAAACAAACAAACACAAAACTTATGGGGTCTGTGGGTGGGGTCAAGACCAACAATATTTGAGGTATGAACAGTTCCTAAGTCGATGTGGTAGGGGAGAGATGTTCATTTTTAGTTAAAAAAGTTGTCCTTTTCAGTGGGTCCGGAAGGGCAACAGCGCGGCAATATATGAAGATATTAGTATTTTCATCGAAGGCTTGTACCCCCTAGCATCTAAAGTTAAAGAAACATCCATGGATATATTCGGCTGTGACTCAGCGGAACCACATTAGTGAGGTCATGAAAAAAAACTACTACTTTTTTAATGTCCTGCCTGTGTTTTTAGACCGATTAATGCAGCGTAAAGTAAAATAATTCGATCTTTTGACAAACGCACACTAGAAGCGCACTAGAATTTTTATCGAGACCTGCGAAATCTTCCTCATCACTATCGCTACAAAAAAAATCATCGCATATTTGCACAAGGTTCTCTTGGATTCCAGCATCTTCTGACATTGCGACTGCTTTGTTTTGTGGGCTAGATTTCGAATTTGCGATGTTTGCAATAATTCGTCTGGACTACAGAAATATTCTCCTTCTACCGTTTCATCTCTCATACCTTGCACCATAGTTAGATAGATAGATAGTTTCGACTTCGATGTTGCTCCTTTCAAAAATAGGTGTTCAATAAAATCCTTTTGCTTGGTTGTTATTCTCTCAACCCGTCGAATTTTCCTTGCCGACCCCTGTACCTAAGTTTCACGGAACGAAGCTGTGTTTGCCTCATCCGCAAAAAAATATGTTTGCACACAAATTGAAGTGGACTGGGCCGGAAGGTTCTGTAAGTTATTTCGTTGTACGTTGTATAAAAGTTCTTCATCCATCCCATTTGTGCATATTTGTGCACTCCCGAAACTAAATGATTTATCATATCATTTTCATTTTTGAACTCCAAAACGCACAAAATTTCTGAGCAAATAAATTTTAGATTTCGGTTCCGACTATCATAACTCATGGATTCGCCTTGCCTATCAGAACTTCTCCAAGGACTGACATATGAGGCACCATTGATTAAGTTTACATCTGTAAAGTAAAATTTGTGCATTTGTATTTTTACAATTTCCCACCTTTTCATATTTATAGTTTCAGAACAATTTAGCGGAAAAAAATTAAAAATATATTGTTAAAAAAAGATTATTCAATAAAAAAAAGTCTTTTGTTTGAACCTCTTACATTGTTATTGTAAATTTAGCAGTATTTTAGGGAAACCGTTCGTAAAAAATATGAAAATCAATAACTTAAAAATTCTAGTGCGCTTCTAGTGTCCATTTGTCGAAATATAGAATTTTTAATGAATTATTTTGATGTTTTCATATTTCAGTGAGAGTAAAATTGTTCCCCGTCGACGCCTGCGCTCGCCACGCTCTCTAACGTCAATTATTTTACTTTACCTTGCATTAATCGGTCTAAAAACACAGGCAGGACATCAAAAAAGTAGTAATTTTTCAAGTTTTTTTTCATGACCTCACTAATGTGGTTCCGCTGAGTCACAGCCGAATATATCCATGGATGTTTCTTCAACTTTAGATGCTAGGGAGTACAAGCCTTCGATTAAAATACTAATATCTTCATATATTGCCGCGCTGTTGTCCTTCCGGACCCACTGAAAAGGACAATTTTTTGAACAAAAAATGAACATCTCTCCCCTACCACATCGACTTAGGAACTGTTCATACCTCAAATACTGTTGATCTTGACCCCGCCCACAGACCCTATAACTTTTGTGTTTGTTTGTTTTTATTTACTGGAGTTATTAGCAATATAAAATTTTTGCGACATTCTTACATGGCCTTTCAAAGTATCATAAAGAACCTCAATGACAAGACAAAATTCAGCTCTCTTTTGCTTCAAAACTCTCAGAAATGACCAAGGAATCGAATGAGCCACCTGGCTTCGATATATAGAACCACTTGTATTTTAATTGGTTCAACTCGTCGCGAATTGACTCTTAAATTGGGAAGGAAATTGCCGCAAGGGCCAATATTGAAAAACCCGTCCGAAGAAACAGCGAAAAAACCACTCTAAGTCCTTACAAAAATCTCAAAATGTAAAAAAAATTGCACAAGGGCCGATCTTATAACCGACCTAGAGCCGAGGGGTAACCGACTTCAAAAAATCCCTAAAAAAATCCCAAAAAATCACAAAAAATCTCAAAAAATCACAAAAAATCTCAAAAAATCCCAAAAATCACAAAAAATCCCAAAAAATCCAAAAAATCCCAAGAAATCTAAAAAAATCGCAAAAATCTCAGAAACACAACAAAACCGAACAAAATCACCCAAATAAAACAAAAAATTCAAACAAGTGGTATTGAGTATAAAAATTGTTCTTGTAATTTTACAAGCAATTTAAAAAGTTTGCGCAAAAATTGTATTTGTATTACGACGGCAATTAACGGATTAGATAATGGTTCTGCGTTGAAGCTTGAAAGCATTGTATTCTAAATATATGTTATTTACAATTACGTGGCAAGTAAACATACAATATTATGTTCTCGATAAGTAAACGTTTAATGACAAAGGAAGCAAAACTAATATTTTCGAAAAGGTCATTTAGTGGATTCAAGTGAGTGGATTTATTGGAAGTTGATAATATGAAATATCAGTTTAGATTCAAATAATAACCACAACAAAAACCCTTTTTAAAAGGGAAACGTGACGCAAGTCTCTTTGTTTCTTCTTCCAAAACGACTGATATCAATTGGGGTGACGCTTAAAGATTCGATGCGCAAAAAATCTTTTGAAAAACTTTTACATTTAATTGGAAAAAGCGTCAGAATTGCTGGACCCACCAACGTAATAGTTTATCTACGCTTTCAGATTTCATACTAAAAAATTTGGCTTCAATTGTTAAATTATTACATACATACAGTAAAGTCAAATTTTTGGGAGTTAAATCTGAAAGAACAGAAGAAACATAACATTGGGGGGTCCAGCATTTGTGACGCTTTTTCCAATCAAATGTAACAGTTTTTAAAAAGATTTTTTGCGTATCGAATCTTTAAGCGTCACCCCAATTTTTTTTGAGAAAATTTGTGAAATTTTGGGAAAATTTTCTCAAATTCGCTTAAAATTTCTAAAAAATTTTCTGAAAATTTATAGCAATTTTGAAGCATAATTGATGTTTTTTATTCAAAAAATTGTTCAAACGACCTATTTAAGGTGTTTTAGGGCATCCTTAGGGCTGAATTTTGAGCCACTCGTTTATTTTTGATTTCTTGTTGTTTTTTTCATCTACACGACCTCTAATGTGGTTACGAATACACTTTACGTCGATTCTTATTAATTTTAAACTCATTTTAACTTGTTTTTAACGTTTTTTTTTTCCTTAAAATAAAATTCTGGAAAATTTGAGAAAATTCGAGAAATTTTTAGAAAATTTGAAAAAAATTTCTCAAAAATAGGCACTGCTTGCGTCACGTTTCCCATTAAAAAGGGTTTTGTTTTCAGTACTTTTGGAAGTAGAGTCACTTCCTCTACAACCCTCATTCCCAAAATTTTTTACCACCTCTCGCGAAATGTCTACCTGAATTAGGAATGCTAAAATCAGGAATCAAGGAATCAGGAACCAAAAGTCAGGAAATGAAAATCAGGAAACGAAAATCAGAAATCTGAAAAAAGGAAAAACAAAAATCAGGAAATACAAAAATCAGGAAATACCAAATTTAGGAAAAACCAAAATTAGGAAATTTTTTTTTCTTCCCAAATACTAAAATAATATCACAAAAACTACAAACTACAGCGTACATACAATTTTATAAATCACAAACAGATAATCACAAAAATATATCACAGCCTTGATCATCACTAAAGGTGTTGCGAATTAAAATTGATATGGAAATCCGTTGCAGTAGATAATCTAAAGATCGCGGCTCTCCAGAACTTCTCAATGCGAAAATCAGAAAAACCGTCAAAGTTTTCAATTCCTAAGGAGGTCGCAATCTTATTTTTGGTATGTAGGGGGCTCTGCCCCCTAAGCCCCCGCATCTGCGGCGAGCTACTAACGACCTGCAGGCTGCCTTCCGTGCATGGGTCTCTCCCCAAAACCCCGCTAGGGGATCTGCCCCTTAAACCCCGCAAGGGGGGATATGTCCCCCTTCATCCACCTACGCGGGGCTGCCGCTTCTCGACCCCGCTTTTTTATTTTCCAGAATTCACATTCTCTCAAAATTTATATTCCTGATTTTGGATTTTCCTGGTTGCCTGATACCTAATTTTGGTTCTTCCTAATTGGATCCCGATTTTTGTTTTTCCTTATTCTTGGCAAATTATTTTTTTTCCTAATTTTCGGTTTCCTAATTTTTTTTCCTATTTTTTGTTTTCCTAATTCGTGTGGAATAACCCTAGCGCGGCTGCCATGGCTGGTGGTGGCGGCCACCACATACATCTACGAAAATCATCACAGTCACTTCATCTACAGCCCTCATTCATAAAAACTTTTGGCGCCACGGCACCTCGCGCGGCTGCCATAGCTGGCTGTGGCGACCACCACTGACCGCCGCGCCGCCACGATTTCTCCATCACCGCAACCTCAGATCACATTCTAAAAATTTTGCTCATGTTTGACTCATACTTTGAAACACATACAAAATATGCTTTTATATGGGATTTGTAGCTTCCATGAGCGCTGGCGCCCAAACGAGGCCGGTACCGCCCCCCCCCCTTTTTTTAAATCTCATATGGCGTAGAATGCCCAGCCGAACGAACGAAGGAACTAACCAACTAACGTAGGATATTTTCATATACTTTGACTTCTATGGAAGGAACATTTTGTATCGGAAATTGCAGTTTTGAAGAGGTCATATGTCCGGAACCACTGGACCGATATTAATGAGTAAAATGTCGATTTCAATCAAAATTTTACGTAGAATCCGAAAAAGGGATGTTCGACGCAAGGGAAAAGGGAAAAGAGGCAAAACTTATGGTTCCGAAGTCTACGAAAACTTTTTTTTGAATTTTTTGTTCGTATGGGGACTTGCGTCACGGTGAATAAGGCTTATTTTGTTGTTCATATCTTTATGGGTGACGTATATTAATTCTGGGAGTTCATAGAAACGAAAATATACTGTTGCGTCCCAAAATACCTTCAAAGTTTGTTACGAATGTGTGGGTTCGGAAACGCTGTGAGCATTAAAATTTTAACCCCAGAAGATATCGCATTTGCATTCCACAAAAGGTACAACTCTCTTGCCAGAGTTATTGCCTATTGCAGATGCAAAGGCTGAAATATTTTCATCAAATGAAAAATTCAAATACATACATATCCAAAATCACATTCCTTTCAATTCCCAATGAATCCAGAAAAATCTTGAAAAGATCTCAAAAAATCCGTAATTATCTAAAAAAATCCCAAAAAAATCTAAAAAAATCACAAAAAATCCCAAAAATCTCTAAAAAGCAAGAAAATCAAAAAAAACCCAAAAAATCCCAAAAAATCTCAAAAAATCCCAAAAATCTCTTAGAAAAAAATAGTCGGTTACCCCTCGCCTAGAGCACTTAGGAGTGGCCCCTGATCTATACTTCCATGAACAAAATGTTCGCATCTTCTTTCTCTGCAAAATCTCACAAAAACCTCATAATTAAATAAATATTCACAAAAAAACACAAAATATCGTTAGGATCGCGTATCGTGAGCTGGGACTCTACAGCCCGAACCACTCAACAGGTTTTCAACAATTTAATTATCGTGATTTTTTGATGTCCACATCTTTTATTCAGAACCTGGAAGAGCAATTTCCGTTCTACGAACTTAAAAAAAAACACGTTTTTGACCACTTTTTCGACCATTACTTCCGCCCGTCCCTCAACACGATACCTCGAGTAGAACTCAACCGATTTTCAAAAAAAAAAAAACATAGAAGGGACCCGTACGTATCAGGATAGATGCGGCAAACAGAGTTGATATTACGAAAAGACTGGAACGTATTTAAGTAAATGTTGCGTTCACATTAGACTGTATTGGAAATTCTCCGAACGCACAAAATTGACCTCCAAATAGAGAAAAATGTTCTCCTCAATTTTGTCTACAACATAGCAAAAAACTATTTTTGGGCTGGGGCCGACCTAGGGCCTTAAGTAGAGGCCTCGGATACATACTTCCATAGCAAAAAACATTTTTTTATGCTATGGCCGACATTTTTTGGGCTAGGGCCGACCTTAGTACTGACCTAGGGTCTTAAATAGAGGCTTCAAATACATACTTCCATAGACAAAAATGTTTCCCTAAATTTGCTCTGCAACATAGCAAAAAACATTTTTTTATGTTAGGGCCGACCTTAGGACCGACATGAGGCCCACTTGAGCCCTAAGCACAGGCAAAAATTCTTCTATAAATTGTCGGCCGTGCCGAGATCCTTCAAACAAAAGAAAGTTTTTGAAAATCGGAAGAGATTTACTCGAGTTATGTACAAAAAATACGTAGTGCCCTAACAAAGACTCTTTTTTATTGCCCTAGCTAAGTCCAAAGACTCAAATCGAAAAATGTTTCTTCCACAAATTGTCGGTCATGCCCAGATCTTTCAAACGAAAAAAAACTTTTGAAAATCGGTAAAGATTTACTCGAGTTATGTACAAAAAACACATAGAGCCCTTGCAGAGACTCGTTTTTAGTGCCCTAGCTAAGTCCGAGGACTCAAATTAAAAAAAGTTTCTTCCATAAATTGTCGGCCATGCCCAGATCTTTCAAACAAAAAAAGATTTATGAAAATCAGAAAAGATTTACTCGAGCTATGTGCAAAAGACCAAAAACTACTTAAACGGCCCTAGCTCGGCGGCCCTTGGGCCGACAGTGCCCAGATTCAATACTATAAAATATTTTCTACCTTTCAGGAAAAAAAAAGTTTTTGAAAATCGGTCAATATTTACTCAAGTTATAGTGTTGACGGACACACAGACAGACCGACAGACAGACAGATGGACATTGTTTTTTTCGCTGATTTGTCATCTGGAGGCAACAAATAAAGTTTCCCCCTTACTCCCCGGTTCGAATTCGCAATGTAACAAACGTGGTAGTAAACGCATCAGACCTTCGTACTTCGTACGGGTCTAAAAATTTTCCCTGAAAGGTAACCGAAAAATCTTTTTTGGGAATGAATCTGGGCACCGTCGGCCCAAGGGCCGCCGAGCTAGAGCCGTTTAAGTGGTTTTTGGTCTTTTATTCACAACTCAAGTAAATATTTTCCCATTTTCATAATTAGACCCGTACGAAGTACGAAGGTCTGATGCGCTTACTACCACGTTTTTTCCATTGCGAATTCGAGCCCGAGAGTAAGGGGGAAACTTGTTTTGTTGCCTCTAGATGACAAATCAGCGAAAAAAACAATGTCCGTCCGTCTCTCCGTCTATCCGTCAACACGAGAGGTTGGTCAACGTCGAGAAAACATGTTTCGGGGTGGGATATTGTTCTGAAATAAGGGAGTTATGGGTCAAGAAAGGGTGCAAATTGAAAATCGGCCAAAAGTCAGTCAAGATGTCGTCTTAGAGATTTGGTCGGGGAAGTGTCAGAGTAGAATACGTAGCAAGTGCAACGCTGAATACGGGGAACTTGAAATGCGGGGAACGTTGAATACGGTGAACGTTGAATAAGGGGGAAGTGGAATACGGGGAACGTTGCATACGGTAAACGTGGAATACGGGGAACGTTCAGTACGGTGAACTTGGAATACGGGGGAAGTGGATCGAATAGGGTGAACGTTGCATACGGTGAACGTTGCATACGGTGAACGTTGCATACGGTGAACGTTGCATACGGTGAACGTTGCATACAGTGAACGTTGCATACGGTGAACGTGGAATACGGGGAACTTGGAATACGGGGAAAGTTGAGTACGGGGAACTTGGAATACGGGGAAAGTTGAGTACGGGGAACGTTGCATACGGTGAATGTGGAACAGGGGGGAAGTGGAATACGGGGAACTTGGAATACGGGGAACTTGGAATACGGGGAACTTGGAATACGGGGAACTTGGAATACGGGGAACTTGGAATACGGGGAACTTGGAATACGGTGAACTTGGAATACGGGGAACTTGGAATACGGGGAACTTGGAATACGGGGAAAGTTGAATACGGTGAACTTTTCATACGGTGAACGTGGAATACGGGGGAAGTGGAATACGGTGGAAGTGGAAAACGGAGAACGTTGAATACGGGGGAAGTGGAATATGGGGGAAGTGGAATACGGGGGAAGTGGAATACGGGGAAATAGAATGCGAGGAACTTGGAATACTGGGAACTTGTAATGCGGTGAACGTTGAATACGGTGTAAGTGGAACACGGGGGAAGTGGAATACGGGGGAAGTGGTATAAGGGGGAAGTGGAGTAATTTTGCGGCAAAGAAAATATTTTAATGACATGAAACACTACGCATCATTATTTAAAACGAAAAGAATATGCTTTAACTCTCTGAATAGACAACAAGCGAAAATGATAAAGCCTGCGTAGCCCCTAGGGGCGGGGGTTCGACTAGTTTATTTATATCATAGAAGGTTCAAATATTTTTCATCGTTCTGAAGGACTTTTCATCGTTTTAGGAGAGTCAATCGAAAGCATAAAACCAGAAAAAGATAAAATTATAGGGCGCGAATTCCACAATTTTGCAGCTATGACGAAGAAAAACTTTCGCTAAGGCGCCCGTTCCACAACTATAGATGCGATTTAATCAGCAGGTCACAGTTCCAGTTTCGTCTCTGGTGTTGGTATTGGTGTTTTCGAATGCAAATATTTGAGTCAAATCATGCATCCACAATAAAAAGAATTGAAACAAAATTCTCAATTAACTCGACAATCTCTCTAAGATTGATAAGATAAAAATGTTATTGTTCGTTGCAGTACGGACGGTTTATAATCGTAATTTACTTTTTATTGCAGCTAGTGAATTTTTTCTCCAAATAATGAATCGTTTAATATTTTTAGCAGAATAAACAAATGTCTTTCATTTCATATAAAAATTTTACGATCCTTTTGCATCATATTCTTGTTACGGTCTACGGAGCATTTTTTAGATATTATTTAGATAAAAGAAGAAAATTGACATTGACAAAATTGTGTAGTTACTGCTAACCTATAACCATATAAAAATTATAGTCATTTTGGTCCTGTTTTTTTGGAACACCTACAAAGAGGTAAAAACATCGCACAATTGAAAGAAAAATGAATATTCTATTAAGTATTTTAACCGAATAAGCGATTCAGTTTCTTAACAAAAAATTATGAAGGTAATGCATCAAGACGAAAATGTGAGAAATGATAAAGCATTTTACATTCGAAATGCTCTTTATGATTCTGGAGGATAGGGTGGAAATACCGATTACGAGCCATATGAAATTTCTGTGCAAATTGGGGGAGTGGAGTAAAGTGGTGACGCTACAGCGAGGATTACGGAAGAAAAGGAAAGTGAGGTAAGTGGAGTACGGGTCCCCCGGAGTATGAAGCGTATGAATTTGAAAGGTAGAATGCAGGCAGAGAATTTTGAATCAAAACTCCTTTCTTTGTTGATTGAAAATAAATTGGTTTTCTCTTTATGATTGAGAAGTGTGCGCGCATCCGTATAATGAGGGCAGGATATCTTCACATCCTCAGATATCCTAAGGGCACTTGGGATCCAACAGCTTAGACAAGAGATCGTCTGTGATTTTGTGTAATAGCTTTATGTAGCAACTTCATAGTAAAACATAACCAAAGACCCGTAAGTATCAGAATAGATGTGGCAAACAGAATAGATGGTACAAAAAGACTCAAACGTATTAAACATAGAAATGAGCAAACAATCTTTATATAATGCTGCACTTCGCAGAAATAACAGACTCAGAAAACAACAACTCTGTAACACAACAGTTTCGTCTAAAAGCGCGGCAAACCTAATGCGATCTCTTTCGAAATACCCTATTTGCTCAATTGGCACTCTGAAACTGCCTTCAGGTGCTTTCACAGATTCACCCGAAGAAACACTCAAGCACTTACTAGAAACACACTTCCCGGGGTGTATTAGCCCACAATCACTTGACGTCTTCCAGACACCTCTTCCCTTCTTAGTGTCTAGTAGAGGGGACAAAGAAATAGCTTTACAAATTGTCTCTAAAGAGAAAATCCGATGGGCAATCAAATCTTTCTCTCAGCAGGTGAAGATGGAATCTTTCCAGCTATTCTTCAAAACAGCATTGACCACATTGTGGAACATCTCTTCCACATTTTCGTGGCGAGTTTGAGTCTCCTGTACATTCCTCATAGCTGGAGGGGAGTAAGAGTAGTGTTCATTCCAAAGCTTGGTAAAATTTCATACCTTCTATCGTTCAGACCGATAAGTCTAACCTCCTTCATAGCGAAAACTCTTGAAAAGTTAATTGACCGTCATCTGAGAGATGGCGTCTTAAAAACTTTTACTATTCACCCTAAACAATATGCCTATCAACCTAAAAAATCCGCGGAAACCGCTCTTCACCACCTGATCAGCAAAATTGACAAAGCGTTTAGTCAAGGTTGCGAAGTTGTAGGTTGCTTCATCGATATTGATGGAGCTTTTAACAATGTAATCTTTACAGCCGTCGCAAAAGCGTGCAGATCTCACAGAATTAATGAAACCATAACGGGGTGGATCATTGCAATGCTTAGAACAAGAATTGTCTCCTCATATCTAGGCCTTACAAAAATCAGCGTCCAAGTTAGTAAAGGATGTCCTCAGGGAGGAATCTTTCCGCCTCTCATCTATTGTTTGGTTAAAGACAGTCTCTTGTCGCTCCTAAACGACGCTGGTTACTACGCTCGGAGTTTTGCAGACGACTTAGCAATCCTCATTGTAGGCCTGTTCACATCCACAATATGTGAAATAATGCAATCGGCATTAAAGCTTGTAGAGAGGTGGTGTAACTCAGTCGAACAAACAGCAAACCCAGATAAAACGAAACTGGTTCTTTTTTCAAAAAAGCGCACAATTCTCAACTTTAAACCGCCAGTTTTCTTTGGTAAGATTATTCCCCGCTTTGACTCAGTCAAAGTGTTAGGACTCACAGTGGACTCGAAAGTTAACTTCCCATTACACTTTGATGACGTGAGCTACTGGATCACTATGGCACTGTAGAAGAGCTTTCGGGCTCACTTGGGGTCTCAGTCCGAAAGTGTTAAGATGGATATATACTTCCATCATCAGACCAAGGCTCTGCTACGCAGCTATTGTTTGGTGGCCAAGATGCAACCTCACAACAACTCGCCTCAAACTGTCGAAACTACAGAGGCTTGCTCTCGTAGGTATAACAGGTGCCATGAGCACAGCTCCCACGGCAGCCCTAGAAGCTTTACTTAATATAGAACCTTTACATATCTTCATTGAAGCTGAAGCCCGATCTTCAGCTTTGAAACTGAAATTAACAGATTCGCTCATGATAAACACCAACAATCACTCACAAATTTGGAAAAAATGGTAGATAGCTCTCCAGAGTTTGAAATGCCTTGTTACTCTATAATCCCAATATATAGACTTGATAAAGCATTTTCCACTGTAATACCCACTCGAATCGATTGGACCATGAGCTCAGTCATTCCAGCTGACAATTGTCTGTCCTGGTTTACAGATGGATCCTTAGCTAATGGAACCTCAGGGGCAGGATTTTACTGTCCTGGTCTCAATGTAGCCGTAAGCTTGCCTCTTGGTAGGTTCATAACTATTTTCCAATCAGAATTGGTAGGAATTCTTGGTGCTGTCAGAGATATGCTTCAATCCATGGAAAATATGCCAACGGACTGCCAAATCTGCATTTGCACAGACAGCCAAGCAGCGATCAAATCACTCGGGGGATATAAATTTACCTCTTCACTTGCCTTAGAATGCAGGGACTTATTACAAGCTCTCTCCACCCAACGAAAAGTAATACTAGTCTGGGTTCCAGGTCATAGCGGCATCATCGGCAACGAAAAAGCGGATGAGTTGGCAAGATTAGCCTCATCTTCTCCATTCGTAGGCCCGGTTCCAAGCGTACCTGTATCCGCTTCTGCTCTGTTTAGTTTAATAGCTCGCTGGAAGGCAAACACGTTCTCCTTATACTGTGAATCTCTCAACTACGCTAAACATGCCAAAAACTGCATTAGAATAAACGATAAACACCTCAAAATCTTACTTTCCTTTTCTAAGCGAGACGTCAAGAGAATCACAGATATCCTGACTGGTCACTGCTCTCTCAATAAACACTTGCATACAATTGGATTTGCGAATAATCCTCTGTGTACTCGATGCGAAGAAATCGAAACAGCCGAACATCTCCTATGCCACTGCCCAGCCCTTATTAAGGCCAGAGCTCTTCACTTTGGATCCTTCATAGCAAACCCAAAATCAATAAGAAACTTCACACCAAGAACAATCCTAAACTATCTAAATCGTATTAAAAAGGACAACCTATAATATCCGTGGGAATGCACAACAGGCCTATTGGCGGCCTAGGTGCAAGGAATCACCCTTCAGTGTTCCTACCCACTTTTCCTATCCTATCCTATCCAATGTTCTGTGCTCTTTTACAACTATAAGAATTTCAAAGATCTATAAAATTACCGAAGGTAATGTCAAAGGCCCTACCGAAGTATGTCTAAGACCATTGATTTTGATGGCCTAAATGTTCTTCCTGCATCAAATTCCGCAGTTTCTCCAGGAAATCCTAAAACTTTTGTCTCTAAAATGTATGTTTTTTTGGCTATTTAAAAAGGGCTATCTAAACCTCCTTCTGCTGAAACCTTTCTTAGGCCACTACTCAATGAAATACAGTTTTTAGCGGAAACTGGATTTAATCTTTCTTCTTCTTTGTCGGAAAGGATGGCTTATTGAATAAAGGAATTTTCCGTAAGAAGGGACTTCGGTTAGATTCATCCGAAAAAAATCGGTGGATCCTGACGAAAAACAAGTATATATTTAAAATCAATGACAGATGTCAGAAGAAACAATCAAAATATATGGAATGATGATCCGCAAAGAAAATCAAGAAAATCTATATGATTTACCGATTGCATCATCCAGACTTGACATTTACCAATCAACGCTAGATTCTGCACCAACGCCCACGTGTCTCGATGTAGATGACATGTCTTGTAAATTGTACCGAATAGAAATGAATAACGAAAAATCTGCATTCTTTCCACTCTTCCATTGAATACAAAAATAAATAATTTTCGTGATTTCTGTTTTTTAATGTTGAGAAGAGGTGACACAATTGTTAACTCTTGCACAATGCTTGTGCCAACGGTTGTGCCAACGGGTTGTGCCAACGGGTTGTGCCAACGGGTTGTGCCAACGGTTGTGAGAACGGTTGTGCCAACGGTTGTGAGAACTGTTGTGCCAACGGTTGTGAGAACGGTTGTGCCAACGGTTGCACAATGGTTGTGCCAACGGTTGCACAATGGTTGTGCCAACGGTTGCACAATGGTTGTGCCAACGGTTGCACAATGGTTGTGCCAACGGTTGCACAATACTTGTGCCAACGGTTTCACAATGGTTATGCCAACGGTTGCAAAGATGTTGTCTCAGCGATTGCAGAACGGTTGTGTTGACAGTTGTGCAACAGTTGGCGTCAGTTTTGCAACTCTTGCTTGCGTTAAAGTGATGCCACCGGTTGGTTAACCGACTGCCTACAAACTTAATTCTAGTTGTTTTATCCCAGGATTTGATTATTTTTCCCTAAAACCCTGAAACACGTGTTCTTTGAAATTTTATTCTCCACAACTTTGCTCTCGGAAGCAACTTGTAACTTTCACAGTTCTAGATATATGGGTCATCCCTCCCAATTCTAGAAGTGGTCAGATTGGGCCATTTTTCCTTAAAACCCTGAAACACGTGTTCTCTAAAATTTTATTCTTCACAACTTTCTAACTCTCACACTTCCAGAAATATAGGTCACCCCTCCCAATTCTAGAGGTGGCCATATCCCCGGATTGGGTCATGTATGAGGTCTCGAACTAAATTTCGTCCATTCCATGGGTTCGACTGTCCAAACCACTCAACCGATTTTCAAAAAACTTTTTTGCAAGCTTTGCGAAATCAAATCTCTTCATTTGAATCTAAAATGCCCAATTTCCGTGCTATCTTGCTGAGATATTTGCGAAAAAGTTTTACCGACCCTCGAAAAACCATATTTTTGGTCACTTCTTCGACCATACCTCCGGAACCACTTGACCAATTTTGCTCATCTTCGAACTTAAATCATGGGACATATGTATCTTTCAGGAGAAAAAAGTTTAGGGTGATTGGTTGAGCCGTTTAGAAAAAAGTGGATACGGACAGACGGACATTTTTTTTGCTGATTCGTCATCTCTATACGTCAATAAATTGATTCCCTCCCCCATTCCTACCTCGATCTACCCCATGGTACAAATAAATTGTTTGTAGTAAACGTATAGGACCTTTGTACTTCGTACGGGTCCAAAAATCTTTTTGTTCGCTATATGAAAACTTCGTTGACACATTAATAAACTAGGGCGCAGAACACGACAAATTTTATGAACAGCTTACAAGGGATGCAGAGTCAATAAAAAAATTTAATTTTTGAATTTGTCAATTTTTTTTTTCACAAATTGTTAATAGACAAATTTAAAAAGGAAATGTTTTGTTTGACTCAGATACCTTGTTACTTCAGAGTGATTTAGGTTCCGATTGTGGATTACAAGGTTCATGAGGTGAGCGGCGCGCCGCCTGAAACTCGACTAAAAACCCCGATCCGAACCCGAATCAACTGTTCGGATCGAGTTTTCGAATTTAATTTTTTTCGGGTCTAATCGGGTTTGAAGACTTCAATTAACAAAACCCGACCCGACCCGAAAAAATAAATTCACTCAATTGACTTTACTCCTCATTTTTTTGATACAGCGGACTTAATTTCTAAATGTTACGCTTTGTTTTATGTCAATGTAAATTTACATTTAGAAACGTCAAAGCGTAACATTTTTTAGAAATTATGTCCACTGTATTTGCGATGTTATTTCGCCCGAATTTTTTGAATTTTTTTCAGCGCCCGCCTCAGATGAGTTTCAAAAAAAAAAGTTATAGGTTATTGAATGTGTCGTAGAACAATTTTTACTTTATAACGATGCTCTATATTGAAATAAATTATACAGACAAAAATGAGTAAGGTTAATATTATTTTCGCAAAATTCGGATGAAATCCAGACAAAAATCTGGACGAATTATGACCAAAGTTCTATTATTCTCCTCGACGACAGTTTCCTTATACGAATCGCATTTTTATTCTGCTGCGCAAAAATCTGGGTGTGAAGGGTGGAATGGCTCTCCTTGCGGTATCTAGCGGGGTCCGCGGCACAGCCGCACGCAGCGCATAAACAAGCCCGCTACTGGCGTGATAAGCGCTGGGTATGTTGGCTCAGCCCACCAATCCTGAATATATTTAAGAAAGACGCCTGTTAAATTTGAAGTGATTAAACAATTTGTATCACTAAAAACCCAGATGCTGCAAAATCCGTGCGTTACAAAATTATTAGGATTTTGACCTTTCTGAATTTTGTGCCTCCGGTTTTTGTAGAGTAGCCGATTCCAATAGTAGCGTAGACTGTCTGAATGTCGCATTCAAGAGGCTTTGGAGTCATGAATGACGCTTGAGGTCTCTGCCATAAGACACCTTAAAGCTGAAACGCAGAGGGCAGTTGGATAATCATATTAGTAAGGAAAAATTGTCGTAGGTTTTGTATGTAGTAGCCGTTAAGAGGACGCAATTTAACAGACTGCCTAAAAGAATTTGATTCCGAATATCCTGTAGGGTCATCCTTAAAGTACCTACGCTTTACAGGGGGAGAGGGTTTAAGGAAAGCGTGCGCTGCATACATTTTCCAAATTTTCCTCATACATGCGTACGCAGGGATTGAGGTGTCAAGAGACCGTCATTATTTGCGTACGTTCTTTGTGGATATTCAGGAAAGGTCAATTATTAGGTCGAAAATAAACGCTTCTAGTTACTAATTATAAAAGTCAAAAGTTTGTCTGTTTGTAAGTTTGTCTATCTCTCTGTTGTTTGTAAATTGTCGGTCACAAATTTTCAGCGTGAACCTACGTACGTCCGATCTGCTTGAAGAGTTCCGAGGAGCTAAAGCAAAGTGCCGTTTTGCATTGCCTTTTATAAGCCTAACGCCAAAGAAAGGCAATGCAATAGCAGATTCCAATGTGAATCTACCTACATCAGACCTGCTTGAAGAGTTCCAAGGAGCTAAAGCAAAGTGCCGTTTTGCATTGACTTTTATAAGCCGAAAGCCAAAAAAAGGCAATGCAATAGCAGATTCCAATGTGAATCTACCTACATCAGACCTGCTTGAAGAGTTCCGAGGAACTAAAGCAAAGTGTCGTTTTGGATTGCCTTTTATAACCCAAAAAAGCAATGCAAACCTAACTTCGAATGGCAAGATATATCAACATGGGAGACCTAGAGGTAGAGAACGAAAGACGTTCCTTTTGTTAAAGTACCAGGACCGCAATGAAGCACTCCCTTCAAAAATAATCTGTTCTTATTATGTTAGCAATTTCCCATAAGAACAATATCGCCATCCGCAATTAGCATCATTTTTCAACTATGCTTTTGTGCTGCAAATCATCAACCGGCGATACTTTCATGCAAATTGAACAGAGGCAGGGCCGGACTGGCTACCTAAAGGCGCATCGGGCGATCAGACTAAAAGGCGCCAAGAGGTAAAAGCCGAAACTATCTGGCACATGCCCGAACGAGCTATAGAAAAGAAAACATTTTCATATGTCAAGTTTTTAGCAATATTCAGCCGGTGTCCATGTGTTTTATTATCAAATGTTGTAGGGCAAGCTGAATATAATTTGTAGAAAGACGCGAGCGGAGCGAGCGAAATTTTTTTTGAACTTTAATAGATTTTGATTTGTTTTCCTTTCCCTTTTTAATTTCACTCCGATTTTATGTTTACACCCCATTTCGTCGCCGCAGGCGAAATATTTTAGGGGAAAACAATACTTTTCCTTTGGAAAGAATTAAATGCATTAGCCTTTTATGAGTGAGTCAAAACTATTGTATTGCTTTTCCAGTCGCCAGCAAACGTTAAACAATGGAATTAAGTTAAATTGAAACAATTTTTCCGCTTCATTCATTGAAAAAGTATCGTCGCTGTCGTAAAATTTGTAACATTTGTAAGGTAGTAAATGAAGACATTAGCGCCGCAGGCGAAAATTTTGAAAATGAAAGAATCGAAACATCTTTTTCCTTCATTCACGGCTCTCTGTTATGAAATAATAATTTTCGTAAAAGTGTAAGTAAGGAAGAAATTACATATTTTTCAGAAGGGCGCCTGACCGTGTGAGAGGCGCCAAGACCGAGGGGCGCTTCGGGCATCGCCCGATCGCCCAGTATGGCCAGTCCGGGCCTGAACAGAGGCATTTATGCATTTGCAACTGGGTATATTCCGCGAAGCATTTATATAACGCTTTTGCAAGTTTTTCATATAAGAAATTTATTCAAGTAACTTCAGAGAGAATATATATGTTTATGTGTGTGTGTAAATGCGGAATGGAATAAACGAAAAAACTATTTTATGCACGTGGCTTCATTTATTAATATTCGCAATGTAGGGGGGGGGGGGCAATATTTACTAGCACGCATTCTGTTGTGTGTTACAATAAAAATTTTATGTGGTGTTTATTAAGTGGCGTTTTCAATTTTTTTTATTTGTATGAAACGAAGTTATGTGGCGTTTAAAATTTTTTTTATTTGTATGAAACGAAGTTATGTGGCGTATTCAAAAATTGTTATTTGTATGGAACGAAATGATGTGCCGTATTGCTTTTCTCAGTAAACTTTTTTGGTTGATGCTAGAACTTCGGTTTCTACGTGGTTAAGGTTTCTTTGGCAAAGTCTTAGAGTTTTGTTAGTAGAACAAGTGACAAATGACCAAAACTGGAAAAATTTGGGTCAAATCAATTTTTAAAAATATCTTTGAATGTATGGGAGGTAGACCGTAGGTTTCTTTGGCAAAGTCTTAGAGTTTTGTTGGTAAAAGTCACCATTATTGGTGAAAATGTCGGGCAGTTGGACATGGGGTCAATTTTTATGTTTTTGAAAGTATCTGGGAAGGTATGAGATACAGACAATTGGTTTCCTTGGCAAAGCCAAGGAGTTTTGTGAGTAGAAGTCACCAGAATTGGTGAAAATGTTGGGCAGCTCGGGGGAAGAAGCAGTACGGGGGAAACGGTTGTACGGTTGTACGGGATCGTATGGGAACTTGCGTCACGGGTGCAATGCTACCGCGCGCCCATGATAAGGAGAAAACGGTAGCACGGGAGTAATGATAGTACATAGAAAACAGTAGTACGTAGAAAATGGTTGTACATAGCAAACGGTAGTTAGGCAAAACGGTTTTATGAGAAAATGGCAGTACGGGGGAAAAACAGATTTGAATAAGCTTATGGTAACTACTAAAATACTACTAAATCCATTTCTTATTCATTTTCATCAAACTAAGCACACCCTTGCATACATTTTAGTATGAGGTGCTTAAGTTGCAAATCTCCGACCTAGCGGCAGGAATGCTTATGGTCGTGTAGTCCTTAGGGGCGGCAGTATTTACTAGTTGCTTTATACCAACAACTAGAATCTATAAAAGTAATTGAGTCTACAGCTGGGTCCTTTAGCTAAATTTTAATAATAAATAAACCATTGACATGGGTAAAGAAAAGTAGCGATAGTGTATTGTTTAAGAATTAAACGAAAAAATTTTACGTGGTGTTTATTAAGTGGCGTTTTCAATTTTTTTTATTTGTATGAAACGAAGTTATGTGGCGTTTAAAATTTTTTTTATTTGTATGAAACGAAGTTATGTGGCGTATTCAAAAATTGTTATTTGTATGGAACGAAATGATGTGCCGTATTGCTTTTCTCAGTAAACTTTTTTGGTTGATGCTAGAACTTCGGTTTCTACGTGGTTAAGGTTTCTTTGGCAAAGTCTTAGAGTTTTGTTAGTAGAACAAGTGACAAATGACCAAAACTGGAAAAATTTGGGTCAAATCAATTTTTAAAAATATCTTTGAATGTATGGGAGGTAGACCGTAGGTTTCTTTGGCAAAGTCTTAGAGTTTTGTTGGTAAAAGTCACCATTATTGGTGAAAATGTCGGGCAGTTGGACATGGGGTCAATTTTTATGTTTTTGAAAGTATCTGGGAAGGTATGAGATACAGACAATTGGTTTCCTTGGCAAAGCCAAGGAGTTTTGTGAGTAGAAGTCACCAGAATTGGTGAAAATGTTGGGCAGCTCGGGGGAAGAAGCAGTACGGGGGAAACGGTTGTACGGTTGTACGGGGAAAAAGGAAGTACGGGAAATCGGTAGTACGGTGAAATGGTAGTAAAGGAAAACGTTAATACGGAGGAAATTGTAGTACGGGGAAAACAGTAGTTCGGAGGAAATTGTAGTGCGTAAAAAACGGTTGTACGGTGAAAATAGTAGTACGGGAGAAACGATTGTACGAGGAAAAAGTAGTACGAAGGAAGCAGTTGTACGGGGAAAATAGTAGTACGGAGGAAATTGTAGTGCGGGGGAAACAGTTGTAGGGGAGAAAATGGTAGTACGGTGAGATGGTAGCACGGGGGAAACCGTTGTACGGTGGAAACGGTAATCACAACAAAAACCCTTTTAAAAGGAAAATGTGACGCAAGTCCTTGTCCCTTCTTCCAAAACAACTGATATCAATTGGGTGACGCTAAACGCTTCGAAACGCAACAAAAACTTTCAAAATATTTCCACATTTGATTAATGCGTCACAAATGCCGGACCCACCAGTGTTATAGTTTTTCTGTTCTTTCAGTTTCAATTTTGTTGATACTGTCTGTTGACTACAAACGAAGTAGTGCATTCAGAAGTCATTTCAAACTCATTTCATGAAATGTTGTATGCAAAAAGATATTGGTGAATTTTTATCACTTCAAATTTGTTAATTTAATTTAACTTCTCACAAGCGTTGTTTTTCTCCATATTCAACATACATACTCAAGCTTTTGTATTTTGAGTGGTTTTGTTTACGTTTTTGTTCGTTTCGTATTTGAATCAGTTTTTATTTATGTCATAAATGTTTTCTGAAAAAAAATATTGGAAAAAAAATTGAAAAAAAAAGACTTGCAGCCGCCGTGTCTCGAACCCAGGACCCTGACACTTCGAAGCAGTGATAAATTCTCGCAGCTATCACAGTCATGCGCTCGAATGAATAACGTACGATATTCTCTTGCCTAATGAAATAAAATATTGTATTGGTGGGCGTGAGAAATCTCGGATATCTTCTTATGTAAATATTGTACTCTCACTTGTTCGCAACGCTCACTCGTTATGTACAATATTTACATTAGAAGAAATCCTGGATTTTCTCTCGCCCACTAATAAAGTACTATTCTTTGGCGTCTATAAAGCATCGCATTTAGTATGTAAAATGACGATTTTCTAAAGGTTCACTGGACCGATTTTAATGAGTAAAATGTCGATTTCAATAAACATTTTACGTAGAATCCGATAAACTAAATCTCAGGG
>CM055406.1:102138508-102196887 GCA_029228625.1 Pseudolycoriella hygida
GGGGGGGGATTACGACGCATGGGAAAAAAGTCAAATTTTAGCTGTATATATGGTTCCGCAGTCTACGAAAAAAAAATTCTGATTTTTTTGATCGTATGGGAACTTGCGTCACGGGTGCAATGCTACCGCGCGCCCATGATAAGGAGAAAACGGTAGCACGGGAGTAATGATAGTACATAGAAAACAGTAGTACGTAGAAAATGGTTGTACATAGCAAACGGTAGTTAGGCAAAACGGTTTTATGAGAAAATGGCAGTACGGGGGAAAAACAGATTTGAATAAGCTTATGGTAACTACTAAAATACTACTAAATCCATTTCTTATTCATTTTCATCAAACTAAGCACACCCTTGCATACATTTTAGTATGAGGTGCTTAAGTTGCAAATCTCCGACCTAGCGGCAGGAATGCTTATGGTCGTGTAGTCCTTAGGGGCGGCAGTATTTACTAGTTGCTTTATACCAACAACTAGAATCTATAAAAGTAATTGAGTCTACAGCTGGGTCCTTTAGCTAAATTTTAATGATAAATAAACCATTGACATGGGTAAAGAAAAGTAGCGATAGTGTATTGTTTAAGAATTAAACGAAAAAATATCTGTGACGTCATATCTTCTGGTTATATGTGTGACGTCATTTGTGTGACGTCGTATTTGTAGCGTCATTTTTGTGACTCCATTATTGTGACGTCACAATTTTGACTGTGCAAGGATGGAAGGACAGGAAGAAGGAAAACATAAAGTAGCTATCGCAATTCAATAATGCAACACGTGTGCTTAGGGCTGAAACGTTCCAACAGGTCACCAGATCAGGTCAATGTGATTCGATAAGCTTCGCAAGACTGGAATGTAAACGCTAGTCACATAACAGTGCAAATTTATCATTAAAGGTTAGCTGAAGGTACACCTGAAAACTGAGCTACTAAAATTAGGCCTAGTTTTGGGTACTAGAACCTTTTTGTTTTCAACGTGAAGCTGATCTGTTCCGATCCCTGCATCCAAAATGAAAAATAGTCGAATGCACACGATTTTTTATGGTTGTCTATTTTTCAATTAAATAAATAGTCGAATATAAACACACAAAATTCCACTTCGAGTAGGATTTGTGTCACTCGCAGAGAAAATTAGAAGTCAAGTAGCTTACAGTAGCTCGATGCACTCTTTTGTTCCAATTTTCAATTTCCACCCTTCCGACATCGTATGTAGTGAGTAATCAAAAAGACATGAAATTCGCCACCGCATTCAACGGTGTTTTCACAACACGTTGAGTGTGAAATTCTTCAATGTTAAGCGATCCAATAGTCCCATCATTACCCGTAAGTTTTCCGTTTGTACAATTGGTAACAGCGTCCTTAACAAACATTTAATTGAAAATTAATAAAGCGTGTCTTGATTGTTTCGCTATTAGGGCTGACAAAATTCATTCGAAAAGAAAATAATGTGCAAAATTGAACGAAGCAAAATTAATTCGGACGAAATGCAATGCGACAAGAATGAATAGTAATCCAAATTGATTGTGACGAAATTCAAACGACGAAGTATTAAACTGCTCGATTAGTTATGACTCTACATATTTATAATATGAATTTTTCCTAGCATTTTCTCATAACATTTTGGTAATACGACTTTAAATAAAGCATGCTTGTAAATTCAAAATATCAACACGCAAAAGCTTACCTCAATTTGTTCGGTGCCCGTACAACAATTTGTCACGTTGTTTATCAGGTGTTACAGTCTGAAATGTTTAAACAATTCAACAGAAAGTTTTGCTGAGCGAAAGTCTGAACATTACCTGAAACGTTTTTTGTAAAGATCAGATAAGGGAAAATCTATAAAGTACGTATGCTCCTATAGTGCCCCTGTGGAATGGTTTGCATGAAAAATGGTCAGACAAGTTGACTGTTCCAGGTAAGATTTTGCAAATGAATTTACTAGATAACCTGATCACTTTGTCAAGTGGCGGTGATCATAGGCTCAAAATGGTAAGATGAGACAGCATAAAGCCACACCAGGTACCAGGTAAGTTAAATGAAATATACCTAAGATTTACAAATATCAAACAAAATTTAGTAGCTAGTCCGTCTGTCAGACCGAGCGGCGGCGGCGGCAGTTGTTGTTAGTTCTCACTGTACCTCTCAGTGGAGATATAAGTACCAACATGACAGGTGGCGCCCAATCGTTGTCTGGATGGCAAGCGAGCAGCGTCCTGTACCATTGAAACAGGCAGTGCCGTCCGAATCCGGACTAGGAAGGACTAAGGAGTCAACGATAACCAACAACGAATGTCAAATAAATGCGACCGTATGAAGGGGACGTTGACTTCTCTGAGAATGTCTCATACTGGGATCAGCGATATGCAAAGAGTCTATCATGTGAAGTCTGATGTCCTGTCCGTCCGTCTGTGCACTACACCTTACTTCACATTACTGCACCTAGCTGCATCTCAATCAACTTCTTTGTCTTCACTCTATCGCTACTTTCCTATACCAATTTCAATGGCTTATTCTTACTCATAAATGACTTCTGATTTTCGATGATTGTACATGTACACTCACGAAATAGTGAAAGCCGACACATTTTTGCTTTTGTGTTTTAATTGAGTTTGTGAATTTTTGCATGTATTTTTATATGGAGAAATCAATAAAGTCAGTAAACCACAAAACACAAAAATGTGTCGATTTTCACATTTCCGTGAGTGTAATTGTTCGGGATGTAATAAAAGGGAATGCCGTATTTTTAAAAACTACGGGATGTACATTGTAAAGTGATATCGTATTTTTTTGAAAACAGACGTTTATTTCCTCCCAGGTCCTTCCCCCTCCTGATTTGATCTGCTGAATATAAATATTCCATCTAAATTTTGCGTAATCCACATAAATTTACCAATCTCTAGTGTCTCAACTCCAAAAATTTTTCAGAATCAAAACAAACAAAAATTAAATTTAAATTATACGCAAAATCGTTAAAGTTGCAGATGGCCGCCATTTTCGCATGCTAAGCTTTGACGAATTTTCATGACCTGCTTCATGAACATGATTTTCAATAGGCTCACATGGCTCCGATATCGAGCGGAGCGGAAGCACCAAGCAAATCAAAAAAACGTTTTCTCTGGACTATTTTGAGTGGACTAGGTCCATTTTGCCTTGGCATGGCTCTTCAAAATTCATCTGTTGTGTGTAATTTTTGGACCCGTACGAAGTACAAAGGTCCTATACGTTTACTACAAACAATTTTATTGTAACATGGGGTAGATCGAGGTCCACGAGGACCGTCTCCAATTTTTTTTTCAAACGGCTCAACCGATTAGCCTAAACTGAAAGGTACATGCCTCTCATGATTCAAGTTCGAAGATGAGCCAAATCGGCTAAGTAGTTCCGGAGATATGGTCGAAGAAGTGGAGGTCGGACATGAAATTTTCGAGGGTCGGTGAAACTTTTTCGCAAATATCTCAGCAAGTATAGAATGGAAATTCCTCATTTTGATGTCAAATGAAAGCACTTGATGTCACAAAACTGGGAAAATTTTTTTGTGGGAATCAGGCCAGTGGTCTGGGCACTGGGTCCAATGGAATGGACGAAATTGAGTATATTGGTAATATTCGAAAGTAGATGGTTTTTCGTCTATATTTCCTTAACTATGCAATATGGAGATTTACTGTCAAAAGCAAAGTTGTAAAGAATTAAATTTAAGCGAACACGTGTTTCAGGGCTTTGGGAAATGGCCCAATTCTGGTACATGGTCACTTCCATAATTGGGCAGGATGACCAGGATCTCCAGAACTGTGAGAGTTAGAAAGTTGGTTGCAAAGGCGAAGTTGCAGAGAATTAAATTTAAGCGAACACGTGTTTCAGGGTTTCAGGGGAAAATGGCTAAGTCCTTGGATATAAGCTTTTCTATATTTGAATGGTCTGAGACGTACTTCGGTAGGGCCTTGGATAATTTCTATGGATCTTTGAAATTCTTACAGTTGTAAAAGAACGGAAAACGTCTCTTTGCCACATCTATTTTGATACGTACGGGTCTTTGGTTATGTTCTATTTATTTTTAATATTTTGCCCTTACAAACCCCTCAATGGCATCCAATCTCATCGGGCCCTTGGAGACTATTTATCAGGGAACTATTTAGAGTCGTTTTAGCTCCTTACCTCAGACTTTCCGACAAATTAATTTTTGCACCACCTTTTGCCACGTTTTACCTCAGAAATAAATTTCAAACAATAGGAATTGGTCCTAAAGAAATCAAAATGAAGACATTTATTGTTATTAGCAATAAAATTTGAAAAACGGTTGCTTACAAAGTCACACAACACGAGAATAGTGTTTTGAAATTTTCTCGCACCTATGACTTTTTTCACAATAATGAGTATAGACGTCCGAAAACTGAACCGATTTTCAAGAACTTTTTAGACCCGTACGAAGAACGAGGTTCTTCGAAAGGGGGTCTTATGCGTTTACCAAGACGTTTTTAACCAGTCGAATTTCGATCCGGGAGTAGGGATGACGAATCAGCAATAAAAAAATGTCCGTCCGTCCGTCTGTCAACACGATAAGTCGAGTATAACTCATTCGATTTTCAAAAACTTTTTTTCCCTGGTAATCAAGAAATCTTTTATGGGATTGAATCTGGGCACTGTCGGCCCAAGGGCCAATGAGCTTGGGCCGTTTAAGTGGTTTTTGGTCTTTTGTGCATAACTCGAGTAAATCTTTTTCAATTTTCATAATTTTTTTTGTTTGAAAGGTCTGGGCATGCCTCACAAAATGTGGAAGAAATTTCTTTATTTTGTGCTCTTGGAATCAGCTAGGGCCCTAAAACTGAGTCTCTATCTGAGTATCTCTCTGAGTGTCGAATAAAACACAGACTCATTGTTCTTATGGTCAATAGCAGGTTATGAAAATTTGTCAAAGCTTAGCATGTGAAAATGACGTCCGTCTGCAACTTTAACGATTTTGCGCATAATTTCAATTTAATTTTTTTTGTTATCAAAAACATAGTTTTTTGGGTCAAAGACTTTTTCTGGAGGTGACGGTTTTGATTCCGAAAAATTTTTGGAGTTAAAACACCCTAACCAACACTAAACATTTAACATCTCATATTTGCTTCAATTCATGTTAATTTTTGTTGAAAGACTGCCAATCAGACATGAGCGCCGTGGCAAAAACTGTAGAAGCGCTTAACCGAAAAAAATTTGTCGGCGAGGACTAGCAAAAAATTCAGAAAAATGTCAAAGTCTAAGAAAATGTATAGTTCGTAGATTAAGAAAATTAAAAGGAAATTCGTTGAATTTCGAGCAAAAAGAGTCATAATAAAGGGCCACATTAAAATTTTGTGAAAGTTATTTATTAGGGGTTTTTATTAAGTCGAGTCGTAGAACTAGGCTGTGTCTGCTTCACAAAGCTATCCGGAATTCATTGAGAAGAACATTCAAAACACCATTAACAATTCTGCCATAATGCTTCGAAACTGTTGAAAAATCTGAAGAGAACAAAAATGTTGCTGATTTCGTAGTTTACAAGAATGCCACTCAAACTATGAAAGTTCGCTTTATAAATATCATCGGAATCGAATGGTTGGTATGGCTTCAACAATTTGGTGGTAAAAGAATTGATTTTTTTTTTTAAATGCAAAGCCTCCATTTAACGACTACCTAGGATAGTATTTACGTTTGATTAAAGCACACTACTATTGCAACCAATGGTCAAAATGTGAGAAAATTCTCGTTTTGGTACTTCTGCACTCATAGAAATTTTTGCTGCTTTGAGAAGTAAACTTTCGGAAAGCTTAATACAATTGAAAAGCTTTTAAACGTTTTTCTGTGTTTTGAGATACCTTATTAAAATAGTAATTAACGTGTAAAGAATTAATTTTCCCTTCCTGACAGTTGCGTTAAAATCCATTTTGGGAAAAGCGAAACGGCACCATGATTCACATCAAAGTTTTAAGACTCTAGCACTGCCCTAATTTGCCGAAAGAGATAAAAAACTTTGTGTGGAATTTTGTATAGATTTTCTTTTCTCTCTTTCGCACGAAGTTTCTTATGCAAATTACGGCAGAGCATCACGTCCAGGTAAAAATCGCTCATTTCATTGACGCAACTCCTTACGCGAGAGATTTTTATCGCGTCCAATAAATAACTGCTTTAATGTTCTTCAAATTTTTTATTAAATGCTTTGGGGCAAAAATGAGTAACAAAATGCCAATTTCGAAGATTTGTCAGAAAGCATGATCTTCTCACTTAACTTTAATGTAGCTTGTAAGGCGACATACTCAAACGCTAAAAAAGGGCTGGGAAATATTTACGAAGGGTTCGAAAAATCGAATATTTTTTGTTTGCCTTTTTTGACACTTAAATATAATTTGCTACGTCATTTTTGTCGCATCTCACTACATTCATTAAAAGTTGAAGCTATCCGAAAAGTCTTTGAAATGGGCATTTCGTTACGATTTCGATTTTACAGAAAGTTTAAAAAATTTCAAAAATGTATTACAAAACGGTACAAAATTAAGACAGCAGGTCGAAATTTGAGACTTTGACTTTAACCTGTTTTGGACGGATAATTTTAGACACTTTCGTTTCTCTTCGCCTTCCAAAACAGGTACGCAAATGGTGACAAAATAGGAAATGAGAATCAAAAATCAGTTAGTAGCTCCTTCAAATTGAGTTAAAACCAAACTGGAGCTACACAGGTTGACCAAAAATCTACTGAAAAAAATAACTGAAATAAAGCAAAAACGAAACAAAAAACAAACAAACAATTAAAAAAATCACTGGCAGAGCGTGGCTTTGATCCACGGACCCCTGGGTTATGGGCCCAGCACGCTCCCACTGCGCCACTCTGCTCTTGTACAAGAGATGACTTACTTTCCATTTTGAATGAACACGTCAAAACTTTGCACAATCATCGAAATTCAGATATAGAATTTGACAATTCCACATATTGCACATCTATTGTGAATTGTAGTAGTTTTGTTTATTCGAATAAGAAATTTGAATATTGAGAGACAATACAGCACAAAAGTGGTAGTAAGCAGAAGGTATCTAAAAAATGTTTTGAGACAGGATTTTAGATCAGTTATTCAAACTTGTCTTGCGGAAATCTTTTGTGCTTGTTTCAAAACTCAGTTTCACGCCATAATTTTGCATGAAAATGTAATTGAACTTTCCGCAAGATAAGGTAAAGTTCTCTCATTACCTTTTTATTAACAAAACTCAATCACTTTCATTTGTAAATCAATTTGCATGGCAAAAAAACGCCTTTTTATCTGCTTTTCTTCGCAGATAGAAAGTAAAATAACTTACAAAATTGTTTTCAAATTGAAAATCTGTTGGGAGCAAAGCCCGGTCTATTCCAACTGCCAAAATGACGTATCGAACGTCAAATATTTAGATAAATAAATATATTTTTCTTTCGTCTAACATTCTTTTTTGATCAAATATATTAAGATTAACGACACAAACATGTTAGAGCATCTTTCTAAATGCTCGACTGTTTTATAGCTTTGACGTTTAATACGTCATTTTGACAGTTGGAATAGACCGGGGTTTGCTCCACGGCTATGACACTACATACAAAAAAAATTGTCGTGCGATCAGCGCCGCCGGGTTGACGTTTGAAAAAATTAAAAGTATTATATTGCGATTTATGCAAACTGTGCCAACTTCACGTCTGTCATGTTTCAAACAAAATTGATAGAATGGCGCTGTTCAAAATTTGATTGACAAACGTCACTAACTTCCCTGCAAACAAACAAATGTCAAACGGGTTGTGAAATTTGGGGTTATGGTTTCAATAAGTCTGATATGTAAGTGTCATAACCCTGGTTTGCTCCCAACAGATTCAGTTTTTATTTTCACTCATGTGATCGCATCATGTCAAAATAAAATATGCAAACCATATTGTAACTTGTTGGCTAACACCGTTCGAAATCAATGTATATTTTGAAAAGAAAAGCAGCCCTAGTCACATGCATTCTCAATTGTAGGTCACAGCAAAAGCCCGTAAAAAAGGGTTTTAAAACGACCGACATTAATTTAGGACGCTTCCAGCTTACACACTCCAAACATTCGTCAGTGTGGCAAATAGAATAGATGTTGCAAAAAAAACTCGAACGTATCTACATACATATTGCCTTAAGAGGGCGTCTGAAGAAAGACTGCTGAAATTTGACTACGCCTAATTGGAACAACAAGTGAAGTTTTTGGTTAGTAACATCATCGAAGTCGGCACCAGGCTGCTTACTTGAGACCTAAAGCAGGGAATAAAGAAGACAGCTTGGTGCTGAACATCTGTTCTTACTAAAGTGAAGGCAAGAGTGAGTTATATACGTCACATAAGTTTCAATTCGGCACCAGGCTGCGACTGCCCCCTGCATTCAAAGAGTCATAGCTCAAGGACGCAGCCTGGAATGTACCGAGTTGAAACTTATGTGACGCATAGATCTAACTGCCGCCTACTCTGCGGTAAAAACAGATGCTCAGCACCAGTCTGCCTTCTTTATTCGCAGATTCAGGGCTCAAGTACGCAACCAGGTGTCAAATTATAAACTAATATAATGTAATGTACTCGCTACTTCCTTAATTTTGGCATTTTAAATTTTCGGCACCAAGTGTTCTGGCTGAAAGTGCAGACCTATCTTCTAGCGAAAATGTCGTTGAAAAAACTAAGCAATCTCAAAAAAGTAGCTCATCTACTAAACAATCTACAAAAACAATCATTAGACCCGTACGAAGAATGAAGTTCTTCGAAAAGAGGTCTGTTGCGTTTACCACGACGTTTGTAACCAATCGAATTTCAACCCGAGAGTAGGGGGAGGAGGATCGATCATGATCCTTAGATGGCGAATCAGCAATAAAAAAAATGAATGTCCGTCCGTCCGGTGTCTCTGCTTAGGACTCAAGTGGGCCTCCGGTTGGTCCTGAAGTCGGCCTAACCAAAAAAAGTTTTTTTGCAATGTTGCAGAGCAAATTGAGGGAAAAATTTTTGTCTACGGAGGTATGTGTCCGAGGCATTTCCTTATGGCCATAATAATCAAAATTCTAGGGGTTGGTCGGGCTTAGTATGCCTCTACAATGAGTCTGCATTTGTATCCAAGTCAATGTTGATGCAGCCAAATTAATTTTAGTGGAGCACTCCGGTTGCTTGTTTCTATGTATGACATATGCACAGACTAATAATTGCTAATCTTTTGACGAAGTGTTTTTGCCATATGTTTTAAGTTCGATGAGCTTACTTACTTACTTTACTTTACCGGCACTACAACCCATTAAGGGTCTTGGCCTTCTCCAACATGCTTCTCCAACCGGGCCTATCTGCAGCTAACGTCTCCCAGCTGGTTACTCCCACAGTTCTTAAGTTGGCAAAAGCAGCGTCGCTCCACCTGGACTTGGGTCGCCCTGCACTCCTTTTGCCTTCAGGTTTGGACTTCAGAATTTTTTTTGGAATACGATGTTCATTCATTCGTTGTACGTGACCGAGCCAACGTAGTCTATTTATTTTTGTTGTTCTGACTATGTCGGGCTCTCCAAAAAGCTCTATGAGCTCGTGATTATATCGTCTGCGCCATCGGTTCAGTTTTCGGTCAAATACTGGTCCAAATATTGTACGCAGTACCTTTCGCTCGAACGTATGCAGAGATTGTTCATTTTTCTGTGTCAAGCACCACGACTCCGAACCGTACGTAACTACCGGTCTGATCACAATTTTATAAAGTGCGCATTTTGAATTTCGGCTTACTGACTTGGACTTTAGAATTTTCAGCAGGCTGTAATAACTCCGGTTGCCCAAAGTTACTCGCCTTTTTATTTCGTCCGCAATGTCGTTGTTTATGTTCAGCTCTGATCCAAGGTATACGAACTTATTGACCATTTTGAATGTGTGTGTGTCGATCGTTACGTTATCTTCCCGATATCGATTCGTAGGTGGGATGATCATGTATTCCGTTTTTCCGTCATTGACCTTCAACCCAAGGTCGGTACCTTTCCTCTCCAAGGCCATAAACTTATCTTTAACAACATCCATAGTTCGGCCAATAATGTCCAGGTCATCTGCAAAACCAAGCAACTGACTGGACTTGGAGAAAATGGTGCCGCTGGAGTCTATGTCCATGGTTTGAACAGCTGCTTCGAGTGTTAAATTGAAAAGCAGCGTTGCAAGAGGATCTCCTTGACGTAGGCCTTCCTCAATGTCGAAAGTCTCTGACATTTGATTGCGGATCCTTACTCGGCTGTTAGCTCCGTTTAGTGTTAGCTTCGTTAGCGAGATCAGTTTGTTTGGAATTCCGAACTCCTCCATGACTCTCCATAGCTTACTTCTTCTAACACTGTCATAGGCTGCCTTGAAGTCAACGAACAAATGGTGTGTTTCAATGTTGTACTCCTTGCACTTCTCCAAGATCTGTCTGATATTAAACAGCTGGTCCGATGTTGAACGACCTACACGAAAACCACTTTGGTATTCACCTATCGTAGATTCCGTGTATGGATGAAGGCGCTGATATAGAATATTTGCAAATATCTTGTAAGCAATATTCAGCAGAGCGATTCCTCGAAAATTGCCACACTCCAATTTGTCACCTTTTTTGTATATGGGACAAAGTATGCTGGTCTTCCAATCTTCCGGTAACTCCTCGTCATTCCAGATGCGTATGATGAGCTCGTGCATCTCCATACATAGCGCGTTGCCGCCGTTCTTGAAAAGTTCACCGGGTAGGTTGTCAGTCCCCGGGGCTTTGAAATTTTTGAGCTTTAAAATTTCAGCTTCAACTTCTTGCATCGTTGGTTCTTCTATGTATGGTTGCGCAGTCTGAAATGGCAATTCGTCGTTTTCGTCGTCTCGGTTGAGCGGTCTGTTCGGGTTAAGCAGTTCCTTAAAGTACTCAGCCCATCTCGCAATGCACCTTTCCTCATCTGCTAAGACCAATCCATGCTTGTCCTTACACAGCAAAGGTTGTTGACTGTAACCGTTTCTGGATTCGTTCACTTTCCGGTAAAAGTTCCGAGTCTCCTTCCGATTGCCAAACTTCTCAATTTCGATCAAAACTTCCTTGTCACGCTGTCGCTTTTTCCGTCGGAAGAGTTTTCTCTCGAAATTTCTTTTAGAACGGTACTCTTCCTGGCCAGCTCGAGTGAATCTACTTAGAGTTTTCAGGCGAGCTGCGTTTTTGTCGTCCATGGCCTTCTGGCATTCATCGTCAAACCAGATATTTCTTTTATTTCCCGTTCTCTTCCCACTGTCTCTGCTGCGGCGCTCTCTACATTCCGTCTAATTTGATTCCACGCATCGTCTACGCTTTGTTGTTCGCTGACCATTCCGGCAATAATATTCGTCTCCAGCCTGTCGACATATTGACGTTTAATGTCTTCGTTCTGTAGTTTTTCCACGTCCCACCTTTCCAATGCCGGTTGTCGATTGTGTTGAACCGATATTCGAGACCTAACTGCCGCTCTCACCAGGTAGTGATCGGAATCTACATTCGGTCCTCTACAGCTTCTGACATTCAACATATTTGAACAGTGCCGTGCATCTATCAAAATATGGTCAATCTGGTTTTTGGTTCGTTTATCCGGTGATACCCATGTCGCTTTGTGGATGTCTTTATGTTGGAAATAGGTACTGCTGACAACCATGTTTCTTGATGCTGCAAAATCAACCACCCGCGTTCCATTTTCGTTCGAGTTTTCGTGAAGGCTATGTTTACCGATTGTGGGACGATAACATACTTCGCGGCCTATTTTAGCATTAAAATCTCCAAGCACAATTTTAATGTCTCGTTTCGGCGCTCCATCATATACATCCACCAGTTTCTCGTAGAATAGCTCCTTCACCTCGTTGTCGCTTTCCTCCGTAGGCGCATAAACGTTTATAAGAGTGTAATTGAAACATTTTCCTCTTATCCGTAGAGAGCACAATCGCTCGTCAACAGGACTGAAACCAATCACCGCGTTTCTAGCTCTGCCGAGGACCATGAAGCCTGTTCCATACTCTCTTGGACTGTCGTTACTCTTCCCACTATAGTAGAACTTATAGTCGCTACTGGTCATGGTGTCCTTTCCAGGCCATCTCGTTTCTTGCACAGCTGTTATGTCAATTTTTGCCGCTCTTAGCGCACTTGTGAGAGATCTCAATCCTCCTGGCCGCAACAAAGATCTTACATTCCATGTTCCTAATTGTAAATCGTTGTCCTTTTTCCGATGCTTGAGTCGTTGCCGTTTATCCTGTCCGATCCGAGGCTGTGTTGGGGAATTCATAACAAGACTGTTTTTACGGTGTCTGGGAGTTAGCCAAGCGCCCAACCTACTTTCCTTCTCCCGATGACCCGTAGGGAAGTCACCAGGTGGTGATGGTAGCCCATCTGACTAGGGCTGTGTATGCTGCCGTTGTCTCTTGCTGTTGAGATCATCCGCCACCATACTAAGTCGCCATCCCATCTTGATAGCGCCTAGCTGCCTTCGGCCCTCCCTATACGTGCCGTTTAGGTACTACCCGAAGGCAGCCCCCCTCATCCTTATGCTAAGTGACCCACACTACTACACCAGGGTTGGTTACCTGATCGTTCATGCGGGTTGCTCACTATAACAGGTGTCACCACGGGTAGGATAGGATGTAGGAGTAGGTGGACAGAGGCTAAGGTACATAAAGGAGTACTATATTACGCTTAACACACCATTTGACACCATTTGAAGTTCGATGAGCTACAATATTTTTTACATAGGAATTAATTGTGAACGTTAAGTCAATTGATAACGAGGGAAAACGAGCCTAGTCTGAAGAAAAAGGATGAATTTTCTGATGATTTTCAAGCTAATTGTCAATTGTAACCATTGTAATTGACAATTAACTTTGAATTGAAAGTGACAATTAATTTCCCCGTATAGGGAAACTCTAAGCTATCATTTTGTCCCACAGCTATACAGCAATGACATTTGACACTGAAATAGGATTTTTCCCGATGTTTCTAAAAAAGATTGTCTAATTTTGACATTCAACTCACATTAATTTAATCGGATCGGGTTCGGTCCGGGTCTTGTATGAAACAGTTAGAGTTCCGGGTTTCGAAAAATTTAATTGAGAAAAAATGTAATTTAAGCCCGAATTTAATCCCGGAATCAATTATTAAGTAGCGATAGCTACTTTATGTTTTCAATATTGCTGTCTGTCCGTCCGTCTGTCTATGTACTACATCTAGCTGCTCCTTACTGCACCTAGCTGCACCAAGGGAATTAACTTATTTAACTTCACTCTATCGCTACTTTCCTATAACCATTTCAATGGATTATTCGATTATCTTTCAGGAAAAAATGGTTTTGAAAATCGGACATGATTTACCCGATTTATGTAGAAAAAACACGTTGGACCCTAGTAGAGACTCAGTTTTAGGGCCATCCCTGAGTCCATAAGCTCAAAATCAAAAAAGATTTACTCGAGTTATGTACAAAAGACTAAAACCCACTAAAACGGCCCTTGCTCGGCGGAACTTGAGCCGACAGTGTCCAGATTCAATCTCATTAAAAATTTCTTGATTACCTTTCAGAGAAATAAAAGTTTTTGAAAATCATCTGAATTTTACTCGAGTTTTTACATTTTTCTCTTATTTACACCCCGTAACGAAAAAGTAGCCAACTCGTTCTTCGTACGGGTCTAAACATATGCACGGGACCCGTACGCATCAGTATACATGTTGCAAAAACATTCGGACGTATGCCTGCGCTAATTATGTGAAATTATTTACGCACTAAATTTGATTGGAAATTGCCGAAAGTTAATATTGAAAAACCCGTCCGAAGAAACTGTGTAACCTCTCTTCCAAAATTAAAAAAAAAATTAAAGCAAATCAAAATTTTTTTCCACTACTGCCGATCTTAGAACAGACCTAGAGAACAAAGTAGAGGTCACGGACCCGTAGTTCCATGGACAAAAACGTTCCCCGATAAGTTTGGCATAATTGCTAAGTCATCAGCAAAGGTTCCAATAAATGTATTTTTTGTAACTCGAATGTCAGCTGTGTACAGTGTGTATAGTATAGGTGTTAGAACACTTCCTTGGGGCACTCCTGCTAGTATTGCATAATAGCTCTAGTATGTTTCTTCTTCTTTAAATCTGAATTTTCGTTCAAATCTGTATGACTCAAGCAGTCAACAGTAATTTCCTGGAAGGAGTTTACTCGTTTTGTATGAGAGTCCTTGGTGCCATACTTTGTCGAAAGCCTGTGATACATCGAGATATATTGCTGGGCAGTGTTCCTCATTTTCAAGTGCTCTTTCAATATTCGTAGTAAGTCTGTGAATAGGTTTTAGTCTTTAGACCCGTACGAAGTACTGGTCTTATGCGTTTAACACGACGTTTGTAACCAGAGACTAAAATAAGGTCACTTTTCGTGCGGAGCCAAATTGCAGTCAGGGGCCCCAAATTTTCGCAGACTTGAGAAAAATACGTTTTAGAAATTTACTGTTTTTCCGAAAACTATTGAAAATTATTCAATAACGCCGAGCGAAGCGAGGCAAACGATTTTCAGTTAATATTCAATCAGACCAAGAAAAAAAAAATATTTGCGGAGTCTGGTTCGGAGTTCACATCTTTTTCTTTTAAAGAAACTTGATTTGAATTGGATCGTATACAATTTATCTTATAACTACAGAGAAAATCTGGACCCTGGCGAAAGAAAAAGCAATATCTTTGTTAAAGTAATTATAACAAATTATAACAAAAAAAAAACGCAAGCGGAGCGAGCAATTTTTTGTTTCTTTGAACTTTCTTTGTAAACTTTGGTTCTAATGACTTCTATCTTGAATTTAATATACCGTCGTGTGCTTATAAATTTACTTGTTATCAAGTTTCAGCTGTTTTCAAGGTTTTCCATACAAAAAATACACTGAAAACAGAGATAATGTCGATAATGTTGAAAACAGCATAACAAGTAAATTTAAAAGCACGTGTTTGTACATCATTACCATAAATTGGACGATTTTTATCCTTTGTGACTTTCCTGTTGCGCCGCAGGCGAAATTTTTTAAACTAAACGGCTCGTAGTATGTAAGATTTTGAATAGAATAAGTAAGGAATTATAGTAAAGTAGGCAAAGAGGGTCCCTTTTTGTGGTGGCAAATATCGAAAGCTGCGGAGGTACTCTGAGGGCCCGCGGAGGCAATTGCCTACGCACTATGTTCCTTACTTTAGTCCCTGTTTGTAACACGTCGAATTTCGACCCGGGAGTTGGTGGGTTCTTCGTTTTGGGGTATAAATAGAAGAAATATGCAAAAAAAAACGTTGTCCGTCTGTCCGTCCGTCCATCCCTCCGTCCGTCTGTCGCCAAGTTATCTCGAGAAAGGTAATTAGGCCTGTAATTAGGGCCCTCTGCCGGACCTAACGGTCGGTCCTATAGGTCCGCCCCAGCACAAAAATTTTTTTTTGCTATGTTGTAGACATAACTGAGTGGAACATTTTTGTTCATGGAAATATCGATTCGATGCCTCTCCTTAAGGCCCTAGGTCGGTCCTAAAGGTCGGCCCTAACCCCAAAATTTTTGTTTGCTATGTTGTAAAGAAAATTAATTGCAGCGGCGCCGAGTAAAGGGCGCAGGGGGGGCAAGTGCCCCCATGAAATGATCCATGACGAGAGGAATAAACATAACAAATTAAACGAAAGGTAATTGAACACTAATAGAACAGAAATGGTACATTCAAGGCATATTCCATCCTACAGGATTAACAATCCATTTTTTTTGAATATTTTGGAATGCCTAGCTCAATTTTGTATCAATGAAGTGCTATTCCAAACTTCTAGCCCATACATTTTTGAGGTCACTTCTTGATGTATAGGTTACGTGGGTGAACCGAAGTTCAGCACTTAGGCCGCCTTTGGGCCTGTTGTGCTTAACCTATACTTGAAAACCACTACTAGTAGCATATATCTGTAGAGTTTTCAACGAAACGGGCCTGCATTTTTCATGAGAATGTCTCAGAATTGCACCCTAATGGCCAGAACAGACTCGTTTTTCGAAAGTTTCCAATAATTAAAAAAAAAAACTAATAATAAAAATAATTAAAAAAACTCGTAAGATCAACTCTGTTTGCCGCGTCTATTCTGATACGTACGGGTCCCTTCATATGTTTTCATTAGAATTTTCTCAAAGACTTTTGCAATCGTTGGTAGTAGGGAGATTGTCCCATACGAGGTCAATTGCTCTGGTGGCTTATCTGGTTTCCTTAACATGGTTATTTGTGCTATCTTGAAGCATTTCGGAACAAATCTTAGTTTAAAGCAAGCATTGAAAATATATGTAATCATGCAAATAGCTAGTTTTGGCAACTATTTTCTTACTTCTGGTGCTATTTCATCCACACGTGGAGCCTTTTTCTTATTAAATGTGTCCATTTCAGTCGCCACTTCATAAGGAGTGAATTTTTTGAATTTTTCTTCCAGATCATAGACTGGTGTTGTATCCACATTTGACTGTATATCATCATTAGGTTGAAAAACTTTGGCAAGATGCTTTACAAAATGTTCCGTTTTTTCGCTCGCCTCTCTTCATCAGGTAGGTACCATTGGCATTCTTGATGGGAGGAATTTGAATGAGTTGACGCTTGAAGCTTGTCGTAACTTTTCACAGCGAATAGTCTTAAAACCCGGAAAAAATGCAGACACTATCTATGATTCATGACCAAATAGACTTGGTCACATCTTATTGATGTGGACACTCCCTTGACTTTGATTATTAATGTTTATCATACATGATGCAAGCGAATTGTAAATACAGTTAGCAAATTTATAATTTTGACATGAAATTCTCAACCAACTAGTTAGCAGCTGAAGCGCTCACACAAACCAATAAGCAAATTTACTATTTAACTCCATATTCATTTATGAAGTCAATTTCATATAAAACATATGAAGGGACCCGTGCGTATCAGAATAGATAAGCAAACAGATTTGATGTTACGAAAAGACTGGAACGTATTTAAGTAAATATTGCGTTCACAGTAGAGTGTATTGGAAATTGCCCGTAGGGCAATATTGAAAAACCCGTCCGAAGTAACGGTGTAAAAAAATTCTCCGAACGCACAAAATTGACCTCCAAATAGAGTAAAATGTTCTCCTCAATTTTGTCTACAACATAGCAAAAAACTATTTTTTGGGCTAGGGCCGACCTTCATACTGACCTAGGGCCCTAAGTAGAGACCTCGGTCACATACTTCCATAGACAAAAATGTTTCCCTCAATTTGCTCTGCAGCATAGCAAAAAAAGAATTTTTTAGCTAGGGCTGACATTAGGACCGACATGAACCCAATTGAGCCCTAAGCACAGGCAAAAATTCTTCTATAAATTGTCGCCCGTGCCGAGATCTTTCAAGCAAAAAAAGTTTTTGAAAATCAGAAGAGATTTACTCGAGTTATGTGCAAAAAACACGTAGACAAAGACTCAAATCGAAAAATGTTTCTTCCACAAATTGTCGGTCATTCCCAGATCTTTCAAACAAAAAATTTTTTTTTGAATATCGATAAAGATTTACTTGAGTTATGTACAAAAAACACATAGAGCCCTAGCAGAGACTCGTTTTTAGTGCCCTAGCTAAGTCCAAGGACTCAAACTCATAAATTGTAGGCCATACCCAGATCTTTCAAACAAAAAAAAATTATGAAAATCAGAAAAGATTTACTGTGTAAAAGACCAAAAACCACTTAAACGGCCCTAGCTCGGCAGCCCTTGGGCCGACAGTGCCCAGATTCAATTCCATAAAATATTTTTCGACTATATTTCAGGAAAAAAAACGTTTTTGAAAATCGGTCAAGATTTACTCAAGTTATTGTGTTGACGAACAGACGGACAGACGGACAGACAGACAGACAGACAGACAGACAGACAGACAGACAGACAGACAGACAAACAGACAGACCGACAGACCGACTACCGACAGACGGACATTGTTTTTTTCGCTGATTTGCCATCTGAAGGCAGCAAAAAAAGTTTCCCCCTTACTCCCGGGTTCGAATTCGCAATGTAACAAACGTGGTAGTAAACGAATCAGATTTTCTTACTTCGTACGGGTCTAAAAATTAAACAATCGAACATCGTTTGTAGTGATTTCTTTTTCTAATCTATAGCTATTTCTAATCCTAACTGAATTCAAAACAAAATTTTCTTCCGATGCCTGCAACACTAGCCAACAAAGTTTTTGTACCTGCTCAACAGAAAAAAATCACCTTTTTTTGACAAGATTATTTTTCCATGCAGTTTGGCTCTGGAACCCCTAAAATTTGTATAGATGCAATTGGTCTCCATATCAAATCATTCCTTTGCAATGCAAAGGGAGAGAATGGCCACATTGCCTCCTTAGTAAAGTAAAGTTAAGTCCTGATCCGGTTTCTTCATATGACGAAGCATTCATAATTGTTATTGTAAGCTAAGTTTGTAAAACAAAAAGGATTCTATTTATATTAGTTTAATTAATTTATAACACCAAAAACACTTTTTCGATGGTAAAGTGTGACGCAGCCCGTAAGTCCACTTACAAAATTATTGATATCGGTAGAGGTCAGCGCCGGCCTTCTTTTTTGTATGCAAAGATTACAAATTTTAAAAACATAACTAAGGCGATCCGCACGTATTTGCAAAGAGACCTGCGAGTATCAGAACAACTGTTACAAAATCTTACTGCATATTAAAGCAAACGCTAAACTTCCATAGAGTGTCGAGGAATGCTTTGCAATTTTATTGAATTGAAGTCTTAGATTACATTGGAAATCGCCAAAATGACAAATTGAAAAACCCTTGTCTAGTAACGCAAGGATCATCAGATCTGTGTTTTAAGGACCAGAGATGGACCGACCCAATCTGATAAATCTAAATCCCGGTAAAAACGCGCTGGTGGTGCCACCATCAACGGCTGCCCTAATTTTGATCACCCCACCACCCTCACACAACAAAGGACAACTTTGTTTTTCATAGCAACCCAATATGATTGATAGATTTCGCACAAAGTGTAATTTTTTTACTAAAAAGCGCTGGTGGGGCCACCATGGCCTACTTGGAAATTTTTTTCGGTCGCCCCATCACCCACAAAAGCACAAGAAACAATTTTGTTAATCAAATAATTGACTTGAGCACGCCCGGGTAAAAACGATGATTTTACAGAGCTAGTTTTGTTAAAAAAATTTGTCAATTTCAAAAGAGTACTTCAATAGCTCTATAATTTCATTGTTTTTGCATCTAGCAGATGAGCTACTTTTTTCGGATTGCTTAGATTTTTTAACAAAACTTGCTCTGGAAAATAGGTCTGCACTTTCAGCCAGGACATTTGGTGCCGAAAATTTGAAAATGCCAAAGTCAATAAAATAGCGAGTACATTACGTTGCATAAGTTTATAATTCGACACCTGGCTGCGTGCTTTGGCCCATCACCTGGAAATATGGAAGGCAGCCTGGTGCTAAGTACCTGTTTTCACCAAAGTGTAGACAATAATAAGATCTATACGTCATATAAGTTTCAACTCGGCACCAGGCTGCGTCCTTGAGCTATGCCCCTTTGAATGCAGAGGGCAGCAGCAGCCTGGTGCCGAGTTGAAATTTATGTGACATATAGAACTCACTAGTGCCTCCAATTTGCCGAAAACAGATTTTCAGCACCAGGCTGCCTTATTTATTCCCAGACTTAGGGCACCAAGTACGCAGCCTGGTGCCGACTTCAATTGTGTTACTAACTAATCACCTCAATTCTTCACAATTCTTCTTACATATAGGCGTTGTCAGAATTTCAGCACCAGGCTGCCTTGGTTTTACCTTTCATCGGATCGGACACCCTCCTAAGACAATTTTTTCGAACAAAAACATTCATTATTTTTCATACTGATTTGGTTCTCGTAGACGTTTTTCAGAGTGTAATGAAATTTTCGACATTAGAGGGAAGTTTCTCGTCGAGTTCGAAAAGGAAAATTATGAAATGTTTACAATACTCCAAAGATGTTTTTGAGACTTTTGGATTCCAAATTCGGAGCAAGGTTTCTTCGATATACCGGTATAAAGTCGAAAAAAATTTTCGCGGAGGTCATTTTTTCGATGAAATTTTGACTTTGAAAAATCGTATCTTAGCCAAAAAATGACTAAAATTGATGAGGTAAAGTGTTTTAGAAACTTTGAACTATCATAAATTTGGGAAAAATAGCAATCGGAAAATATTTTGGAAAACTCCGATTTTCCTTTAACAACAACAAAAAGCTTGCACTTAACCTCAATTTTTTGGGTTTTCCCCGATTTTCTCAAAACCCTACAGTGGCTTTTTTGGGGAGTTTCGGGCGATGATAGACATCCCTCAGCCCTATCGAAACCCGTTCTATTTGCTTTTGTCCTAATTTTTGCAAGGTCTCCCATACAAATTTTGCAAAATTGACCAGCCTATATATTTCTGCAGTGTAAAAACTGAACACAACGTACTTTTTTTTAAAAAAAAGTGGTGCAAATTTTTTTAACAATAAAACTTTGACCACAAGCTAACATTCTATTCAAACAAATGTTTGCGCCTTATCAGCGAAAGCGTCACCTCTGACGATATCAATAATTTTGAAAGTGAACTTACTTACTGCTCTACACCTTACTTTCGAAGAAGTTTTTTTGTTGTGATATCAGTAGTTTTGTAAGTTTTGTAAGGCGAGCTCTTCGACCTATGCTACCATGGACAAAAATGATCTGAGAATTTCTGGCAATTGCTGACAACTTTTCGAGTCTAGGCTGCAATGATAAAGATTGCAATTACAACTTGGATTGGTATCTAAAGATACACGGACGCGGACACACGGACGCGGACACACGGACGCGGACACACGGACGCGGACACACGGACGCGGACACACGGACGCGGACACACGGACGCGGACACGGACGCGGACACGGACGTGGACACACGGACGCGGACACACGGACGCGGACACACGGACGTGGACACACGGACGTGGACAAAATTGACCCTAATTCGGCCGTAAGACCCTGACTAACGTCAAGGGAATTTCCTTCATTATGGGAAGGTAACCCCAAACATGAGCTTGAAGTTCGATGACATGTTCCACAGGTATTTGAAAAAATTAATTTTGCCGCGACCATAGGCCATTAACTTCAATTAAAACTTATGCCACATCGGAAACTACAATTTGGTGAAAAAACCAACAAAAATTGCAATTCACAACGTTCACACGAAGCTGTGGCTATTGAAATGAAACTAAAAAATTTTTAACGTTAAATTTATCATTTAGTTAAAAAAAATGACAATGAAAATTCAACAGTTTATTGTTGACCCAATCCCAGATGTAAGGAACTTATTTCTAAGCAAAAATTGTTATTATGACATTTTTGTTTGTGAAAGAAGCATTTAACATTTTTTTTTGTTGTTACTCCTCCATTCCGATGTGTTTTCCTTCCAGACGCAATATAGATTCGCCATATCAACTAACGAAACTAGATGTATAACAAACGGGTGTCACTTCAATCACGAATTTCATCCAATAATTGCCGAATATAACAATCGTTTTCTCAATGGATTCGGCCATGACAAATGCCGAAATTCAATTACATTCTGAAAATTCCAAAATGATGTCCATAAAATACACAGAAATTAAAAAGACACGCAGCGTAAACGGTATTGGAATTTTGATAGTAAGTGACACCCATTTGATGTATAACAAAATTTACAGGAATCTGTGTGTACGAAAAATGTGTGGCTCTCTCGGTACATTTATGGTACTAATATATAAACGCTTTTCACTGCTGAATTTTCTGCATTCCGTTTATTCCGTTCAACCAGTGAGGGTGTGTGTATAGTGCAAAATAGGTGTCAGTACTTTTCTTTGCAATATAAAAAGCTAACTTGAATATACACTTGTCGCGTTTTTCGGTTATTCATATTTGAACGCTCAAATATAAACTCTTGAAGTTTTTTTCACTTCTGTTCGACTGTGGGTTGTAAAAGAGGTGAGTGCTAATTGTTTTTCTTTTCCATTTTCATTTAACTTTTCCTTTTTAAATTCCATTTATTTAACTGGAAGTGCCACTGTTATGTTAGTTTTAATTAAATAATGTCCACATCTTAGTGTACATTTGTAAACAATTAAAACGTACGTGTTCCATGGGTACTGTGTTTGCCACTAGAGTTTAAAGTTTACCATTGAATTTGCCAGTTTGAAGCGAAACGAAATGAATATTATGAATTTGTGCATTAAAAATTCACTTAACATAATTGGGCTATGTTTGTGAATTATTGAGGCTCGGAGGAAGAAATAAAATTTGCATTCTCGTGCACTAATTACGGGTAGAACATTCAATTCGTCAAGCATGTGCATACTTATAATTATTAAAACATAAAGTTTAGTGCTTGGAAAAGGAACACACCACCACATATGAATATTAACTCATATTTTATGGAAATTCGTAATTTAAATTTTCTATGAAAATTTCTTCAAAATCCGTTGGTGCTTTTTTCCATCGTAAATTGCCTCTCATTTGATAGAATGATTCCGTTTATTATTGACGAAGTTATTGAGTGAAATTACTCGGTACGTTTATAGCTCATGTTCACAATATTAACGTTTTCGGGAAATTCACTGTTCGGATCGTTTGTAACAATCAAATTCTCGAAGACGTGGAACGGGTCGTATATAGAATGGATATCAGTGATTAATGAGAGGATTTTCTTTTCCATTTTCTATTTCTTCCCTTTAAATTTTTTTTAAGATCAATTTCAAGGATAGAAATTGAAATATTGGACTTCTTCGCTCCAACATTATAATTGTTGACAACGTGTTAAGAAGTCAGCCACCGAATACAGTTTGCCAATAGGGTTATTCAGTTTCGGTTGGAAAGTTTCTTGTTTACGTTTTGTTTTTTGTTTGACTTTGGGTCGCTTGATACATGGAAGTTTTCCAAGAGGTTTCTGCTATTGTACTGATTTGAGTATAATAAGAAAAAAAATGATTATATGAATCATAGAGGGATATTGTCCTGACTGTCGCATTGGCGTATTTTACAAACAACAACTTTGGGAATGCAGCATATTATTCTCATAGAAATATCTTTTTTTGGCAGATAGTTTGAATTCTGTTGTTCGAATTAGAACTCGTAATTCATATTACCGACGAAGAGGGACTTTAATCTGCGACGGATCTTTAAATGCATACCAACAGCCAATATTTATATTTGCAAATGTTACATGAATAAATTTCCTTGCATAGATCGTCTAAATGTAAACAATTTGTCTGGTTTAAATTTCCAGCTGTATATCACGAAAAGAATATATGCAACTGGGAGGTTGTTGTGATTTCAAATTGACATTGTTGCATTCGAAAACTGTAAATATCTTTTTAGTATCAAGACAATATGTAGGTCGTCTACGTGATATTTTGACCTCAGGGAATTTTTTGGTTAGGAATTTACAAACATTTAAAGTTTAATTTTTACATTGTGCAATGAAACGGTTGACCGTTTAAGTTTTGTCCAAGTGTTATATTTCATTTTAGTAAATCATGGAACAAACCACTTTGCCATGGACGATATGAATTGACTGTCTTTCAGCAAGAAGATTGTTTTGCGTTGGAAATTTTAATTAAATTTAAAAATTCGTGAAAATTTCCTTGTCATGGAATAGTCACACAAGTAAAATGTCTTATTGAAAGAAAGTTATTCAAAGTATTGAATGGTTTGTCCGTAAATTAATTTTGAAAGCCACGAGATGTAGTAATGATATAATGTGACGTCATTTTATATGCAATGAAAAAAAAATTATAATTTGCACAATGTACACATTGACACGTTTCATCTCTTTCAGTTGTTTTGTCATTGTTATAAAAAAGAGAAAAATGGAAAAGAGTTAAGTGTGGAAATTTTAAATTTCTTCATTGTAGTAAAGCTTAGACAAAGTAAGTGTGGGATCAGTATTGTTACTTTTCTAATTTAAATCAAAAGCTCAAAATAATTTGTAGAATCACATTTTAGTCGCTTAAGAGCACTGCAAGTGGTCCATAAAAACTAAGCTTTCATTGTTTCTAAGAATTTTTGAGAACATTTCTGGTATTTTTTATTAATGGAAATTGTGCTGAAATTTTTGGACGTGGAGCCTGCAAATAGTCACTTCGTTGTGCTAAATATTAATATATGAACAATCCTATCGGTAAAAATGAGGGAACGTTTATTTTACGTATCAGAACAGATGTGGCCTCGGATGTGGCAAACAGAGTTGATAATACGAAAAGACTCGAACGTATTTAAGTAAATATTGCCTTAACTCTTAAAATTGCGTCCACATTAAATTGTATTGGAAATTGCCGAGAGGGCAATATTGAAAAACCCGTCCGAAGCAACGGTGTAAAAAAGGCCTTCCGAAAGTACAAAATTGACCCCCAAACAGACAAAAATGTTCATCTCAATTTTTTCTACAACATAGCAAAAAACCATTCTCTTGTCTAGGGCCGACCTTAGGTCCGACCTGGGGTGATCACGAGAGGCCTCGGACAAATACTTACATAGGGAAAATATATCCCTCCATTTTCTTTACAACATAGTGAAAGACAATTTTTTTGTCTAGGGCAGACCGTAGAACCAACCTAGGGCCATAAGGAAATGCCTCGGACACATACTTCTATAGACGAAAATGTTTTTTTAATTTGCTCTGCAACATTGCAAAAAAAATATTTTTGGTTAGGGCCGACCTTAGGACAGACCTGAGGCCCACTTAAGCACAGGCCCCGGGTTCAAACTGGTTCTTAAATATAATTCGGTACTCGATTACCTCTAAAATAGAAAAATAATCAACAAAATCAATTACGATGAAAAAAAAAATTGAAAATCGGAAGAGATTTACTCAAGTTATGTACAAAAAACATGTAGATCGCTAGCAGAAACTTGTTTTTAGTGCCCTAGCTATATCCCAGGGCCCAATCAAAAATGTTTATCGTACAAATTGCTGGGCTTACATAGACCTGACGACTAAAGAAACACTTATGAAAATCGGAAAAGATTTACTCGAGTTATGTACCAAAAACCCGTATGGTCCAAGCAGATTCTCATTTCTAGTGCACTAGCTAAGTCCAAGGACTCAAATTCAAAAAAGTTTCTTCTATAATATATATTGTCGGCCATGTCCAGATCTTTCAAACAAAAAAAAAATATGAAAATTGGAAAAGATTTACGCGAGTTACGTACAAAAGGCCAAAACCACTTAAACAGATTCAATCCCATGAAAGATTTTTTGATTACCTTTCAGGGAAAAAGAAGGTTTGAAAATCGGTCGGACATTTTTTTATTGCTGATTCGTCATCTAGGGACCAATATCGATGCTCCCGTCCTACTCCCTGGTCGGAATCGGGGTGGTTACAAACGTCGTGGGTATCTTCGTACGGGTCTAAAAATTGAAACAAAACATCATAACCTTATAAACTTAATAAATTTACTTGTGTTTACGTAATATGCGGTGGTAAATTTACCGATAAAATGAGGCAGATATTTTTCATGAGCGGCAAGCTGGTCAAAAACTCGCCAAAAGTTTGATGATTGTGATGTGGTGAATATAGTAACGCGACTTATACTCAAATGGTGAACTTAGCCAAATGTTTGGAAATTACATAAATATTAAAACGTTCGGCGAGTTCAATTTAGGGTGTGAAGTTGGCCAAATGTTTTTATGTTCAAGTGGCGAATATGAATTGAAAACATTTGGCTAGTTTCTTTCTGGATGTGAAAATAGCCAAATGCCTTTATGTCCCAATTGACTAACTTCACACCCAGAAAGAAACCCGCCAAAAGATTTCAATTCATATTCACCACTGCGAGCACCATACCAAGTTGGTATATTCACCATACTAAGTTTATACATTCACCATACTAAGTTGATATATTCACCATACTAAGTTGATATATTCACCATATCAAATAGGTATATTCACCATACCAAATAGTATATTCCCCATACCAAGTTTGTATATTCACAACATCATCATCAAACTTTTGTTGAGTTTTTTGGCCACCTTCACATTCGTTACTTTTCCCAGAAATTCTCTGAGGTGAGTGATTTTTGTATCTTCACATTCAAAAAACTATCGCTTCTGTAACGACAACATGGTGCATTTTTCATTATTATTATTGCTTTTCCAGTGGGAGCAATTGCAACGTTTTATTAATTTAAATTTCTTTTTATCATATACACAAGATATAGAGTTTTTGTTCAAAAATAATCCGGTGCAATAAAAGCATGATGCATGAGGGGGCGCGAAATTATTCTTTGTTGAGTGTCAGTTTACTTACACCCGTTTCTCTCATATTTTCCACACAACCTTAGAAATTTCTTTAGTATAACCTTTCATGGAGTGGAACACACTCAGGGAATGTCAAAGAATTAACCTAAAAAAAGTGTGCAAATATGTGACAACTTTTGTTCTAAACGACGAGAGACTGTATTTCATTTGTAAGCTGCAACAATCGAATTCACATAATTTTACAAAATGTTCTTGCAAGTGGGATTGGATTGTGCTCAACGGGTGTTAGTTTTCAATTAATATTTCGTAAAATAGATGGAAGTGGAGAGCAAAGGTCTTGAAATCAACACTGCTGAGGATAACATTTTTCTTCAAAAAAGTCACTAAAATTCGTAAAACATACAGGAACGGAAAAGTTAAAACACACAAGTTTCTGATTTGTATGGTAAATTCGAATGGTAAATCAGAAACTTGTCAGTTTTCACTTTTCTGAGACTGTAGCAAGATTGGTGTCGTTCTAAAGCTAGTGAATTCGACTATAAAAAATGCTTATGTGAACCGTATATAAATGGATGAGTGCAATAGCCATGAAAAATGGTGCAAGATTCAAGGTCCTGATTTTGAAGATCAAAAAAGTTTTTAAAAAAATTAAAAAACAAATTGTGCTTTTCTCGAAATTGGATGTCGAAATGACAACTTTTCACGTGCAATTTTAATAATGAACGATAGTGCTCTCACCTTCTAATAACCTCGCAATCTCAAGTATCGAAAATAACTATGGTGTGATGGAGTAACGCATAGAAAATGAAAACCCACAAGTGTCGAAAATAAATGGAGAACTCAATAGTGCGAAAAAGTATCTCTCTGCTAAAATGGCATTCAAAATATGCAGTTTTCGTAAGGGGCCATCTATAAATTTCATACAAAACAAGCGTTGAAGGCATTAAAACTGAGTGTAAAAGAAGTTCTATATTTAGGGGATATTTTGGTAGAGTTGGCGATTTAAAATTATTTTCTATATGGATGGCCCTAAATTCATTACAAAAATCTTGTTGCCAACTTACTAAAGATAGTAATTTATACAACTAGTGCTGAAAAGTGGTACTTTTTGCCACTAGATGTGGAATCTTCAAACGAGCGAATCGAGTTTAAAAATCACAAAGCGTGACAAAAAGCATCATATTTCGCAACGTTTTGTGAAAAGTGTACTTTCGAACGAAAAATCTTTGGCGAATCTTTTCAACCACTTTTTATCACTGGTTTTACTTTTTATCACTATCAAATCCGTGATAAAAAACGAAATGAGTGATGAAAAATGAAATGAGTGAAATAAAGTGAAATGAGTGATAAATAGTAAAATGAGTGATAAAAAGTATAATGAGTGATAAAAAGTAAAATGGATGATAAAAAGTCAAATGAGTGATAAAAAGTAATCTCTTCCTACACCCAAATGAGGCATAAGAAACTTCCCAAGGTAACATGGGAACACTATTTATGCAACAAGTTGCGAAAATATGCTGTTTTTGACACTTGACACTCAAAAGTAGTGATAAAAAACTGTTTTCGCAACTTGTTGCAAATAATCTGTTTTCACTACTCAAAAGTAGTGATAAAGTTAGTTATTTATGCAACTAGTTGCGAAATGGAGTTGTTTTTGTCACTAGATGTGAAGTTATCAAACGAGCGAAGCGAGTTGGATAACCACATCGTGTGACAAAAATAACCAATTTCGCAACGTGTTTCATACAAGACTTTATGCAACAACTTGTGAAACGGGAACTTTTGAATGAACTTTGAATGAACACCCAAATGGGTGATAAGAAGTTACTTTTTATCACTAGTGACAAAATGTAACTTTTTATCACCCAAATGAGTGATAAAAAGTTACTTTTTATCACTAGTGATAAAAAGTAAAACTAGTTATAAAACGACCTCTCTAACGTCACCGAAACGATGCATGAAAAAGTTCACTTTTCACAACGGCGTTGCATAAAGTATTTTATGATGCAAGTTACGTATGACGGTAGTTTAACACACAAGATGTGAGATTGCCAAAACGAGCCGCAGGCAGGCGAGCTTAAAAACACATCGTGTGTGTTAAACTACCAGCATTCGTAACGTGCATCTGCATCATAAAACGTTTTTTGCAATTCAGCGAGAAAAAACAAGCGAAATATTGTCGAAATTTAAATTATTTTTTCGCACTAGTGCGCAAAAACAGCTTTTACGAACTATTGCGACAAAATTTTATCGCTTCAGTGAGTAAAAGCTGTTTTTACGCATTAGTGCGATAAGATTTATCGCTCTAGTGCGCTAAAAAAGTTTTGTCGCACTAGTGCAAAAAGTGACCTCATACGACACCGGAATGACGCACGAAAAAGCGAGTTTTTTTTGCATACCACCGACATGTAAACGTGTATTAAAGAAAATTCCAAAGTCAAAGAGGCACTCGCTCGCCAGAGAGATACATCTGGATTAAATTGAATCAAGTTTATCGTAAGCATAAGTTTACCTGCGAAGGTTGTTTTGTTATTTTTTCGAGAATCTGCTTTTTCCAGCGCCATGGGCATCTCCAAATAGGCTACTCCGCCCCTGTTTCTTGTTGAGACATTTTTAGCTTAGACAAAAATTAAAAATTACCATAGATGAAGCTTGTGAAGCTTCAAGTTGTTAGCAATTTTGAGCACAACCAGAAAACACAATTTTTTTAAAACGTGGACTAATGCGTAGAATGCGATATAGTAAAACTCGCCGTCGCCGTCCGTCGGCTTGTTCAATCGTTCATACTCGAAATGCGTTTTCCGTATTCGTTGCACAAAATACTGTTTTCTGTACACTTCATAACATTTCCATGGGCTCAAAACTGTGCCACCTTTTCTCTAATGAATATTTCACCTTAAATTGAATAGAAAAATTTCCGTAAATTTATTTACGAAAACTTTATGCTGCAGAGTAAATAACTTTTTGTAGTTTTTCGGCGTTTTAATGCAAATTTTAAAATTCCTAGAATATAAAATTAAACAAAAAATGTTGGTGAGAATTAATGCAAATAACGAGGAAGTTTTGATATTCAAAATGGTTGCCGCTTTTATCGTTTTAAATAATTTGGAATTTCAATTTAACACGAAGAAAACATTCAAGCTCATTCATTTATTATTACTATCCAATAAAAAATATTGCTGCAGTAACAAGCATTCATTTTTATTGCTACTGTACACAACGGTTTGTTTAGGGTGTTTAGGTGACTTTTATCTCTGTGTAGCAATTTTTGAAAAAAAAAAAAAAAATAATCGCAAAACCTTCGTTTAGTCTTTAGGTTAAAGTATAAACACAATAGTAATAACTCGTTGAAATGATAAATGGGAAAATCCTTTTAACATCTGCATCTTTGTGCTGGTGTGTCTGTTATAGAAATGTTCACCGCGGATCTACTTGCATTTAACATTTCTCAAACTTTGCCAATTTAAAGTTAGACTAAATATTTTTTATTACTGAAGCACAGTAAAAACTTTTGAAGGATTTGTATGCATCGCTTTGAAATGAAGATTATTTCAAAAATAATAACCTGATTTTATTTCATCATTTTTCTTCCACTTTTGTACATCAAAATGAAAGCATTTAGCACTTCGTTGATACATTTATATTATCAAAACGTAATATGAAAGACGAACTTAAGAGGCTTTTCCATCATTCAAATTATTGAACAAAAATTCGATTTCCGTGGAACGGCCTGACAATAGTCAATCAATCATGTAATTTATTACAATCTGATCTCTCTTGATTTCAAACATTTTACATTTTACATTTTACGTTTCCAAATTTTGCTATCATTGGGCAATAAAATTTGGAATCCCTTTTGAGTTGAATTTCGCGTCTCTTTTTTTTCGTACAGAGCTGTGCGCCGCGCCGATCAAATTTGCTACTTTCCTTTGCTACTCCCTTTAAAACTACAGTTTTAAATAAATTCTAACTAAATTTTGGTAATGTTGACTCTAAGTTACCAAAAATCTGAAGAAATTTAGTTGATTTGGGTAATCTTAGCACACCACTGCAACGTCAACATCAAATGAGTCTGTTTGAATCAAAAATCGGTCTATTGCAACTGTCAAAGTTGTTAAACAAACGAGAAGTAAAGAAAACAGACAAGGAAACGGTTGCTTCGAAGGTGATGTAGTTACAATATCGTGAAAAACAGAACATATATTTGACTTATCAAAAATAAGGGGCCATTCAGAAACGACGTCCAATATTTTGACAATTTTCGGACCCTCCCCCCTACCCCCTCGTCCGAAGTCGTCCGCTTTTACTGTACCCCCCAAAATAATGACATCTGATTTCATTAACCCCCCCCCCCCCCCGCAATAAAAAATTTGAGTTCACAAAAAAAAATATTTTTTTATGGTAGAATGAATACTTTTGCGATTTTTATGTACATTTTTCTTCTAATAAACTGTCAAAGAAACTACAGGAAAATGTTTGACTAAGTCTGCGTTTCTCTCTAGACAAACAACCTCGGGCATGCTCCCAGTTGACAGAAATTTGACAAATTCTCAACCGGACGTAACGCTTCTAATAACACCCCCCCCACCGTCCGAATTCGTCCGGTTTCCCTATACCCCCTCTTAATGTTACGCTTAAGTGTATGAAATTACATCCACATTAAATTGGATTGGAAATTGTCGAAAGGGCAATATTAAAAAACCCGACCGAAGCAACGGGGCAAAAAACCTTTCCAAATCCCTAAAAAAGCTCAAAATTTAAAAAGAACTTTCCCGAACGACTCAACAGATTTTCTATAATTTAATTTTCTTGATTTTTTAATGTCCATATCTTTTATTTAAAACCATAGCGATTTCCGTACTAATTTCGCAGAGATATAAGTGAAAAAGTTCCACAAACCTTCTAAAAAGGACCACTTTTTCAACCGTAAACTCGAAAGTTTTCAACTGATTTTGCCCAAATTCAACCCCTTAATCAATTTTTAGATTATCTTTCAGGAAAAAAAAAAAGAATTTGAAAATCGGATAAGATTTACCCGATTTATGCAAGAAAAACACGTTGGGCCCCAATAGATTCAGTTTTAGGGCCCTGGCTGAGTCCAAAAACTCAAAAATAAAGAAAGTTTTTTCCATACTTAGAGCTTACAAACAAAAAAAAAATTATGAACATCGGAAAAGATTTACTCGAGTTATGTACAAAAAACCCGTACTGCCCTAGCAGAAACTCGTTTCTAGTGCCCTAGCAAAGTCTAAGGACTCAAATCCAAAAAAGTTTCTTCCATAAATTGTCGGTCATGCCCAAATCTTTCAAACAAAAAAAACAATTTTTGAAAATCGGTTGAGTTTTACTCAAGTTATCGTGTTGACAGATGGACGGACATTTTTTTTTTTTGCTGATTCGTCATCTAAGGACCATGATCGATTCTCCCCCCCCCCCTCTACTCCCGGATCAAAATTGGGGTGGTTACAAACGTCGTGGTAAACGCATAAGACCGCTTTCGAAGAACTCAAAACATGAAAAAATCATAAATATGAAACTTACTACGATCTAATTACGGATCAGAAATAATTACCAAAAAAGAAAGAAAAACCAGTCGCTAAAAACAACAACTTTGACGTTTGAAACGTCATTTTGACAGTTGGAATAGACCGACTTTTGATCCCAACACACAAGCTGCCGATAGGTGTCTCTAATATTTTGCCCGATTTCGAAGCGATAAAAATCCATCCACACAGAGTATAACTAACTGCTCCAAAGAGCGGAGATGTTGATTATGACCAAAAAGAGCAAATATATCATATTTTAGCCCAACAGTTTAACAAACAGCTTAAATTGGGTCAAAATTACCCAGTTAGATATCGATATAGGATTATACTTACTCAAGTTACATAACATCGGAGTTGGAACGTGGGGCATTCTTCATCATACCATCAAAAGCCGCAGTATAAGGACACAATTTCTTTAAATTTGCAAAAAATTTCCTCAAGTCTATATTTGAAGAAATTTGAGGAAATTTTAGGGAATACTTTTCATAAAAACAGAGGAAAACAATGCATTCCGACAAACTACCGCCTAAAGGTCCAAACTTTTATTCAGGCGGCGCACAAGTCTAACCTTAATGGACATGCTAGGTACGTTGTCTAATGAGAATGTAATAAGATAAATAGGACGCAGATTACGTAGGCAGAAAAAGTAACATTTCTGTCCAACTTCCATGATTTTCTTGTTTTTATATCGACCGCCATATTCAAAATTAAAACAGCTTTTTACATTCTATTCCAGGGAATTTGGATAACGAAAAAAATTTATTTAAATGTATTCTGCTTTCGCTTTTTCTCTTAGAGATAAAATGTTTTTATGCATTAGATGGTGTGATTGCATAGAATCCTGGATTCCGATGCCATTATACACATTCCTTATCTTCCTTTATATTTTAATCTATTGGTATTTAGGATTGTCATAATAGAAGCTTGATTTTTTTATCGAAACTTTAAAGATTTTTTTTAATTTAAAACAAATTTGCGCACATCACCTTAAGTTCTTCTTCTTTTCTTTTAACCTCGGATCGTTTAAAAACTCGTCCCTAATTGAGTTTTCGTTTAGCAATTTTTGAGCGTAAAGCAGCGTGACTGAGGGTGACAAATGTTTTGTGAAGAATGCATATTACTTACACTGTGAAAACTGTATAACGATTAGGCCAAGAATATCGATTCAGAGCTAAAGAAATGCAGGAATCTACAGTTCAACTTATCACAATCACAATACATAAACAGAGAAATGAACGATACATTTGATATTTGCTCGCATGCTACACACACGAGAAGATAAAAAACGTGTTTCAGTACGTTTTATAGCATTTATGCAAATAAAGGTTGTGAGAACGGAAATGGTCAGGAAGTGGTAATTATTCGATGGTATTTCAGGGACCTATCTGTGGAAACAGAGATCTGCTCCTGAAAGAGGAAAATACGTATAAAATGCTCTTCCAGGATACTCTCACATCTGTAGCTTCAGGATTTTCAGCACCTGAGCTGTTCACTTCTTGACTTTTTAAATTATTGAGGTGGTGGAAGCTTGGCTCTTAAAATATTATGTCACTCTTTGTTCCAATTTCAAGAGCTAAGGGATTTAAAGAAATTTTGAGGTTTTTCTTCAGTTCTTTTCTAGTCGTAGTATACAAAACATTTTCAAAAAAGACGTCTCTGAAGGTCAGAAACCTCTTTTTTTAAAAAGTTTTTTGACCTATTTCCTTGCTAATTTAGAAGAGATGCAAACGAAAAAATGTCATCGACACTCAAAAAAACACGTTGCGACAGTATCTTCGAATTTTTTGACCGATTTTATCCAAACTCAATCCAAAAACACTTTTTCTAAAGCCTTTCAGGAAAATAAAAGATTACGAAAATTGGACACTTGACAGACGGACGGACAGACCTCAAAACAAAAAAACCCACCAACTCCAGTATCCAAATTCAACTGATCATAAACATCCGTTGTTGTAAACACACAGTATACATACTTTTAACGAGTCTAAAAAAAGCACCTTGTGAGCGATCGTGACATGGAATGGGCCTCTGTTGTCTGGGATCCTAATGAGATATCGTGTGTGAACAAAACTCAATCGATCTAGAAAAAGTTTCTCATGTATGCTTTCAGAAGGACCCTACGTCTTTCTCCTTACTTGGAGCACTGTAAGTCGATTGGGATGTTCGTGATGTTTCTCTCCGATTTATTGTGTTGTCGTCTTTAATACCCCTGATTTGAGGTCAAGCATTTAATTGAAGGTCCCTATGCGTCCGTTTAGGAGTAAAGAATCTTTTGTGATTCCTTTTCATCGAACTGACTATGGGCAACATGGGCCACTTGATAGAATCCTCAGAATTTTCAACTTTTTCTCGCATTGACGATCTCACGAGAAGCTGGTTTCGGTCCAGGGTTAGATCTACAGTTCTCACTGCTTCACTCCTCGGACAACTGGGACTTTCTTCAGTTTTTGATGATACTTCTAATTGAGATGGACGGTGTTTTAGTTATCTGAATGGCAACAGCCTGTGCTTTTCATGAATTTGTCTGTTCTCGTCCGATATTTTCTGCTGAATCAGTTACCCGGTCGCGTAACATCAAATGTTTCTGATCAATTATTTCTATTTTCTTGTCGAATTGATTTGTTTTGTTGTGATTTTAAGAGTCTTTATGATGTAGCCAGGAAGCACTTGTTCGATAAAGCAAAAATAAGGATTTTTGACCCTCCCCCCCCCCTTTGTCAAGCAAAAATGATCCCAATTTGTGGTTGACCCAATTTTGTCACGCCTACCTCATACCACCCCCTCTTGCGTTCTTTATTTATGAATAACCCCTCTGGTACTTTTTTAGACATTGTGACTAGATTTTCCTGAGTAGCAGTCGAGGGGTTATTCACTTAATTTTTTTTTATTGTACAAGCTGATGGAATTTTTCGTGTTTTTGGAATTTCTGAACTCCGGAATTCGATGGTATTTTTGGAATTTCTGTGGAATTTTTGGAATTTCTGTGGAATTTTTGGAATTTCTGTGGAAGTTTTGGAATTTCTGTGGAATTTTTGGAATTTCTGTGGAATTTTTGGAATTTCCGTGGCATTTTTGAAATTTCTTGGAATTTTTTTTATGGAATTGGAATTTTTGGTACAAATTTGTGACCAGTGGATAATCCCTCGGTAGCAGTAGTAATATGCATATTAATCAGTAATGTCAGATTTAAGTTTTGGCTCGATGTGTTAAAAGTGATTCCTAACACCGACACAATTTTAAGGATCCAAATCATTACTATAAAATTGATGACTTCTTGTAGGAATATTTGTTTAACAACAGGGGTGTTCCCCAAGGATCAGTCCTTGGCCCTCTACTGTTTTCGTTATTCATAAATGACCTTCCAGATGTGTTTGAACATTGTGAATGTCATTTATTTGCCGATGATGTACAGCTGTACCTACATCACGACTGGTTTAGCTACGAAGTAGGGGTCGATTTGATCAATGCGGACTTACATAGGATACAACAGTAAGTGGTAAAAAATGAATTGATTTTAAATGCAGGTAAATCAAAAGCAATCGTTATATCTGAGTCCGAAATTAATGTTGAAGATCCAGTTCTTATTATGAACCCAATTCTTCTAAACGGCAAACAGATTCAATATTTTCGTAAAGCTAAAGTTCTGGCTTTATGGATTAGTAGTAAAATGACGTGCACGGATCAGGTTAGTCAAATTTTACAGCGGTGGGTTGCGAGGCCTATGGAAGTGCGGTCCTTTTTTGCCGATTAAAAGTAGAATCATGCTGTTTAAAACACTTCTGCTCCCACATTTTATGTACTATGATACGGTTATGTGTGACATGGATGCCAGCTCTAAACAATCTTTGCAAGTAGCTATGAATTCATGTCTTCGATTTGTGTTAAAGCTTAAACGTCGAGATCATACATCGACGCAGGAATCGCAGGTTTTGGGGTGTTCGTTCCAGAACTTCAGGAAATATAAATGGTGTATGATGTTGCGAAGCATCTTGCTTAGTGGGCAACCGGTCTATTTATATGATATTTTGAAATTGACACATAGTGTTCGTAACCCGTCGCTGAAATATCCATGCGCAGTGAGATCTGTGCTGAAGGATTCTTACTTCGTTCAAGCCATATCTGTGTGGAATTTGCATCCGTTAAATTTAAGAAGAAAAGTGTCATCTATCTCGTTTCCGGTCGAGTGTTTGCTATATTTCTCGAATTCTTAGGCTTTTTGTAGGTTTTGATTATTTATTTATCCTTTCAGGATTTTGTGTTTTCTTTCTCTTTCTCTCTGCGATATTTCCCCAAACCCTAAGAAACGTGTTCGCCTTTGGAAACAACTTTGTAACACTCATAGTTCTAGAGATATGGGTAATTCCTCCCAATTCTAAAAGCGGCCATATCCCAAAAATTGGGCCATATTTCCCCAAAACTCTGAAACACGTGTTCGCTTAAATTTAATTCTCTGAAACTTTGCCTTTAATAGTAAATCTTCATATGGCATAGTTAAGGAAATATAGAAGAAAAACTGTTTTCGTATATCGCCAAGAATCTCAATTTCGTCCATTCCATTGGTTCCAGTGCCCAGACCCCTGACCCACAAAATTTTTTCCCAGTTTTGTGACATCAAATGCTTTCATTTGACTCCAAAATGAGGAGTTTCCGTGCTATACTTGCTGAGATATTTGCGAAAAAGTATCATCGACCCTCGAAAATTTCATGTCCGACCTCTACTTCTGCGACCATATCTCCGGAACTACTCGGCCGATTTTGCTCATCTTCGAACTCGAATTATGGGTAAAAAAGTTAAGGGTGATCGGTTGAGCCGTTTGGAGACGGACAGACAGACGGACTTTGTTTTTATTGTTTATTCGTCATATTGAGTCGATAATAAATGTATCCCCCCAACTCCCACATCGATCTACCCCATGTTGCATTAAAATTGTTTGTAGTAAACGTATAGGACCTTTGTACTTCGTACGGGTCCAAACATAATTAGTGAGAATCTGGAGCCGTTTATCCCTCCGGTTGACATCAACAAGAATACCGTGTGCAAGAATATTGACCGAGTGCAAAGTTTATCACGGCTCACTATCTCCCTGGACGATATTAAAATGGGACTTTAAATCATATTCTAGAATTCCTGGTGTTGAAATGACCAAACGTTTCATGTGATTTATTTTTATCTGTGAACTCGTAAACCGACTGTTATTGTAACCCTTATTTATGCAAAGCTTTTTCAAAAGCTTTATGCATTCCCAAGAGAATGAAGTTGAAAACTATGAACTCGATCGTTGTTGATGTATTTGTTCTGCTTAACAAATATTGCGGAAACATAATATATGCTTTCAAGGCACTATACATTTTTTCATTCAGCGAAAACAATAACTTGGTAAAATGTTCATGATTGATTTCTAAAACAAAAGTACCGATTTTGCAAATTGTTTAAATTTCCACCCATAAATCTCAATTTTTACATGGATGGGGTAGACGGCATACAGGTCAAAACGATGTATAGTAAATGCTGATGCACATAAAAAATAAAAATAATGATAAACGAATGATGGTAACAAACCCCGAAAAAAAATCAAGAATTCAGTTCAACTGAAACATTCTACTAAATCTAATACCCCCATGTGTGGAAAGTGGGGTAAGTGTCAAATGCTTAACATTTTTATTGAAGCCATACACAAAACCCGGTTTAAAGAAACGATTATTCTAGATTTTTTGAGATTTGTACACTTACGACATCCTATAGTTGAGTGGTACCGACAAATGTAGGTTATTTTATTGGAAGGAATAAACGTAATTCGTAGATGTTGAAACACTTCTCTATAGCCGGAGAGATCGATTTGCATTTTCTCTTTCAAATATGCAAATAAAGTTTCAGTGATTTCCTATCCGTGGATAACAAACAGCGTTTAAGAATTTGGTAGAATTTATTGTGCTATGGTAAATTTCTTTATTATCCGTTTATTTTTTTTCCCTTTTGTTCGTTCAACATTTCATTTGTAATTCGATTTTTGAATATCATTGAAAGTAAAACATGTTTTAATTTATATTTGTTTGTTTACACCCGTATTGGGATTGGTATACAGGCGTTGGAATGGCAGGAAGTTGGGGTGGTAGGTAAAAAATTGTCACGGTGGCGGTGCTGTGAGGCAAATGGTAACTAATTAATAAATATTCAATAAATATTTCCCATTGTATACACAATCATGACTTAAACATCTAAAGCATTTGCTAAGGCACGTAAATTCTTCGTCGTACAAAGAAGATTTGTCTTAGGTTTTTGTTGCTTTCAATTGATTCAAGGGTGTCGTCATTTCAATTAGCACGCAAACATGGGGTGGAAATTTCTACAATTATGCGAAAGCACTCTACCAATGTTTTGCCATTTTATGGAAATGGTATGTATACTTTGAAAACCTTTATCTAAGGTTTAATTAAAAAATATCTGAGGGAACAATGATTTTCGATTTCATATATCATTTAGCAGGTTTCCAATAGTTCGTTTTTGTGTTGAATGTTGTATAATTTTCCCGTAAGAATATTTATGGTTGTAACTGTTACGAGGGGGCGGAGGTTGGGAAAAAAATCTTCGAAAAACTCTATCGGAAAATACTAACCACACACGTATGAGGCCATTCAAATAAAACGCACACTGGCTTGAAAGAAGCGAGCACTCCACACATTCTGAATTTCTTCCATGTAGTTTTGCGTGCAATTTCACAAAACCGTCTCTTTTTAGTGTGCGCGCTATTTGAATGGTAGGATAGGGTAGGGTCGGAACGTTATTTTTCAAACATCTGCGACGCTGTAAAATTGAAAACTTTATAAATTTTTTACAATTAATGAAATGTTAACAATATAAACATAAACGTTCGTATCCGAAGTGATGCGGCAAACAGAGTTGATGTTACGAAGAGACTCGAACGTATTTAAGTCAATATTGCCTTACGTCCACATTAAATTGTATTGGAAATTGCCGATAGGGCAATATGGAAAAACCCGTCCGAAAAAACGGTGTGAAAAAAGCATTGACCCCCAAATAAAGAAAAATGTTCTCGTCAATTTTCTCTACAATATTGCAAAAAACAATTTTTTGCGCTGGGGCCGACCTTAGTACTGACCTAGGGTCCGAAGTAGAGGCCTCGGACACATACTTCCAGAGCAAAAATGTTTCCCTCAATTTACTCTGCAACATAGCAAAAATACATTTTTGTGGTTAGGGCCGACCTTAGGACCGACATGAGGCCCACTTGAGCCCCAAGCACAGACAAAAGTTTCTTTTATAAATTGTCGGTCATGCCTAGATCTTTCAAAAAAAATTTTTTTTTTAAATTGGAAAAGATTTATTCGAGTTATGAACGAAAAACACGTAAAGCCTTAACAGACACTCGTTTGTGGTGCCCTAGCTAACTTCAAGGACTGAAATCCAAAAATGTTTCTTCCACAAATTGTCGGCCGTGTCCAGATCTTTCGAACAAAAAAAATTTATGAAAATCGGAAAAGATTTAGTCGAGTTATGTACAAAAAACACTCGTTTTCAGCTCCCTAGATAAGTCCAAGGACTCAAATTCAAAACATTTTCTCCCATAAATTGTCGGCTATGCCCAGTCTTCCAAACAAACAAAAATTTATGAAAATTAGTCTCGAGTTATGTACAAGGGACTAAAAACCACTTACACGGCCCTAGCTCGGCAAGATCTAGGCATGGCCGACAATTTATGGAAGAAACTTTTTTGGATTTGAGTCCTTGGACTTAGCTAGGGCACTAAAAACGAGTCTCTACTAGTGCCATACGTGTTTTTGTAAATAAGTCAAGTAAATCTTTTCCGATTTTCATAATTGTTTTTCTAGTCGACAGGTCTATGAAAGCCCAACAATTTGTAGAAAATTTTTTTTTTTAGATTGGGCCTTAGGATATAGCTATGGCACTAAAAACGAGTCTCTGCTAGCGCTCTTCATGTTTTTCGTACTTAACTCGAGTAAATCTCTTCCGATTTTCAAATTTTGTTTGATCGAAAGGTCTAGGACTGTCTCCCGTTTTATGGCAGAAAATTTTTTGATTAGAAACCTTTGGACTCAGTCAGGACCCTAAAACTGAGTTTCTACTACGGCCCAACATGTTTGCTTACATAAATTGGATAAATCTTAACTGATTTTGTTGTTTATTTTTCTATTTGAGAGGTAATCGAGAACCGAATTATATTCAAAAACAAATTTGGACACGGTGCCTGTGCTCTGGGCTGAAGTACTCCTCAGGTCTGTAGGTCGACCCTAACCAAAAAAAAATTTTTTGCTATGTTGCAGAGCAAATTGAGGGAAACATTTTTGTCTATGGAAGTATGTGTCCGAGGCATATCCTTATAGCCCTAGGTTGGTCCTAAGGTCTGCCCTAGACAAAAAAATGGTTTTTCATCATGTTATAGAGAAAATGGAGGGAAATATTTCTGTCTATGTAAGTATTTGTCCGAGGCCTCTCCTCAGGACCCGGCCCTAGACAAAAATAGTTTTTGATATGTTGTAGAAGAAATTGAGATGAACATTTCGTACTTTCGGAAGGCCTTTTTTACACCGTTTCTTCGGACGGATTTTTCAATATTGCCCTCTCGGCAATTCCCAATACAATTTATTGTGGACGTAATTTCATACCCTTAAGAGTTAAGGCTACATTTACTTAAATATGTTCCGAGTCTTTTCGTATTATTCTGTTTGCCACATCTATTCTGATACGTACGGGTCCCTTGTATATGTTTTGGACTCGTGTTAAAAACGTTAGACTGATATTTACATTTTTCTTCAATTTTCATAGTTTTTAAATAACTCTAACCTGATTTACAAAGCAAGTGTATTCTGTAATTTTTACAAATGCTCGAAAGTGGTTGTTTGCTTCGCCAAGCACATAAGACTAAATTGAGTGTGCTGGGATCAAAAGTCGGTCTACAGCAACTGTTTCATACGTCAAAGTACTAGCTATTGCGCCTGGTTATTCTTCTTTTTTTGGTCAATTTTTCTTTAATAACTATTAATGAAACACAGATTCTTCGTCTGTTTTCTTAACTGATCGCTTGTTTAACAACTTTGACGTAAAAAATGAAGGTCGCTGTTTGCTATAAATTGAAGATTCGATAGGTAGGTAGAAGAAGTGAAATATTGCTTTCCTGATTCTCTGTATTTTAATCCATAAACCATGTATATTAATTTACTCTGTGATCTATAGTAAAACAAACGCATCATTATTGCATCATAAATGCTATGCAGTGTCATTATTGCATCATAAATGCTGTGCAGTGTCAATATTGCATCATAAATGCTGTGCAGTGTCATTATTGCATCATAAATGCTGTGCAGTGTATTAATATTACGTAAATGAATTGTGGGGATTTTCGAACTAGGGTTGACAAGGTGGTCTTTGATTTTCCATGACAAAATTCTTGATGCAAAATGGCATCTAATTAATCCTTTGAGACAAATTATGAATTTATCGTTTATCGGAACACATTATATGGAAATCATTTTTAGTTTCTCTTTTCTTTTATTTTGTTAGTGGATATTGTACAAATGAAAAGAGAGATGTTTCCTCATTCGAGGTCTCAACAAATCGGATTTATTTAATAAAATACATCGGTATTTCAATATACAAATGATTTTTTACAATCGCCAGCTGCGATTTCACATAAATGATTCCACGCTAAATGACTACTGTGATCACCTCAGAACTAAACACCCTTAATGCGAAAAAAGCACTCTCTGCCATGGACAGACTCACATTTGACATAAAAAATGTTAAATATATCGGCTGATTACTCAGTTCCTCGTCTCGAATCAAAGTGATGAATGGAGGATGATGGTATTTTGAGATGAAGACCGATTCGGCCATACAGATATTTTTTTCAGGCTCAGAAAGTATGAAGTGGTTTCAAAAATATAGAAAATGTAGTTGAAGTGATCTATTCACAATGAATTCCGTTCTGCCTTCATCTGTCATTGCAATCTTCGCTGCTGTCAAATCTTCTAATTTTAATCATCAACGAGATCATCAACCATATTTTCCTCGTTCGAGGTGGAGGGAATGATCCGAGGGAAGTCAAAAAGTTCCTGTATATATGTTCCTTAGTCTACGAAAAAATTTCTTGTGAATTTTTTGGCGTGTAAGACTTGCGTCACGGCCCCTTACTATCGTGGGGCCATGATAAGCTAATTTTGCACGAAACCATTCACGAATTCATCAAACGAATTTTTTCGATTTCTTCGAATCATAAGAACCGAAAATGAAAAATTGACGGTCCAAAATGTATAACTCTTTGTGCCATTTTTAGACCCGTACGAAGTACGAAGGTCTGATGCGTTTACTACCACGTTTGTTACATTGCGAATTCGAACCCGGGAAACTTTTTTTGTTGCTTCCAGATGACAAATCAGCGAAAAAAAAAAATGTCCGTCTGTCTGTCGGTCTGTCTGTACGTCAACACGATAACTTGAGTAAATCTTGACCGATTTTCTCCTGAAAGGTAGTCGAAAAACTGAGGTCAAGTTCGAAGATGAGCAAAATCGGTGGAATAGTTCCGAAGATATGGTCGAAAAGGTGTCCAAAAACGTGGTTTTTCGAAGGTCGGTGAAACTTTTTCACGCATATCCCAGCAAGTGCAACACGTAAATTGTTCAAATTAGTGTCAAATGAAAGAATTAGATGTCACAAAACTGGGAAAAAATATTTGTGGAAATCGGTTGAGTGGTTTGGGCACTGGAACCCACGGAATGGACAAAATTTTATTTCTCAGCCATATACAATACGAGATGAGTTTTCATCAACCTATGGTTTATTATGATTATGAAACATAGAGACTTACTCCCGAAGACAAAGTTGTAGAGAATTAATTTTTAGCGAACACATGTTTCAGGGTTTTCCCGAGAAATGTCCCAATCCTGGGATTCAGCCACTTCTAGAGTTCAGAGGGATGACTCCTATCTCTAGAACTATGGCAGTTAGAAATTTGCTTCCAAAGAAAAATTTCTAGAGAATTAAATTTTAAACGTACTTCGGGAGGGCTTTCAACATTACCTTGGGTAATTTTTATGAGTCATTCAAACTTTCAAACTATTCAAACGCAATATTTACTTAAATACGTTCGAGTCTTTTCGTAATATCATTTCTGTTTGCCGCGTCTATTCTGATACGTACGGGTCCCTTCATATGTTTCCCATATGTTTTGATATATGAATAACACTCATAATTGAATTGAATAACAATTCCTTTTGTTATCTGAACCATCTTCTCAGCTCTAACCGAAAATTTCTTGATTTCACAGTTCCTATAATTCGACTCCACTATGATAGAGCTGATTATTTTCTTAGTAGACTATAATAGCGCTGGTAATAGTCGAGTGGATCATAATAACAGTATTATGGTCCTGCGCTGAAGTATGGAACCCGACTATAATCGGCATATTATAGTACTATTTTCAGCGATTTAGAGTTCTATAATTGGCTTGTTATAGGCGCCAAGGTAATAAAATAATTTATATCATTTGGGCATTTAAGGGGTCATCCATAAAGTATGTACTTCCTTAGGGGGAGGGGAGGCTAGACGAAAGCGAACATTCCATACATTTCAACATTTTTTTCAATACATTTTTGCGTACCAGGCGGAGGGAGGTTCTAAAAATAATCATTTTTTGAGTACGTACTCTATGGATGGCCCCCATTAGCCATTTATATACCTGAGTTTAGAGGTATAATGACCATATTAGTTGAGTTTCGTACAAACTAGGAGGTATAAAATTGGCATATTATGGTCACTCGACTATAATTTTCATTATAGTCCGACTATAATATCATGACGTCAAATCTCAATGAAAATTGAAGAAAAGCCACGATCCGAATTGCTAATTATATACCCATATGATATAAACTATCGTATTAACCAAGGGGTAAATAGTTTGATTATAGTCTTGGTACGAGAATATTTCTAGAGGGAGAGCTCTCGGACATTCACCTCGACTATAATCGTGCCATTATATCCCTTGGTTAATAATACACTATTTGTTTCATTTATCAGTACGAATAAAAGTATTAACAAACTGTTACTTTTAATGTTGGTGAACGTTTAAATATTCTTTGTCTTCATCTCTTCCGGTATGCATACAGCCAGAAGAAATTTTTCCAAAGTTTAATTGTGATGCCCCTTGACATCTAACTCAAATATGTAAATATTGAATCAATTTGTAAAAGCAAAGCTCATTGAAAGAGATTGTGTCCAATGTAAATATGAATTTTAATTTTTCGTTATTTATTCGTGTTTACGTTGAAAGCGTTGCACTGCGCTTCAAAATCATGCGTCTGTTTTTTATGTATACTGAAGCGAGTTGCACACTGAAGTCAACATTACATTGGACCATGCGAAAATAATTCATTAGGCGAAGACACCATTTTTTGATAAGAGTTGAACTCACCAGTGTTTTTTAAGTAACAAGCTTTGGAAACTGTTATTTCGACGAGTGTAAAGTTAGCATATCCTAGTCGAAGGCGAGGTATGCAACTACACGAGTCAAAATAACAGTTTACAGAACGAGCTGTTCGAAATAAACGAGTGAGTTTACGATTTTACAGAATTGAAATAGCCATTTATATATTTTTCTTAGGAAACATTATTTGGAACAAAAAATTGTTCTGCGATATGCCGAAAAATGCACCAATTTTTTTATAAAATAAAGTAATAAATGCAAACCTCACTTCAGTTAATACAGTCGCCGAAATCGAATAAGAATTGAATCGAATTGAGAATTACCCATCACAATACAGCTTCTTGTAACGGTTCAAAGTTTTCAGTTTTTGATTTCTAGCTAAAGACTTCTCATAACATTGAATATATTAGTCGACAGAACATTTGGCTTAGTGGCCATTCATAAATGACGTCCGGTTTTTTAACAAGTTTCCTACCCCTACCCCCTGGTTCGAATTCTTTCGGTTTTGCTATACCCCCCAAAATAATGACGTCTAATTTCATTACCCCACCCCCCAATTAAAAATTTTTAACAAACTGTCAAAGAAACTATAGGAAAATTTCTGGCTAAGTCTGCGTTTCTCTCTCGACAAACAACCTCGACCATACTCCCATTATAAGTTCTCACGCTTCTCATAACCCCCTCCCACCACCGTTCGGTTTTCCTATACTCCCTCCCATCCCCCTAACGACCGGACGTCATTTATGAATGGCCCCTTAGAGATGAACGGGCACAGCTTTTTTTGCTGCCCGCCCTGCCCTAGCCCAAAATTTAAAAAAATGCTGGCCCCGAAAGGTTCCCGTTAATATTGTGTCCGAGCCCGCCCGTTCTACGTCCGAAATTTAAAAGAAAATTGCCACCCCGAAATGTGCCCGTCAATTTCACGCCCGAATCTGCCCGTTCCTCAAATTCTTCCCTAGCACACCTTCAAAAGTTGAGTTGAAAATGTTTTAAGCCATAGCACGGGTCGAACGAATCCCGAAAGTTGCGCCAAAACTCTTTTTCCAAAACCATGCAAAATACTGAAAAATTTTGTTCGGGAGAGTTGTATATCAGATCTTTGTGATAAATGTGAGCGCTTGAAAAATTACCGCTGCTTAAACCGGAAGAGGAACTTATATTTTGGTTTCACCGCATAATTACGTAGAATTTCAAGGAGAAGAAAGAAGATACAAATATCCAAGTTTCAATGGAAAAGACGCGAGTACTGATTCAACATACCATTGTATACTCAATTTCAATCGACCCTGGTGACTAAACTTTCTCAGATGGAATTTAGGCATTTTCAGCAACTTTTTTCTTCTTGAAACTCTATGTAATTCTGCGGTGGAACCATATTTACATATCGCTCCTATCAAAAGATAAGTTCCACTTCCGGTTTAAACGGCGGCTATTTTGAATTTTTGAAGTGCTCGTCTTATCTTATCTTATCTTTATTCATTCATGTGATACATCTTTATAACAAAAATCGTTTAAGTTCCATTATGTAACATTTCTAAGGAACATAAAATATCAAAACAAAAAAATATCTTAAGAAAAAACATCAAAGCCAATAGTAAGAGAGAGAAAAAAAGGAAAAAATCAATACCAAAATCTACCAATAATCGGTCAATAGGTGAAGCAAAAAGTTGGGATACATCAAAAGGAAGTACTCAAACACAAATTGCAGAGTAATCCTCTATTTACGTCGACCGTTACCCTTCAATCAGGTCATAAATGCAAAATAGCAGAATGGCAACCAGATGCAGACCATTCCCCATAAACTTACAGTATGCAAGCATACAGTAAACGGGATATATCCAACCGCCACTCTGCATTAGATTTACTCTTTCTTCTGTAATAGTATAAACTTTAACGAACGACAAAATTGAGCTTGTGTTAGTGATAAGCGCACACCCGAAGGCAACGAGTTGAACAAGTTTGCCCCAGCAACGGTCACTCTACGTTTACCCGAAGCAGTTCGCGAGAATGGCACATACAACAACCTCGACCCCTTTGTGGGATAGCCATGTCCAGGCCTACGAAATCCCACAGTGTGGTGACATAGACCCCTATTAGAATCAAACACAAACTTACAAACAGCATATTTGTACATTTTGCCAACAGTCAAAACATTGGGACAATGATCCGAGTACAGCGATTCTGAAGGATATCTAAAGGGAAGCCTGTGGATAACTCTAAGGGCGACCCTCTGCTTCCTCTCGAGATTTTCAATCAGATTCTTATTAGCACCCCCCAGACACCGACGCAGTATGATAGGCGAGAGTGTATCAACGAAAAGTACAAAGACTCCAGAATTTTGACAGGTAATACATAGCGCAATTTCCGCAATACACCGATTTGACCAGAAACCTTAGAGCACAGGTTGATAAGGTGAAAGTTTCAACTCAGATTCTTATCCAGAATCACGCCCAGATATTTAACGGAATCAACCACTCTCATTCAACTCCACTTTGAGAGAATTGTCAATTGTTGAACGAAAGGATCTGAAATGCACAACGCTGGACGTGCTCACATTTATCACAAAGAGCTTTTATATAACTCTCCCGAACAAAATTTTTCAGTATTTTGCATGGTTTTCGAAAAAGAGTTTTGGCAGAACTTTCGGGATTCTGTCACACCGTGCATAGTTCTAAATAAACGTGGTACCTGTGAAGATATCGTAGATCTATATTCAAAAACCGACAACGAAGATTTTTCAAATACAAAAAAAATCTAGTAGCGTAATAAGTAGATTTGTCGTCATCCAAATCATCATTGAAAACTTAGTTAATAAACAAACAGAAAGTATTTCAATAAATTCTAACTGTTTCCCTTGTATTGGCTAATATTGTGCTGAACATCTGATAAAACGACATTGGATGATCTACTGTATCCAATGCAAGAGTTCGAAGAATTTGATTTGTACTGAAAACAATACACAACAGCAAAAGAATTAAATATTGCGATAACATAATCGCTTTTGTGCAGCTCAAACTGGATTGAATAATAAAGGAATTTCGAGTGATGTCCTAGAGTGATGCTTCACCTGCAGATATAAAAGCTCATCACATTTCGAAAGGCTGCATTAGACTTGTGTTACTCTACTGTAAAAAACACGAAATTTGTTAAGCATTTGTTTATTACCAAAAATGTGATTCTATTGTTCATGTTCTAATGAACGTTTTCGTGTGATTTCTTTACATTAAATTAAGTGAGCGAAAATTCTGTCAAATTTAAATTTGATTTTTAGAAATTTTTTGTACAATTATTATCTCTCGCACTAAAAGCGCATTAAAGTGGCAGCTTGACAAATGAAAAATTGATCGTTAATATTTTAAATTATCGTAATAGCTATGATGCTCGGCTGGAATCACGGATTTCAATTGTTGAAGATGATTGAATTTTGATTTTGTGATTCGGAGACAATCGCTATGTAGCTTCTGCGGTTCATGAACTGAAGGATTGTATGGGAGCACTCTTCTTGGTAAATCACAGTATTCTTCATTGAAGTCGATCTTGAACATGACCTTTCCGTTCGGCAAATAAATCATTGCTCGCAACTGATTAACTGTTGGGTCATGAGCCTTCGTTCCTGGTCTGATACTGTTAAAACGTAAAATGTGTGGTTCTGCAAAGTTTTTGAAAAAGTCATGACTAAGATATTCAACATCAAACGGACAGTCTTTGCGAATACCATCGATTTTCACTGTTTTTCGAACACTTTTAGTTACGGTCACATAATCGAATGGCACATAAATTGAATAATCTTTTAACTTGATTTCGATTTTGGCGTGTGCACTATCACATTCCATTTGCGTATGACCTTTTTCCAGCCACTTTTGTTCCACGATTTTATTGTATTTCACAGCAAAATTTGACAAAGCGTTAGAGAGATACTGGTTGCGATTTTGATAACCGCAGCCGTCAGAGTAAACTGTTATCGGGAATGAGTCGGATAGACAATGTTTCTCCAAATGAGCAATCATGCATGAAACGAACGATGACGCCGACAGATTACCTTGTGTTTCATCCCACCAGTAATTTGTGCATTGATGAGTCACCAGATTATAGATTGTATATTTGTGTACTTGGAGTCGCGTCTTGTAATAAATTGCAGTAGCGTTAATATCTGGCGAAAGCTTGACCGCTTGCGTGTCACCAGTGAACACATGACGGCCGAATTCTAGACCAGCCTTTTTATCCGATTCTTTCTCAGCCTTAGCCCTCTTTTGTCTTTCTACGTGCAAAACATATTTAGCTTCAGAAATTTGCTTCGCTTTGAACCCGACACATGTATCACATTGATCTTTTCTTGGTCTGAATAGTGCCAAATTCAGTTTGCCGAAGACTTCAGAGAAGAGAAAATATGACGCCGCTTGACCGTAACCATTTTCGAGACAATACTTTTTGTACTCATTGTAAAGATCTGCCTTTGACCGGAAAGTTGCTGCAATGTATAGTTTTTTTGATTGTCGTCTACAGTAGTGACTCTCTATTTTATCCAGTCCCTGCATAAATAATTCCAACCGCAGTTTTCTCGCTACTTGGTATTTACCGCGTTCCGCGTTCTGATTTTGCGTTGTTTCGGTGGTTTGGACTGATTCAGCACCCTCGGAGCATTTTCAATCCATCCATAGACCATATCACGTTTCAAACCAAGAGTGGAGAGAAAAAATGTCGACAGACCTGCACATTCTCACCATTTAAACAAAGAAAAAATCTAAAAGATTTTCTTGTTGAGCCGTTTCTCGTGTTGTTTTCCTTGACTAAATTCTGAACGAACATCCGCTTTGTTTCCACGATTTCAGATCTTGCCAAAAAGAACTGAATGTTATCCACCGGCTTTCGTGGCTGAATTTATCACAATGTCTAAGTGTAGACTTAGCACAGAACGATGATGTGCATGGGCGTCCCATTTCCCTTGGCATTCTAGTAGTGTCCTGCCTTATTCTATTGCCCTTAGTCGAAAATCCAATATATTTTTGGCCAGCTTGTCTTTTCATTTTGTTAACTGTACGTTTGGTTGATGTGGAGTTATGAGATTTTTTTATTCTTTTAGGTTTATCTGCCATATTTTTAGCAAAAACTTCTAAAGTCTCTATCAAATTACGTTCTTCGATGACGATGATTTTTTAATGACGACAAATTCTGCAGCAGTTAACTTGATGCGATTTACATTAAATTTGACATTCTTGAAAATTTAGTTGCCGGATTTTGAATATAAGTCTACGATATACTCTCTCATAAATATTTAAATGAGTATATTTTTCACTTGTTCTCTCTATGTAAGCTTTTTACCCTAGCCCAAAATTGAAAAAAATTTGCCGCCCCGAAACCCCGTTAAATATGTACCCTGCCCAGCCCATTTCCTATGGGGGACGTGCATAATTTGAAATTCCCTTCTCATATCTAGTTCGGCCTCCGTCAGTTTTTTTTTTCGTCTGTCAAATGGGGGTCAAATTTGGTGTTTATTTCAAGAAAAATAACTTTGTAAAAATTCGGTACATTTTGAAAGCATACCGTAGAATAACGTTTTGCTCAGAATAACGTTTTACGTCTGCTAAAATTAACTTGTCAAAATGACCGTGGTCAATTGTTTCCGAAATAATGAATTATGTAGCAGGATCCAATGAATGTTTTATTGCCGGCTCATGCCAAAGTTTAATTTTACATACAAAACGAAAAATGTATCGAAAATATTATATGAAATGGATCATTTTCTCAGGGAGCAAATAGCTATGTAATGTTCAACTTTCGCATGGGTCAGATAATAATAAATAACTAAAAATTCAGATTTTATGGTAAAAATTAAATATTTCCATACCGTCTGCAAAATGAAATGTAAAATTAACAATAACATTTATTTACTTTGATAATTTCATTTGGGTTAATTAACAGGAAGGAAGACAGAGACGATGAGCCATTTTATGCACTCACACGAAATTATTCGCAATGCAAGGAATGGTGAAACTCTCATCAATAAAAATAATTCCATATCGAAAAAAAACTCTGGAAATAACTTCAATTCCCTTCGGTTACGTGACCTTAACAAATAGAATAAACGATAGATTCCCACAGAGAGATTGATTTCGTGTATGGTGTATACGTAATAACCGTCAATTGCAAAAGTTATATGACGTCCACCGTTCTACTTTTCGGCACGTACTTCCATCACACTTTCTAAGTAGCATCACATCTGACATCTCTACGACCAAACTAAAGTTGAAAGTTAAATAATTAACACCCATCTAATTGTGCCAGCTTGTGTTTCCAAGATGATGTTAAAACGTTCATATTAAAGTTAAATTTCTTTTTAAAGTTTATTCAGACTGTTTGGTTTGTTGTCTGTGATAGTAGATCATCAAATGACATTCTCAAAATGATTGGTTGTGTTCAGATGTATGTACAAAGTACTAACACATATTGCTCACTCTAACCAAAGTAAAATATTTAATTTAATTTAAATAAAACATTGATTTATTTATTTATTAGGTTAGCTTATAAGTACAACAATCTAAACACTTAGTAGTTTGGCACGCTTGGCACGCAGGCATTCCTTGTTGGGACCATTGTGCTTTGCCTATAATTCGTCTGATCTATTGCATATTGATGCTGATGGGGTTGGTTTTGGTGTTGAAATCGATGAAATGGGATTGGATTGCGTGTGTTGATAAACAAATTGAATTGATAGCTTTGCACTGCTTTGTTAGTTGAGTGGCGTTTCTGACCGAATTCCTTTAAGTTACCGTTCATAATGACGCTAAAAAATTGGTATACATGAAAACGTAATAACTCAATTCAGTCAGGACAGCAAATTCTGTTCATAGAACTTTGGTTGCTAGGGTACACCTTCCCTCAAATTACTCTAAATGAGTCCCTGATAGAAAGTGCCAAGGAGCCGATGAAAGAGTAGCCATATATGGGGTCCAAAATATCGAAATGTCCTACAGTATAAAGCGCGAAAACATAGGTACAATGTACCCTTTGACTGGCTCCTCTGACCTTGCTATGTTGCACATGACCCTGGTAACTAAAAAAACGTTCTCTCTGGACTGTTTTGTGTGGATTAAGACAAAGCTGCCCATTTATTTATTTAATTTAAAATACCAACAGCAAAAAGCCTACTGGCATTGTGCTTTCATTGTACATAAGTCATTGAATTTATATTATGTTCAAACCGAGAGTAGAAAGTTGGCCCAGTCGACCCGTCGCGTCGGAGCCTCCAATCGCCCTTTATGGATTTATCAGGGTGGGATGGGCCATTTCTGGCTCCTAAAACACAGATCTATTGATCCTTTGTTTTCTTCCCGTTCATCATGTAAATCATTTAAAACCTTCCGGTTCTCACCAAGAACCTATCTAGAGCGATGGGTCCTAGGTCTAAGATGTCGGAGGGTCGAATCACATAACCACCTAATGTCGTGCTCCTTAGCAGGTGGAACTTCGGGCAATCGCATATTACGTGGACGCCCGTTTCCTCCTCCAAGCCGCAGTCACATTTTGGATCAGCCAAAATGGTCATTTTGGCCAAGTGCTTGTTCAATCCACAGTGACCTGTAATGGCTCCGACTACTCTCCTAATGCCACTACGGTCCATTCTCAGAAGCTCCTTGGCCCACTTCTCGTCAGGCGCCGGGAAGAAGAGCTTTGTGTGCTTTGCTCTTCCGTATACGCACCAACTCTTTGCGGGCTCTGCCCACACCCAGTGTTCCACCGCCCTTTCACACAGAGAGTGTGGGATCGGGATGTGGGGCTCTGGGCCCTCGATCGCAGATGCTAAACCATGTCTGGCTAGCTCGTCTGCTTTCTCATTACCGTCTGCACCAGTGTGCCCAGGGACCCAGGCGATCGTGATCTGATTTCTCAGTCCGAATCGGTTTAGGGTCCCTTTCAGCTCTTTAACCAGTTTTGACGTTGTCACAGGCGACGCGAGCGCCTTTATCATCGACTCACTGTCTGAGCAGATGGTCGCTCTGCCACCCGTCATTTTTTCTGGAATTAAATTCATCACTCCTATCAACGTCGCAAACGTCTCTGCTTGGAGGACGCTCGCTAACTTTCCCAAATGGAGACTGACGCAGTTCGCCGGTTCCTGCGAATAGATTCCGGCTCCCGCTCCTTCCTCTGTTTTCGACCCATCCGTAAAGCTCACCAGTCCAGTCACCAGTCACGTATTCGTTTATTGGTAACGCATTTGTTTGCCGATCCTGTTTGGCGGGCCAGCAGCGGTTATAAGAATCGGGGGCTGGCACTTGTTTCGCATTTTTCAGTCCACGGGTTTATCGTATACATGAAACAAAAAATTAAAGTAGAAGTCGATGTTTTAGAACATTAAAGTCCTCTGAGCACGTCGAATACAAACATTGCCGTCAGGTTGAACCTTCTTCGTGACGACAACTCGATCCCAACCGATTTACAACGCGAATGGTAGGATGGGAGACGAAAATCAGCGTCGCGCCTCACTGATTTCCTCATCGCGTACATTATGGACTTCTTTTGTAGACTTTATCTTATCGCTGTAATTCTGGTAGAAGGGCGACCAGACGATGAGGGCGTATTCTCTAACGTGGGCGATGTATACGCTTTTCAGCGCAACAATGTTGCAGAAATCGTTACATATTCTCTTGACAAATCCCAACATTGAGTATGCTTTTGCCACAATGAGATCCATTTGGCTGTTAAGACACAGATCTTAGGTAAATATTACAGCAAGATCAAGTATCTCCGTTACCCTTTCAAAGGACGTACCCGCAATAGAATAAACGAAGCGAAATGGATTGCGCTTTCTAAAGAAGGACATGAATACACATTTACCGATGTGCCCAGCCAATTATCTACACACCATGAGTTCAGAGCGTTCAAGTCATGTTGCAAGGCGAGACAATCCCTAAAACTTCTTATCTAACTGAACATTTTAAGATCGTCTGCATATAACGAGAATCTTGACGATCTAAAGGTACTCGTAACATCGTTAATGAAAATGAGGAACAAAAAGGAACAACCTTGTAGTATCCCTGATGTCACTGCATAACTATGCTATTTCCAACCCATTATCTTCACATACTAAGTGCGACCACACAAATAAGACTGGATCAAGTTTAACAGATGGGAATTCACACCGAGTTCCTTTAATTTACACAGCAGAGATTTGTGGCGAACCCTATCAAAGGCTTTCCGCACGTCGGTATATAAAACGTCCACCTGATTACCTCTTTCGACTATATGAAGCCCCTTTAAAGTATTCTACATTTTTCAACCTACTACCTCATCGGCTCTTTGGATAATTTTTGCCAGGGACCCATTTAGAGTATTTTGCAACAACTTAATTTTTCCATGCATTTTTGGACCACCAAATAGGTAGCCGGAGTACTGTAAACAAAAACTCTGATCAGTTTGGAGTTAATGACTTTGTGTGGATTTTACAGGAAGCGTGACGTCCTTTATGAACAATCCCTAAAGCCTACGTCCGTCGCAAGGAATCTCGATGAATGTAATAAAATTTAGTTTAATTAGTGATTACGTCCTGAGTTAACTGTATCGGAAAGTGCCCAAAAGGCAGTGTAGAAACCTTTCGAATCAGCGGTGTAAACAACTTTTCCAACTTTCATAAAATTTTTTCGAATTTTAGCGAAATATATTTCAGGAAACTCGATTAAATCGCGAAATTTTTGAGAAAATGTAGAAGACTTTGTTAAAAAGTCACAAATTATTTTACTTAAAATTTTCGTGAAAATTTCAAAATGTGTTTCCCAACCTCCTAAGGAAATGATCCCATCAATTTTCTTCACAACATGACAACACGTGGAACGCAACTTAAAGCACTTTTTTCCATAAATTGTTGGGCCTGCATTGAGCTATCGAATAAGAAAAGGTTACATTACATTACTGTTACATTAATCATCCATCTTTTGTACATCATTTTAACATGATTTACATAATTTTAAATTATTTATTCTAAAATTTTCCATTGATGTAAAAATAATGTAAAATTTATGTAAATAATGAAAAAATGATGCAAATCATGTTGAAATGATGTAACTGCTTTTCTAATTTGGAATGTAAAAATGATGGCAAAATAACAGGCGCGCCGACTTTTGTTTTGAGTGTTGGGTGCTGAAGACATCAACGTCAAAGAATAAGAAAGAAAGGGCTGCACACAAAGTATGTATACGGACTTTAGGAAGGAACGGGATGACACGTATGGAGAAAGATATAAGTTTAAGTTTCATGACATAGGATTAGGAACAGGAGGAATTATGCCGCCTTATCGTGAAGGGGTCAGTGGAAGCGACTGAAAATGGCTAGATCAGGCTAGCCTTAAACATCCACTGAACCCTGAGGTTGAAGCACTTTTTTGCTTCTGTTAAATTCACTTATCGTGAAACGTTCTATGACAAGGTAAGAGCACCCAACGCCACCTAGAAGTCGGCGCGCCTGCAAAATAATGTTACAAATACGTAATATTAGTACGTAATATTACCGAGTGGGGAAGCCACCACATTCTGAACACTTGAACACGAAGCTCGCCGAATATAAATCAACAACAAATTCGCATCGTACACTTTGCCTAGTGCCGTATATATCGTCAACATGTGCTTATTAGAGCAACCAATCCACTTTTTTAATTTAATTGTTAAATGCAAAAAAATAGAACATGGAACAACATGGCATCTCTACAATTAGGGGTTTTAGCTCTTTCAGCTCTTTATCTTAGATCTATCCTGAAGCAGGATTAACAACAGACAAATTTTTTCGTCGTTGGATCCGGCATTTGTGACGCAATTTTTTTACACAACGTAATTTGGTTTTAAAAAAAGCGCTGTAATTTTTTCATTAAATAATACTTTGAACACAAGAGTCAATTCAGAGAAATTTTTGCGTATCATCAGCGAGAGCGTCAACTCAAGCGATATCATTAATTTTGGAAGCGGACTTACGGACTGCGTCACACTTTACCTTTTAAGAGGTTTTTGTGTACGATATCAGCCGTTTTGGAAGTTTGCAGTTATTAAAACTAAATTTCGCGAAAAAGATTTTCTCCAAAAAAAAGTTTTCTACGTAAATTTTTTTTTCAGAAGATCTCAGAAAAAAAAATTTTTTCAGAAAATCTCAGAAAAAAAAATTCTCCGAAAAAAGAAATTTTCCCGAAAAAAATATTTTTAAAAAATAGTTCTGCCAAAACTTTTTTGTGAAAAAATATTTTCCACAAAAAGTTCTCAAAAATTTTTTCCACAAAAAATTTTTCTGAAAAATTTTTTCCTCCGGACAAAATTTGTAATGCAAAAAAAAGTTTCCCAAAAAAAAAAATTAATCTCCAAAAAAAGATTTCCTCATAAAAATTTTTCTCGCAAAAAAGGTTTTCGCCGAAAAAAAAATTCTCTGAAATAGATTTTTCTCACCGGAAAAAATTTCTCTAAAAAAATTTTTTTCCCGAAAAAATATTTTCTCCAAAAAAATTTCTCTCCGAAAAAAATATTTTTTCCAAAAAAAATTTTATTCCGAAAAAAAATTTCTCCTAACGAAAATCCAAGATGGCGTCATTTTGGCTGATTTCTGAAAATCCAAAAAAATTCTCCTGATCCAACTTTATGACTTTGTAGAAGACGCCAACTCTGTAAGTATTGTCATTCCGAAGCTAAAATTCGAAAACCAAGAAAAACCTAATTTATTGCTTGAGAAAATTCAAGATGGCGCCGCTATAACAGATGGCAGCCATTTTCTTAAGATCCCAAAAAATTCTCCTGACCAAAGTCTATAACTTTCCCGAAGAAACCAGCTCTCTAGCTATTGTCACTCCGAGCATTACCTGACAAAATTGACCACTTTTCCACATGCCACGGCTTTTCCAGAATTTTCCTGGCCTATGAAATTTTTCATTTTGGGCCGAGACTGATGTTCAGTGAGAATTTCAGGAAGATCGGCTGACTGGTTCTCGAGATCGAAAATTATTAATAGATAGAACATAGATAGATAGATAGATAAAAACGGACAGATCAGAAAAAAGTTTTCATAATACTCGTAATGAGAACAATAGAAAAATCCATGGCCCATCAGCCATCAGCTAATTTCCAGCCGATTCTGAAATTACAGGTTATTTTCCATCTCTGCTCTCACATACACAAAAAACTATTTCTCAAAATAGCACTGTACACACACGATGTGTCCTCGTGCTGCTCACTCGGAATTCGTACACATCTTGTGTGTATCGGGCTATATTGAAATGTACTATTTTGTGTGAGGATCTAATATGAAAAAGGGACGATGAATATACAACGAAACAATGACAACATTGTCAATTTTTTAGTTAGTATTTTTTATTTAGACTTTTTTACACTCACAGAGAACGGTTCTTCATTTAAAAAAGTCGCTGCGAAGTGAACTATGTATCCCTTCTGCTTCTATTAGTGGTTTTACCATAGCCATTGCAAAAAAAAAGTAAACCAAGATTGCAGTTCACGTACGGAAGAAAATCAACTTGGGAAAGAAAAGATCTTGGACTAACTACTGCTATATCTTAATAACATTTCATAATAAAAAACTCACGATAAGTGGACATCGAAGTTTATTTAGTCTGCTTCCCCTTTTACTGATCGAGGACTGACGATCCACTGCTTATGTTGCGAGTTCAAGTTTGCTTTGTATAACCTGAATGGTTCATAATGTAACTGCCAATTCACAGTTGGACTAAGACTTTTGAGAACTTGTTTTGTTTATGCTATCGAACAACTCATTAATTTCCTAATGGCCTATTTTTGGGAATTTATTTCTTAAAATTCCATAAAATTCTTGAAAAATTACTTTTTATGAAACTGTTAAGAATTTTTCGGAAATTTTTGACAATAAAATTTCCAAAAATAGGCCTCGAGAGTAAACGCCTGCATTGGATAGCGAATCTTTGAGAAGTGTTAAAAGCGCCACAAAGGTTTGGAAAGCACGTTAAAAACTGCACCGAACGCAATCCTTCCCATCACAACATCCATGTGAATTTGTGACAATTCGCGAAAGATTCTCGTACAAAGAAATGCAAATCCCTTTATATTAGTTGGTTCACCAGCTCATGATGTGTGACAAATTTTACAAATTTATTTCGGGGTTAAAATTTGCATTGTTCTCTCAGGATTTCATGAGTTGCAAGGCCATTGCTGATGCAAAGAATACATAAATGCAAATGAGAGCAATCCAATACTTGCGTGAATAAGGCATAGTTTATGGTATAATGCATTACCCATTAACATGCATCGGCATTGTGTGGAGATTGTAATGTAAGTATTATTAGCGTCGCATATCCCATTGATGAACAAACAGATTATGACAAGGGTGGTAAAAGTTATAAACTTTGAAAAAAGCAGACGCATGGATTGTCCCTTATCAGACAATGTAGACAATGTTTACAAAACAAAGCAAAAAGATTAGTTTTCAACTTGGTCTACTCTGGTCTATGTCTGGGGTTTCACAGGAGAAGTGCAGTGCAGTGCAGTGAAACTTCATTTGTCCATCAATGGAGAACAAAAGAATTCCTTCAAAGTTTCACTGTTTTCCTTCCACATCCATTCCTTTAATATTCATGCTTTATTTGGTGTATTGTCATCGGGGTAGATGTGACGCAAATCTTTTTTGTCGACTTACAAAAGTTCTGATATCGCATTTAGCTTTCGATAAAAAAAACTTGTTCGACTCTAAAGTTTGGTAGGACAAATTTTGAAGTAAAAAATAAGGATAGGAGTGGGTCGACCCACAGTTGTATAAGTCACAGAAATCGGTTTTCTGTGCGTTCTAAAACTGCGGGTCAGGTGTGAGTCGACCCGCTAAAACTGTGGGTCCCATCATCATCATCATCATCACACTTTATAGACCGTTTGTACCTTTCGGTGTGAGGTCTTTACTACTGATCATGGACCACCCTTCTCCATACTCCCCTATCCTGTGCCAAGGAGATGGTTTGTTCGCCTAGAGAAAGTCCCCTAACTTCTAAATCGGATTTAATTGAGTCTATAAACCTTCTCCTTGGCCTACCCCTGGGACGCACACCCGGGACTTGAGCATCCAATATCCTCTTTGGTAGCCTGCTATTACCCATCCGCTGAACGTGCCCGTACCACCGCAGACGACTAATCCTTGCCGCCTCTTCCACTGATGTAAC
>CM055406.1:102214348-102245076 GCA_029228625.1 Pseudolycoriella hygida
ACAACAACAACAACAACAAAATATCTCCGGAACCGATTTTGCTCGTCCTTGAATTTGAATCGGAACATATAGGACCTTTGTACTTCGTACGGGTCCAAACAATTTTTTACTTTTGTGGACATAATACATTTGTTGTATCAAATTGTATTTGTAACTGTATTTTTACAAATGATGCAACTATCTGAAACCACAGGATCTTTCGATTTCAAATTGACATTCATGCATTAGTGGTTTTTCACAACAGCTCTCATATGCATGTGAACATTTTCGTCCAAAATCAAATAAATTCGTTGAAACATTTCAACGACTTTAAGCTCCAAAATTCAGTGACAAATTAAATCTTTCACATTGGTATTTTGCCAACTACTGATTTAATTTGGGGTACAATACACATTCAGAAAAGCTGAAGTCGAAAAGTATTTGCTCAATTCGTTATGGCAAATGCAGTACGAAAAGAGATAACAGAACCGAATCAGAATTTACTTACATAAATAAACCCTCGCCTCCATGCAAAATTCACTCGAAAGTTTGTATGGTTTTCCGCCAGTAGTAATTTTCAAATCTATTTGATTATTTCGGGGCATCTAATTAGGGTGTAAATGTTTGTCCTTTTTGTATAACTTTCATGTGCACGTGCACTCAAAAATATAATAAAGGTGTTCTCAGTTGAAGACTCAAGTGTTTGGACCTCATAGCTTTAAATGCATTTGTGCATTTGTGAGAATTTCAAAACACCTTAGAGAAGTTGCTCTGTCGAATGTGTCGTCTGTTCTGAATATTTTCTTATAAATTTCTTTTATTAATACCAAAAAGTTAACACATGAAAACTAGATTAGTGTATTTTGTGATAGACCACTTTTCCTTTCTTAAAAAAATATTAAATAGTTGCCGTAGTAAAAACATCCTGTTCGAGATTCTACAGAAGTAGGTTCGATATATTTAAACGAATTGCATTATGAAGACAATGCTCGATGAACTAATTGCGAATGCAGCAAACCATGGAGTACGTTATGCAACCCTCATTCGTAATGATTCAACGTTTTTTGGACACGTACGAACTACAAACAATTCTATTGTAACATGGGGTAGATCGAGGTGGGATTCATTTATTATCGTCACTTCTTTTCCAAACGGCTCAATCGATCAGCCTAAACCCTTAAAGGTACATGCTTCCAATGATTCAAGTTCGAAGATGAGCAAAATCGGCCAAGTAGTTCCGGAGATATGGTCGAAGTAGTGGAGGTCGGATATGAAATTTTCGAGGGTCGATGAAACATTTTCGCAAATATCTCAGCAAGTATAGCACGGAAGTTCCTCATTTTGGTGTCAAACGCCGGGTCAGGTGTCTGGGACCAATGGAATGGACGAAATTGAGTTTCTTGGCCATATAAGAAAACAGTTTTCATCTATAACTATGCAATATGGAGAAGGCAAAGTTGTAGAGAATTAAATTTTAGAAAACACGTGTTTCAGGGTTTTAGGTGATGGTGTAAATGGCCCAGTCCTTGGATATAATGTTTTCTAGATTTAAATGGTCTGAAACGTACTTCGGTAGGGCCTTTGACATTGCCTTGGGTAATTTCTATTTTTTTATTAATCATATGGTTATTTACATTACATCTGATATCTATATATTCTTAGTTCTTCTAGTTTACAGTCTTATGTCTAAGAGTATTTCATTTTTTTCTTTTGATCTGTTGATATGTTCGATGCTATTGTTGGGAGGTTAACATGTTAACAGGTCCAACAACCATAGTGATGATGTTTTACGTTTTGTTCGATCCAATTGGAATGGCCATCATTATTCGCACCGTGTTCATTGTCTCGCCATATTTTTCGTATGTGTTGTATATCCAGTACAGCGCCACCTATGGGGGATTAGTGGGGATACGTCAACGTTTTTTCCCATCAATTTCTCTTCTCGACTAACAAGTGCGCCAAGTCTCCGCTGACGTGCATTGTATGCTGTTTGTGTATTGTCATATGCTTGTAACGTCACATATGAGCATTTTATTTCTGATACTTTTCGTTGCTCCACAGCAACTACCCAACTTATGAAGCTTGGGTGAACTTAGGGATGATCCTTTATATGTTTTTATCACAGAAAAATCCTATACATCCCGGGGATCGAACCCGGGTTTTCTGCGTGGAAGGCTAGTGCGTTCACCACTGCGCCATCCCATCCCATCTAATTTCTATGGATCTTTGAAACGCTTACAGTTATTAAAAAACATAAAACGTTGGATTGTTTGCTTATTTGTATCTTTAGATACGTTCGAGTCTTTTTGTAACATCTATTCTGTTTGCCACATCCATTCTGGTACGTACGGGTTTTTCTCTCGATTTTGGACCTCTGCATGAAAAATTTTTTGTGTATCTGTTTTAGACGACAAGCGAAATTGCCTAAAATCAGTCGTCAAAAACAGACACACAAATAACTATTTCATTACATCGAATACGAAACTTGTATATTTGTCCTCCCAAATGAGACGCGAAAATTAAAAGATGCAACTTTCAGTAGGACTTAGAATACTATGGGAACCGAAAGTATTTTCGGCCCTCTAAACAGAGGTGCGAAAGTAAACAGAGGGGCGAACAGTTTTCTTGATATAAGGCGATGAAGACTGAGCGAAAATATTGGTTTTTGGAAGGATTGTAGTACCAAGTGAGACAGTCATTTTGAATACCTTAAACCGTCACGACCCCTCCTCTTTAGAGAGCAATTCGTTAAAAATGGGTCAAACTTGAATGGCTTCGGTTCAGTGTCGCATATGTGTTCTGAAAAATGCTACAGCGAAATGATATAGGACCATCGCTACTACGATTCCCTGCAAAAACGTTTTAGCAACAATTTTTTTAAAAGAAGAGAGAACTATTTTTTCGAAAGTAAGGTCCACAGAGTTCGCGTCATCTTCGTATTAAGGGGTCGTTCATAAATTACGTAACGCCTGACGGTGGGGGGAGGTCGTGCCTAGTGTTAAAAGGGGTGGGGGGACGGTTCACGTCCAGAATAACGTCACGCGAAATTTTTGAAAATGTTTACAATTAGTCGAAAGCAGTTTGACAATTGGCAGATTCACCGAGCTCTTCTAAGTATTTCATTTGCCATCTGGAAACAAACGCCAGAAAAACTTGTCCAAATTTGAAAGAGTGAATAGAAAGATGTTTTATCAAAAAGTAATAGTAAAATACAGGGTTGAATTTAGCGACCATAATAATTTAAAATTTCCAGCCATTTTAGCGACGCTACTACTATTTCGCTGCTCTTACCATCGCCCTCACTCAAATGGCTGACATAAATTCACTTTTTAGCCAAATTTCTCGAAAGGGGTGTCGTTGGAAAGGTAGTGATAGTGGCTGTCCAGAAAAAATATCTTAAGCCGATCTGATTGATTTTGTGAGACTTAGGGCCCGAAAACGCTTAGAATTGCCCAAAATAGCACATTCTGCGATTGCGCGAACTCAAGACCTTTTTCCTCGCCTTTTTCGAAAAATTCAAAAAAAAAAAAATTCCAAGTTTCTCAAATAGCAGAAACTTTCCAGTGGAGGAAACCTGAAAAAATCGAAATATAATAAAAAATCAGCCCTACGGGTGAAAAAAAGTCGAAAATTTCGTATAGATACATGGGAAAGGATCTGATTGGAATCAAATGAAACCTGTCTTGAACTCTATTTGAGTCCCTTTTTTTCAAAATACGCTTGCTTTTTGGGGAGCACTTTCATAAAACTTTATCTCGGTTCAGTCGGGGTGTGAAGTGTCAAATTTTGCACTCAGAATAGTTGTAAGTAATTGTAAATTTCATTCGTGAATGTTCATTTCGGTTAGCGAATTGCGTTAACGAAACTGATTTTTGTTTCATTTCTAGCGTTCGTGTTAGCATTTTGTGTAGTTTTTGCGATTTTAGACATTTTTCAAATAACTTTCGCGTTACGTCACAAAGGGCGGTCGGAAAAAGCCAAATTTTGCGTTACGTAATTTCTGAACGGCCCTTAAAATGAACGAATTAGTTTTCTATTTTCTTCAATTCAGTAGATGATCAATAAATAATCAATACGATATATATGAACGGGAGTAAATTCGACTATCTGAGGAAGTTTCTCTAGCACTTTTCAACTTCCGCAATTTTTTCAACGGCTTTGAGGTACCTGCGACCTGAATGAGGTCTTGCAATGTTGCTTCCTTGATTTTGCGATCTCAGGAAGTTTATGTAGCACTTTTCAGCTTCCGTCAGTTTTCTTAAAGGAGTGGTGGTGCTTACGACCTGAACGAGGTTCTCCAATGCTGGTTCGTCGTTCGTCTAAAATAAGGATAGGAACAGGTCGACCTGTTTCATACAACCTGACCAGGTTGACCTAGTGGAATTGTATGAAACAGGTCGATCTCTTCCGATCCTCAGTCTAGAATATGTATGTTACGATATTTAATTTTTGCCATGGTAAAAAAACTGTTGTCGTTAGTGGAAGTAGTATTACCGTCAATACGAAACCTATTCGATTCCATTTACCAGCTTCCACTGAAAGCTTGAACAAATAATTTTTTGAATTAAAGGAGTCAAAATCCTTTATTCAATTTTTTTTATCTGTGACACCCTAAATGTCATCGTCATCGTCAAAAGTCACCACTGATTCGCAAATCTCGAGGTCATATTGGTCAAATTTGCACTATCCGGTTGTGAATCTACGACTTTTTCAAAGGGCTGCTGTTTAAATAAAATATCTTTAAAATTGGTAGTTTTTAGTGGCGCTAACACAACTTTGACACACAGAACCAACCCCATAATGCGTAACACTCGCATATAGCGAAAGGATATCACGTCGACTAATATTATCATTCGCTGACACAACAAGCCACTTGTATGTATACAATATACAAAGTTTCTATTCGCGCTTAAATTATACACGCGAGCTATTAAAATTAAACGTAATAAAAAGAGATGTTCTGTTCTTCACTATCACTTATGCTTTTAATGGGTTCTATATTTCGTGTATTGTCAAGCGTAAATATGTCGGAAATATGTGTTTAAGGTTTTTATCTTTGAAATTTAACTATTTGTTTGGGGTTATAATTTATAAAAGAAAACGAAGAGGAAATGTGTATCTTTGTATCTCTTGAAAAGCCTGCCATATTCGTATGTGCGGTTATGGCACTCATGCGAACCAGACAATTCTACGATATATTTATCATAAAAAGAAGAATAAAAAAAACTTTTACGTCTTCTTGAAGATACGAAATTTATTTATTGCTCTTGAGGTGTTTATGTTTACTTTACAGATGTAGACTTATAACATACGTTGTTCCTAATGTTAATTTACGAATTTGGTAAAAAATTCCAATTTATTTATCGCTTCAAACATTACTTCCGCAATAAGAAGGTTTAGTGAAAAAGTCGAACAACAAAAGTAATGTGGAGTGTAAGCCTAATGTAAAGAGCCAAAGTGTCATTCCTTCCGTTTTTAACCCCGTACGAAGCATATAGGGACTTATGGAACTCGTCATTTTTTTTTGTAACTGTCGAAGGTTAGTTTAGATCGCGGTCGAGTGGGCATCGAAGTATTGAAAGCTAAGCTGTTCCTCTGAAAAAGGCGGAACTAGTGGAAATGTTTGATCACAACAAAAACCCTTTTAGAAAGGGAAACGTGACGCAAGTCCTCGTCCCTTCTTCCAAAACAACTGATATCAATTTGGGTGACGCTTACAGCTTCTTTTGAAATATTTTCACTTTTGATTATAAAATGCGCCACCAATCCCGGACCCCCCAATGTTATAATTTTTCTGTTCTTTCAGATTTGACACGAAAAAAATTAAGTTTTGCGTTATGTGCGAGGTTATGTGTTGAGTACGGGAAGCCAAATTTTTTGGCGTGCGTAATCTGAAAGCGCAGAAAAATTATTACGTTGGGAAAAAATTTCCGGCGAAAAAAACTTCCGGCGAAAACAAATTTCCGGTAAAAAAAATTTCAGCGGAAAAAAATTTCCGGCGAAAAAAAAATTCCAGCGAAAAAATTTCAGGCGAAACACTATGTTTCTACGTTGTTACACTAGCAAACTTGCATTGAATTCGGAATTCGTGAAGTCAGTCGCACGACTAAAGCATCGATTTGCCTAACTGTCGTCCTACTCAGCTGTTATTTCGTAACTCTGACACTCTGTTGTCTCGCGTTGCCCGCCGTCGCCGGCCCACCCTTTAACTCGGTTTGTGGGTCGGATGATTTTTCCTTGATAGTTTCATTGGAAGTATTTCAATAAAACATGGCAGTAAAATCGTGGCTAATTTTATGACGGCCGGTCGAAAAATCGCTTTCAAAAATATTGTACATTTCATAGAACAAATGCCCGAAATTTTCACATAAATATGCGAATTTCAGGCGCTTCAAAAAATATACATGAGCGTTGCCGAAAATCAGCCGTCGCTATAGTCGCCGTCGACCTATTTTGATCTAGCCGAGCCGCCGGTACTTTCTCACCGGGTGTACCCTTGGAGAATAGCATTGTCATTTACTTGACCATCTGACTCGATTTCTTTATTTTCGCTTGCTGAAAACCAATTTCCCGTTTTATACGTTATTTCTGATTTTCGACGATAGACTGACTTTGTTCGATTTGTAATGACGTTTAATATCAATGTGCTAAGTCCGGGGACGAAATGCGTCATTTTCCGCCATTGATATCGTGCTGGTATTATCGCAAAATATTTTTATTTTCTCGTTTTCGGAAAAATCCAATTCTGTGACCAACTGTTGCATCCATATCACGTCACAGACTGCTGAGGATAATGCCATGTATTTCGCCTCTGTTGATGACAAAGCGACCGTGGGTTGTCGCTTACTCGACCAGCTAGTTGCGCCATTTGACATCATTATCACATGCCCAGCACATGATCGTCGAGAGTCGGTATCCGACGCCCAATCTGAATCTGTGTAGCATTGCATTTTTGACGAACCACCTGCAGTGTATCTCAATTTATAGTTTAGCGTTCCATGCAATTACCTGAATATACGTTTCACTGCTGCCCAGTGTACATTTGAAAACTCATGATTGAAACGGCTCACATCGTCCACGGCGAAATTTTTATCAGGTCTTGTTGCTTGTACCAAATAGGATAAGGACCGAACTGCCTCCTGGTATGGTGCTTTGCCAACACGATTATTTTCTTCCGTCACTTCAGCTTCGGACAATTTTTTATTTATGTCACGCGGAGTTCCAATGGGCTTGCAGCTTGACATGTCGAAACGATACAATATATCTCTAATACAACGTTCTTAATCCAGTTCGATGTAATTTCTGTTCTGATTTACTCTCATGCCAAGGCAGCACTGTATTGGTCCGATATCTTTCATCCTAAAATTGTCATTTGAAAATAATTTTAGTTTTTCAAGTTTTGTCACGTCTTTGTAGATAATTATGAAGTCGTCAACGTAAATTACGATCATCAAGCTTTCTGCGAGGTTGAAGTATAAACATGGGTCCGATTCGCTTCGTTGCAGCCCAAATGTCTTCAATGCTTCGTTCAAATTCATGCTCCAAAGTCTCCCCGCTTGCTTCAAACCGTAGATCGCTTTCACGAGACGGCAAACGCGTTCATATCCGTCCTCGTACCCCTCGCGTTGCGTCATAAATATTTCTTCCGCCACTTGTCTATGCAGATATGCTGTCACAGCATCCATCTGATGACACTCCTGATGTTCCTTTCCTCCTGGCTCGACAGAGGAATATATGAACACCGCAATAGTTGATACGACAAGAAATAGAGAAATGAATACGCGAATATCCACTCGAGTAATTCTTCTCATAAAAAACTTTAGGGAACTAGAGGACCGACAATCTTATATAGGCTTCACAATTCATATACGCTCTAAAAATGAATAATCAAATGATGACAAACTCGCCATTTCCGTTGTAGTCACGACTCACGACCTTCTGAATGCAATATTTAGTTATTAGCCTCACTTCTCCTTTGTGTTTGAAATGTTTTACGTGAAAAATCGTCTTGCCTTTCCAATTGACGGGTTTTCCATGGGACCTGCTATAACAGAATGTAAAAACTCCAAAATTTTCGTTGCCCTTGATCCGTTGTTCCCGAACGGAAGTCTCGACATTACATTACACTTCAAAGTAAATGAATTATGAAACTACTAACGTCGCTTTAACGCACAAAAATTTATTTTATCACTTCAATGTTCCACAATTTTTCACATACAAAAATTTGCCTAATAAGCGTTTTCTTTCTTTATAGGTAAGTTCAAGCTCTACTACCAAGGAGAACGATTGTTAACTCACCAGCGTGTAGTGTAAGACTGAAAATATAACAATATATGCACCATTGTGCAGGAAATACTATAGACATAACAAATCATTCTGATTATTTTGAAATTTACATCCATTTTACATTACTTGCTATTAATCAGTTTACATTTACATCAATTACATCATTTACAATTTTCCCCTGAAACATACACAAAATTTACATTATTCTTACATCAAAACAATGTAGTGACGATGTGAAACAACGCAGAAATTGTGCCGAAATGGTTTACAAGTAATAAATACTTTATCTATGAATTTCAAACAAATCACATCAATTTAGACGATTCATACATATTTTTTACATCACTCTTACATTAGTCATACATATTTCTTCCATCATTTGTGGTTTTTTGCATTTTAGCATTTTGAATGCCACTCATATCCTACCATTTTCTCCGAGAAAAATACGAGACAGATAATGAAGAACGCATTTTGGGATTCAGGAAGAAGATTGTCAAAATTAGTGTCATCGAATTTCCGGTAAAAAAAGGGTTTCTTTCCAATTTTCTTGTGACATCTTCGATCTTCAGTATATGGGGCTTCGTCTTTTAAAAAGTTTAACTGTAAGGTTCGTGTGTTACGTTGATTTCGTAAGAAAAAATTAACTTTGTCTGATACCAGCGAATCTATCCCGCTCTTCGCAACGTCAAATAGCTTTCCGCATTTTTTTTGAAGTTATTTTCACGTGATTGTTGAAGCTCTGTGCGACGATGTTTACTTCTTTGCAATTCTTGATATTCAGTATGTTTTTTATCTTAAGACAAACCTTATCCTTCTCAATGCAAGGAATTCCACAATTGAACCAAATATGGAGAACGTCTGACGCTAAAATGCTGGCGCGTTTTGGTGAAGTTATCGGAGAAATACTTAAAAACACTTTGAGTACAGATCAGATTGTCGGAAGTTTACTAGATCTGAAACAACACTTCCGAGCAACCAAGCTTTTGAAGTTTTTTTCCATACTAAAACAAAATTCGGCGGTAAAAATTCTGCGTCACACGTTTAGAACATGAGTGTGTTTGTAGAAAAATATATCGGCGTCACATACCCACCACAAGTGTTTTTACTATGTGCAGAGGCGCCATTTTGGTGGTTCCTTTCAGCTTTATTTTTCGTAATATCTAGGGGTGATAAGGACACAAAAAAGTTTGTAGAGGGAATTTCTTTCGGCTGACACTGGAAAGTTATCATTGTGTATAAAGTGAGTGCCGTTTTTCATACAAACAATTATCGTGAAATATGGGTCAACTTTTAAGACACAGGAAACTTCAAGTTTGTGAATTGAACCCAAGTGCCCCAAACTTTTCGACACTTTAATTTTTCCACACATTTTTGGACCACCCTAGTAACAGGTATTTTAAAGGAAAATTCTTTTAGTTCCAAGGGCTACTTCTACAGGACTACAGACTACAGGAAATCGTACGGGTCTAATGTACTTTTTAGTTTTCGAAACAGAACGACAAATGAATATTTTGTTAGGTCGAACACCTAAAGTTAATCCTTGTCGATTGACCGAAAACCTAATAACGTTCGATTGCAAAAGAAGAAATTTGCGCGCTAAGTGGTACAGCCACCCACATGTTCCTAATTGATTTAGCGATTGTTTTTCAAATCTCTTATTTATAATTATTATTTCACTCGAAAGCACGTGAATCAATTCCATCAGTTGATGCGGCTGATGTCACGTTTTCCCTTTTTGGATTGGCCGGTATTTTATTCGACCTAATTCAAATATGAATATGAGGTTATGTGAAGTAAATGTCTGCCTTAAATTACATTAATTCACAAGATAAAATACGCTCTAATCACCATTCTATTGTGCATATTTTTTCCATGTTAATAACGACAATAGAGTCATTAATGGTGATAAATTGAGCAAAATTGAATTAAATTGCACAATATACTCGTCTACCTAATATTCAAAACAAAGAAAAAAGCAAGGAATTTCGTTGGTAAATTAAAGGGTTGAGGTGAGTTTTAAGGAAAAATGAAATAAAATAAAAATGTGAAAAGATCCTTGGGTAATAACATAAATGGGGTTGATGTAATGTAATGAAACCGAGTACGTTGATGAATGGGATAGCGCTTAAAAGAAGCATTTACCTTTTGGAGATAATTTTCGTTTCTAGGATTTGCGATTCGTCTCAGGTAATCTTTGCATTTTCAACTATGATTAATGTTTTAGATTATTTGTCGTTGCTAATCTCCTTAAATTCTATTTTTACTGGAGATGTGCCAGAAATATTTTTATGGAAAAAAGCGCTTGTCAACGACCCGAAAATGTTTTGTGATTTTCATTCTAACAATTCATTTAGTGATTCTTCCCAATTTTACTATATGACCCAAACATAAACATAATCATAAAATGAAAACATTTTCATGGATTTCACATCAGGAATTTCCGAAGGTCGAAAAAAAGGTCTCAGCTAAGCATGGCAATTGCTTTAATTAGGCTTTCAATAGTCATTTGAATCACGAGGAAGGAAAGTATAAAAATTCAAACCTGTGCGAGAATTGCTGCCAGCGCCGAAGGCAAGGGCTGCAAGCGTACAGGTTTGAATTTTTATAAATTCATCCCTTGATTTACGTAATTTTCACTTCACAAACACAAATTGTCAATAAAATTAGAAACGCTCATACACTTCTCATGTTGTATACATCAGTTACTTTCGGCTCTCTTTTGAGAATCATACAAATTTTCGGCCCTCTTTAGACAAAGAAATCTCAAAAGACGTCTTTTAGAGTCTAAACACTATGGCAAAACTGTCGTCTTTGTCCGTCTGCATATAAAACAATTTTTTGGAGATCGCTTTAATGGCTCGGTCTGTCTAACTCGCACTACTCGGCCGTCCTCGATATTTCGTGAATCACACAGGTTGTTGGATATGGAGTTGAGAGAAGGTTATAAGTGGAATTAGGTGAAGGGCTGAAGGGATTAGGTGCGTGGTCTCTCTTAAAGCTTAGAGCATAAAGTCTGCCCTAACCCTTCAAATATTATAAAGAAACGTAAGGAAAACATTTTTATTGCCTTCCCTCTGCGGAAACCATGCATTACATGTAGAGTTTTTTTTTTCTTGTCGTCACTAGTAAAGTAATAGTATATTACAATATCGTTTGAATATTTTTATTTTGACGAGTGGGGAGTTTGCATCCCAAGCCAAAGGCACGGGATGCAACCACACGAGTCAAAATAAAAATTTCCAAACTATATTGTAAGTTATTACTAGACCACTGCGTCGGCCGGTCGATGGACAGTCGGCGGCTGAGACGTAGCCGACGACCTTCGGCGGCCGGCTCGTATCATAACGATGGCGGCTGATCACGGGGGTAAAACTTACTCATAAAATTTGTCACAGAAATTATTATAGTTGTGGCTGATGTTAGACGAAAAAAGGAGCAACAATATCCTGAAATCTGTGTACCTGTGTGGAAAACATCGAAGTAAGTCATTTGTCTTGGTGTGGATCCTCTTACTGGAATGAAACAGTATCCTAAATGAAAACTTCATCTCGTTTTCGATTCAATTCGCCATTGACTAAAGAGTAGATGAATGAATTGTCTACAATTGACGAAGCAGAGTCTTTTTTTAAACTCAAATCCTGTACGAATTTCCTTGATAAGCTCGAAAGAATAGAAAGTTGGACGCTTAAAAAGAGCTACCATAGAATCGTGGACTATTATTACTTTACTAAAGATACGGTAAAAGCATTTTATTGCAACGTTATTTGTATGTTATCATGATGAAAAACATCCTTAGGAGAATTCCTTATACTAAGGAGTATCCTCCAAGCTCTTCGCCTTACGGCTTAGGACCCTGGGTGGTCACGTGGTTCTTGGTAGGGACCGAGAGGTTTTGAGATATTTATGTGATGAAGGGGGAAGAAGAAAAGGATCAAAAGATCTGTATTTCGTAGTCGAAAGACCTCTCCAACCTGATAAATCTAAAAAATCCTCTATGACCGCATGAATAGTGACGCTCGTTGTGTACGCAAGATAACCAGAAATCTCACACAGGTGAGAAATCCACGAACGCCTTCAGAATTCTGCTATGCAATTGAGTGTTGCGACCTCTAGTAGAGAATTTGCATCGTACTAACACCTCCAAGTAGTAGGCGAGGGGAAAAGTGAATTAAATTCATTTTACAAACTCTAGGGTAGGAAAGTAAACAAAATTAATTTTTCACTTTATGCACTCATAGTGAGGAGAAGACGAAACAATACACATATAGTAATAGCATGATTTGTGTTTGTCGTGTATAGCACATCAAACCACATAGATGCATTGCTTTCATATTTAAAGGTTGCTATGTGTATTTTTGTGTACATTACACAAAGCAATCACGTTGAAGCATTTATGTGCATATTGCTTTCATATTTAATTCTTTAAGCTTATTATGTGTATTTTTGTGTTTTAGATACTCAAATTAGAACGTGAGTTGTGCACTTCGAACTATTATCATGTAAAGTTCGTTACACAACTCGACTCGAATTGGTTATTGCAAAATTCTCGATATATTTGTGAGCCTATGAGATTATTGTAACATTCGGATGTGTTTATATACCTCTGTATATAAACTCACATCCCTATGTTGCAATACTCTCTCAGCTCACAAATACGTCAACAATTGTGTAATAACCAATTTTCTCATCTCGTTGTGTAAATAACAATTACTTGATAGGCCCCACGAAAATGAAAATTGCCGCAGCTGCCATCAGCAATGACTCATTTTCGCGGGGTGCTGCAAGTAAAAGCTATTGTTTTGACTAGTGAGGTAAAACTATTGTCTTCACTGAGGTAAAACTTTTGTAGTGCTCAACTTCTGGATGGATAGGCAATAAAACATTTATATTGGACTTTGCTACGCAATTCAATACTTCGGACACAATTTTGGGAACGCGAAAACTCACTCGTGTTACTTTGAGCAACACGCTTTGGAAACTGTTATTTTGACTCATTCAGTCTCGCATACCTCGCCGTTGGCTCGGATGAGCAGGCTATGTACTCGTCAAAATAACGTTTTCAAAGCTCGATGCTCAAGAAAACACTCGTGAGTTTGGCTCTTATCACAAAATTGTAACCTCATGTAATGAATTACTATCGCACGGTTCAATGTAATGTACTATTTTTCCATTGAAGTATGGACCGATTGTAAGGATAATCCACAAAAGTTAACCGCGTAGCTCATGTTTAATTAGTTGTATGCAGAGTTGAAGGAAGCGATTAGCTTTAATTAAGTTTGTAGGACTATTCCTAAGTTCTTCTAACGAGCCGCAGGTGAACTAGGCGGTTTAGGATTAGCTCAATATTCACCTGACACAACGATTTAAACATAATCTAATCAACGTAATCATAATGAGTCTAAAAAATCAGTAGTACACGACACGAGTTCTGCCAATGACATATTAAGTATAGACTGGCAGTCTTTGACAAAAATTAATACAAATTGAAGGAAATATGAAATGCAAAATGTTTGGTAGTGTTTGTAAATTTAGGTGGATTACGTAAAATTATCTAAATTCTAGTATTACTGGTTGGTCGCATATCAAGTACAAAGTGGGCGATCATATACCGCATGAACGAGGATTTGGAAAAAATTTTCCGAAATATATGAAGCGTACCCTTTCGTCGAACCCCCTCCTTCCTGTGCAGCGTACGTGCTTTGTTAGTGACCCCTATGCTCAGTACGAATGTAAGAAAATGGGACGTTATGGAACGTTGTGGACGGTTATAAGATGTCGAAAACCCACAATCATTTATGAAGTATACTGAGCTGTGTACACAAAAAAAAGAAAGCGTTTGTTTGTAATGTATATAACATAGTGTCGCTTGAACGATTCGTTTAGTACATTGTACTGTGCATTTGTAGAATGTAACAAGGCTTCTTGAACGTTTTAGCTGTACATTTTACATGTAGAACGTACATTCTCTTATGTATTTGTACTGTACATTTCGCATACAGAATATAGATTTAATTAGGTTTGGTAGGCCCATCTGTGGGTCCCGAAACACAGATCTACTGATCCTTTTACCAGTTCATCATCTAAATCTTTCGAACCTGCCCGTTGCAGCTAGGAATTTGTCCAAGACAAGTGTTCCCAGTTTGGCCACGTCCAGCGGTCTGATCACATAGTCACCCTGCGCCTGAGTGAGGAGAAACTTGGACACCTAGGCTGCAGGTGCATTTGGGATCACCAACGATGCCCATTTTTGGCAAGTGTCTCTTAAGCCCACAGCGTCCTGTAATCGCTCCCACTACCCTTCTTGTGCGATACCGGTCCATGTTCAACGGTTCACTAGCCCATTTAACATCAGACACTGAGAAGAATCGCTTCAAATGCGCCCCTCCACTGTAGGCGCGCCAATCTTTACTAGCCTCCGATAGTATCCAGTCCTTAATCGCTTTAACACTGCGGAATACGAATGGACGGTCTCGGTCCGTGGCTGACTGATTTAGAACCCAGCTTTGCTAGTTCATCAGCTTTCTCACTTCCTTCTATTCCGGAGTGCCCATGCAACTATTACCCTATTTTTCTGGCCTAGTTGATTAAAAGTTTCCTTGAAGTGGTGACAGGCGACATTATCGCCTTAATTATACCTGAGCACAGTTACCCCTTCGTTTTCCGATTTCGGTCGTAGGGAGCACTGTATTCCTCTCATCGCTGCTAACGCTTCTGTCTGGAATACACTGGCGAAATTTCCCAAATGGAAACTCTCCTCGGTTCTGGGTTCCCGAGTAAACACCCCGCCCCTGTTCCTTTAGAGTTTTTCGAACCATCTGTGAAGCAAATGAGTCCATCATCGGGCAAACAGTTCGGCCAATCATATAGACATTTCTGTCTGCTCGGAATGATAGCCTCATATCGCTTCTCAAAGTTGATCTCCGGTTTTATCCGGTCTCTGGGCATGTCGAATATGGGATCACATATTGCTCTCCTTATTCTTCCATGGCCTATCATGAAGTTCCTCATCCAAAGATCATTAAGCCAAAGCCTATCTTATGTCTTGATGATCGTATGGATTGGTGGTATATCCAACAATGCTTCCATGGATGCAGTTGCTGTTGTCTTCATAGCTCCCGTACTGCATATGCATAGCATCCTTTGAATTTCGTCCATCTTCTTTTTTGCACTTTCTAGGCCACCAGTATGGCTCATCATAGGCCTCATTACTGCTTCGTAAATGGACAGTATTGACTTGGACGGCAGGCCCCAGTTCTTACCAAAGGCGCTTTTACATATCCAGAAGGCTGTCAGAGCTTTTTTGCTCTGTCTCTTACACGCTCCGTCCATTTTAATTTGCTGTCGAGTATGACATCACTTGGTTTCCAGGTGTAATATCCTTATCGAACAGCCTGAATTTTCCAACAAGTATTTCTCCTGCTACAGAGGATTATATTAGTTTTTTTTTTTTGAGAATATCTTATATATTACTCGAGCTTTGCTTGATCGTGGAACAATTAAACTGAAACGTGGAAATTTTACTTTAATTTTCGATCACATAGACAAGTAACAGAAGGTCACAGGTTCTAATATGTTCAAGAACACAACTGTTCTAGTTGAGTTCAATCTGAGCGTCATTACAATGACAAAATAATTCAAAATAAAAATTCTCAACCTGTGACCTTCTGTTACTTGTCTATGTGATCGAAAATTAAAGTAAAATTTCCACGTTTCAGATTATATTAGTTTTGTCTGCGTTCACTTTAAGGCCTTTGTTTCGACATCATTTCTCTGAGAGAATGTCTGATGCGATCCCCAAGCGCACTTTCAAACTTACCCCTGATTGGTATCGCCAGGTCGTCTGAGTACTCTTGAGCGAAAATTCCTTTGTCGTTCAATTCTCTAGTGAGGGAGTCCACTATTATATGGTGTATGGCGAGAGTATACCTCCTTGAGGACACCCTTTAGCCGCCCAGAAACTAGCCACGTGACCACATACGCTAGCCTCCACTGATCTACTTCTGAGCATGCTACTTATCCACCTGATCAACATCGGATCCACACGTTTTCCTTCTAGAGCTTGGCGAATGTCCCCAAAGTTCGTGTTATCGAAGGCCCCTTGGATGTCCATAAAACATCCCAGCGCTACTTCCCTTGCTTCGAGAGATCTCTCTATCCTAGCTACGAAATTGTGCAGCGCCGAGTCAGTGGATTTTCCCACTTGATATGCATGTTGGTTGACATGCAGCTGGTACGCCGGCAAAATTTCGTCCCTAATATAAAAATCTATCAGTCTTTCCAGTGTTTTCTGTATAAAAGATGTTAGACTAATAGGACTCAAATCTTTGGTCTGCAGATGTGAAGGCTTACCGGGCTTCGTTATAAATGTAACTTTGACCGTTTCCCAGGAAGCTGGGGTGCGTCCTAGGACAAGTGAGCTCATCTTCACAAGTGAGCACATTTTCATAAATTTTTGATGCAAAAAAGGTTTTTTTAATACGAATATCACTGTTAATTATTGTAATTCTTTATTCACTTCTTCATTAAACCCAAATTAGGTTCACCGTATAAAAATTCTTTCACAAAAGGTGGATTCGAACCCATAACACCAGGATCTCCAGTCCTCAACTTTTTCATTGAGCTAACTACACGTGTTGAGTACGAACTCTTATTTTGATACGTTTTTACTACGATGCACAACTCACTTGTACAATGTACAACTCACTACTGTGGTGATGAACATTTTTTCGGTGATAGAGCATTCCATTAGCACTTTTCAGTTTATTTTCCTATCAGTTGATCTGAGTGGATAGCTTTTGCATAAGCTTTTGAATAAAACGAAATTCAGTTATAAATTGTGATAGCACCATCCTTTCAGATGCAGAAGTGGTTAGCGACTTTATACATACCACTTGTTCTTCATACAATGGATTTGTACATTATACTTATATCAAAAAAGTCCGTTGTACAATGTACATATCACTTGTGCATTACATAAATTCATCATTTGTACATTGTACATATCACTTGTACATTAGATAAATACATCATTTGTGCATTGTACATATCACTTGTAGAGCTGGCATTGTACTTGTTCGCAACACATACATGGTACTTGTATGCACATGATGTCGCTTAAACCATTGGTTTTCCTGGACGTACACTGTACAAGTGAATCGATCATAAAACAAGTACAATGTACATTCAACATTCTACATGTTGTTTGTACATTATATATTACAGATTACGGTCGTAAAAATGTTCTGCAGAGTTGTATACAAGTTCCTTTTTTTGTGTGGAAATTAAAATTTGTTTGATCCAGAAGCAATAAAATGTGGGATGGAGAAAAGATGCGTATGACCTGTTTTCATTGGATTAAAACAAGTTGTGAGCGGGCCGTAAGTTTTGTCTACATAGAATGATTGCAAAACACAAGTTACCTATGGCTCTATTAGTATTCGATTTACGTAAAGATGATTGAAGAAAGCCCTAAGCTGAAATTGACTTTCTGTGTCAGCTTATAACTCGTACTGAAAGCGCCACTCACCACAACTAATATATTTTTTACTGTTAAATGTAAATGACTTTTCGAAAAAATTTATATATACCACCGATGACAATGCATTTTAAACTATTTTTTACGTGAATTATTGAACAAACGAGAAACTTGTAGACGCTAGAAACTTTGTCACATGTTGAACGTTACCTCATAAATTATTTGTTCATGTTCATTGGCTTTTAGGGCTCTCTAAATGTAAGTTTACTGAACCATTTTGTTTAGAATGTTATAATGTCAATCAATAGAGTCAGCGACGACAACTGAAATAACGATAACAATGTTTGATGATTGTTTAACTTCGTCGAATCAACAAGAAGATTGATTTACTAAATTTTCGAATTTTACATACTGACGTCGTAACACGAAGACCATAAAATGGATAAACAATCAAAATGTTTTTTTGAAATGCAATATATTGAAGGATAGTTGAATTTTTAAGTCGTTTGTCGTTTGTAATGAATTTAAATGAAATGTAAAGAAATTTCATGGTGTTGTACCACGTGGTGGATGGACTGTATGTAGAGATCGTGGTTTTTGTATTCGAAATTCTTATCACCCTTGTGAAGAAGTTCAAAATTACTTCAAACACAAGGTTTATTAGGCTACTGGTCAGTCGTTAAAAATCTCTTTACTTTTTCTTTAATTGGGTCATCGCCATTGTTTCTTAGATCCCCCTCACTTCTTGCCCTTATTGCAAAAGGCAATACCTTTTCCTTAGCCCTTCCCCAAGATTTTAATGCTCTTTGGCTCAACATTCTATAATATAATTAGGGCATGTATTTTTAAAAAAAATTTAAATATAAAATTGTTGTCATAAAATTTGTAAATCATGGGCGCGCGGTAGCGATGCGCCCGTGACGCAAGTCCCCATACGATCAAAAAATTCAGAATTTTTTTTTCGTCAACCATATATACAGCTAAGTTTTGACTTTTTTCCCTCGCGTCGTACCCCCCTGAGACCTAGTTTTTCTGCGTAAAATTTTGATTGAAATGACCTTTAGAAAATCGTCTTTTTCATACTAAATATGCCACTTCATAGAAGCCAAAGTTAGTGGAAACATCCTACGTTAGTTAGTGGGTTAGTTAGTTAGTTAGTTCCAGAGCCATTTGTCCTTCCCGACGTAATAATGTTTCTGTGCTTTCAGATTTCGCAGGCCAAAAATTTGGCTACCCGTGCTCCACAAATCACGCAAAACTTGATTTTTTTTTCGTGTCAAATCTGAAAGAACAGAAAAACTATAACATGGGGTCCGGCATTTGTGACGCTTTTCTTCAATCGAAAATGAAAATATTTCAAAAGAATTTTTTGCGTTCGGAAGCTGTAAGCGTCACCCAAATTGATATCAGTTGTTTTGGAAGAAGAGACGAGGACTTGCCTCACGTTTCCCTTTTAAAAAGGGTTCTTGTTGTGTTATATATGAACCCTGATTATTTACGGCGCATTTCCCCTTCCCTCCTTTGTGGGCTCTGCCCAGCATCCCAATTGCTGATTAAGGGTGATCTCGTTCGCGTAATCATGATGACGGATTATGACTAAAGAAACCCTCTCAAAAAACTGAGCAAACTATTTGGCTCATCAATAATAGCATCTTCTTGACACTTGCCGAGACTCTGACGTCTCACTCGCTCACTTGTGAACCAGAATGCGTGAATAAGGCTGTGCCCCAAACGCTGCAACAGGCGTAAGAAAGTTTGGAAACATTTGCAATTTAAAATCATGTTGCTATTAGGGGTCGTTCATAGATTACGTCAAGAGGGGGAGGGGAGAGATGTTCTGGAAATCTTATTTTTGCGTTACGTAATTTACGAATGGCACTTACCGGAAAGCAAGATGACAACGGACCGTTTGCATTTTCATTACTTTTTTATAGATAATAATATAAGATTGCTTACACATTGTGGAAAGCGAGTAATAAGTGTATATTACACACAACGAGCAAGTGTGTGTAATATACACGTGAACGGTTATTCGGGTGTCCACAATGTGTAAGTATATTATTTTATTTTAATAGCGATGATTTGTCGAACATTAAACACAAGTACTGATGGCCGAGCCAGTGTGTTTTTTATTGCAAAACATAGAAGGGACCCGTACGTATCAGAATAGATGCGGCAAACAGAGTTGATGCTACGAAAAGACTGGAACGTATTTAAGTAAATATTGCGTTCACATTAGACTGTATTGGAAATTGCCCGTAGGGCAATTTTGAAAAACCCGTACGAAGTAACGGTGTAAAAAATTCTCCGAACGCACAAAATTGACCTCCAAATAGAGAAAAATGTTCTCCTCAATCTTGTCTACAACATAGCAAAAACTATTTTTTTTGGCTAGGGCCGACCTTAGTACTGACCTAGGGCCTTACGTAGAGGCCTCGGATACATACTTCCATAGACAAAAATGTTTCCCTCAATTTGCTCTGCAACATAGCAAAAAACATTTTTTTATGTTAGGGCCGACCTTAGGACCGACATGAGGCCCACTTGAGCCCTAAGCACAGGCCAAAATTCTTCTATAAATTGTCGGCCGTGCTGAGATCTTTCAAACAAAAAAAAGTTTTTGAGAATCGGAAGAGATTTACTCGAGTTATGTACAAAAAACACGTAGGGCCTTACAAAGACTCTTTTTTAGTGCCCTAGCTAAGTCCAAAGACTCAAATCGAAAAATGTTTCTTCCACAAATTGTCGGTCATGCCCAGGTCTTTCAAACAAAAAAAAGATTTTGAAAATCGGTAAAGATTTATTCGAGTTATGTACAAAGAACACATAGAGCCCTAGCAGAGACTCGTTTTTAGTGCCCTAGCTAAGTCCGAGGACTCAAACTAAAAAAAGTTTCTTCCACAAATTGTCGGCCATGCCCAGATCTTTCAAACAAAAAAAAATTTATGAAAATCAGAAAAGATTTACTCGACTACCAAAAACCACTTAAACGGTCCTAGCTCGGCGGCCCTTGGGCCCACAATGCCCAGATTCAATCCCATAAAATATTTTTCGACTACCTTTCAGAAAAAAAAAAGTTTTTGAAAATCGATCAAGATTTACTCAAGTTATCGTGTTGACGGACAGACAGACCGACAGACACACAGACGGACATTGTTTTTTTCGCTGATTTGTCATCTGGAGGCAACAAAAAAAGGTTCCCCCTTACTCCCGGGTTCGAATTCGCAATGTAAACGCATCAGACCTACGTACTTCGTACGGGTCTCAAAAATATATGTAAATAACAAAGAAATATACCAGAAGAGACAAAAGTATCAAAAAAATTATTCAAAAATTTGTATTGAAAAACAATCTTTTCAAGTAAAGTAAATATTTTCGGTAAATACATCGAAGCACACAAGAAAAGACGATGCAACCACATTCATACACGCAAACACAATATTAAGTACGTTTTCCGTGAGAATACAATCCGAAGTTCATGTAGACGACACATTTTTTATTGTGGTAGCGACGATATATTGGACGTTACACATATATGTACTGTTGGCCGAGTGAGTTAGTGCATGCAAGAAATAATTCTTTTTATGTGGTGTCTGGAGTTCAATTTTTGATGAGCGATTTTTTTTTTACTAAAGTAAAAACTTTTTTATTTTTTATTTATTCCATCAAACATGTTCGTCATTTTTTAATATAAAAACTCGTATAAAAAATTGAAAGACTCATGTAAAATTAGATAAATTAGTTTGATGTTATCGTTGTATTGATGTCGAATTAACGACGATTTCTTGTAGACAATTTTTAATTATATGTAGAACACCTATATCAAATTAAAACCACTGATACTACTTTTTTGCATTAATAGGTGTCCCGCGCAACAGTTCTAGATGTGTTATTGTCTGAAGCGTCATGTCAGTGACAAAATAATTCCATTGGTTTCTTAACATTTGAAAATTCCTTAAAATTTTGAATTTTCTCAAAACTTTCGGGTTTCGTTGTTTTTAGAATTATCGATTTGCAAAACAATTTTACTTTTCTAAAAATTTTGAATTTTCAGAAAAAAATTAGTTCTTCGTGGACTCCAAAAAACTCAAGAATTTTTTTTCGACAGTTCTATTTTTTCCGTCGCACGGTCGTTCGTAACATCTCTTTAATATTGGCTGGCCGTATGTTCGCAATTTGTTCAAGCATACCAAATGTGGAAGATGTAGCATATACGAGACATATTGTTTATAAAGGCCTCTTTTGTCCTCTTTTTTCTTAAAACTTCTAACTTTTTAGCAAATTTTACCAGTTATGGTCAAGTTGTCGCAAAACATCTCGCCGCGAGGCAATTTCTATAGATAATTCTGACAAATAAGCCTAACTTCAAGTGTTTAGTCACCTATAACATACATTTTAGTCTGTGATACTTGTCCTAGAACCTCTTGTTTCTGTTACTCACTTCCTAATACTTTAAAACATTGATTTACATAAAATTTCGGTGACTCTAGCAATGAAAAGTACAATAAAAAGCTACCGTAATTTGCATGAGAAACTTAGCTTCCGACGGAGTTATACGAAATATAATTTTGGAGCCAAGTTTCTCATGCAAATTAGGGCAGAAAATAGGTATTTTAATCAATACGAAAAAGGACCCTGTGTCAAAGTTGACTAGCGTAATTTTTGCATCGTTGGTAATGATCGTACGAAAGGAAATCAAGAAAAGTCTTTTGAAAGTAACGAATACTTGTCATAATAGATCAGTTACGACTCATTTTTTTCCTCTTTTTGTCTTCTTTTTTGTTGAAAAAGTGTCCTTTTTTTCACGTCAAATGTTCTCTTTTTCAATTTTCAAAAATGAGAACCCTACCCTTGACCCCCCTGGCGGGAACTGCTGGCCTCGCTCGCACATGGCCTATTTCTGGAAAATCAACAATTCAAATTTTCCAAATAATTTCCAAAAATTTTCCAAATAATAATTTAGAAACTATTTGGAAAATTTGGAAAATTTGGAAACTATTTGAAAAATTCGGAAATACGATTTTCCAAAAATAGGCCCTGCGCTCGTGTGCAAATTATGTTCACTTTCCGGTATTCAAGTCAAAAATTCCCGCTATAAAAATACGTGAAAGTGGTCCCGATAGTTTGTTCGACAGTATGTCGATTTCCCGGTATTAGAAATTTGTCTTCAAAAATTTCCCGATATCTTCGACATCGCTCACTAAACACTCATTTTTGAAAAAAAATCCGCCAATTATTGACTATGCGTTTATTAACGTTTTCACTGACATTGATTTTACGCTTAAATTTTTATGAACATTTTCAAGATTTATTGTTCGTAACAGATGAAAGTTACGCTAATTACGTCCATAAAAACATATTGAGTCGGCTTCGAACACATACCTGGATAAAGGGGAACCATTTGGTTTTATTTTACGCATTGCATTAAGAGCGTAACAAATATTCAACTTCTAAAAACAGGATTTTGATACTCCCGCATCTTAAGTATCTTATCTGAAACATTATGGAAATATATGCCTCGCAAAAAACGACTATAACTCAAGTAAGGCAAAAAAGAACTCTTGAATAAGGATATCCATTGCTACTCATATGGTAAACACCGAACTTTCTATTAAAAAACATGTATCGCTGTTTGTGGCTACGTACCGAAATTTCAACAGTTTTTTTTTCATCGGAAAATTTTAATATGAAGAGCCAGGGGTAAATGTATCATAACTTATTCTAAACCATTTTTTTTTCTCACAATATTTGTTTTACCCTACTTTACCTTACATTTAGTCAATATTTATGTTTTCGACGCTACTTGCCAATTCAAGAACATAAATTCCACTTTTATTTCCATATAGTACTTGGTTGGTAGCAGATTCTGAAATCGAATGAAATATTATGGGATCATAAACCAACACACGGCGGACATCATGTTCCCCATTATATCTAAATTGCCTCCTGCATAGTTCAATGGATGGCATTTCATCATTCGATTCATTTTATGCTATTGTACAGAACTGACAGTCGTCAAAAAAAATCGTTCACAAAAATTCCTTCACGTAAGGTGGATTCGAACCAATGACACCAGAATCTCCAGTCCTTAGACGTTTCACTCTGTGCTAACTCGACATGTTGGGTACGAACTCTTATTTTAATACGTTTTTATCCCAATGCACACTAGGACAATGTACAACTCACTTATATGTCAACGTTTACAAGTCCCTTATACAGTTCTTACATGTACATAATACCACAAGTGTTATGAGGCGTATTCGAAGATAAATGACTTGGAGGTAAAGAAACAAATAATTTCAAAAACTTTATAAACATTTCTGTTTCAATTCCGATTCACTAAATGTATATCTGACACACCTTGGAAAATGGTGGAAAATTTATTGTTACTTTGGAAATCGAAAGACTCAATGAAAAAAATCGTATTCTTTAGCTATGAGAATATTTTGATAGCAAAGTTAAGTTTATTTTCCTAACAGGCGACCTGAGCGAGAAGCTTTTTATTCAATTTATTAAAATGCCTATTGCCTATAGATATTGTTTCACTTGAAGATACAAGTTATCTGTCTTAAATAAATTTAATAATTCGCGACAAAAATGAAATAAAAACAACGAAAAGCACCAACCTTTCAGATTAGTTAGCGATAAAAAAATTTTTGGACTAAGGCCGACATTTAGGACAGACCTAAGGCCTTAAGGAGAGGCTTCGGACACATATTTCCATGGACAAAAATGGTCCACTCAATTTTCTCTACAACATTGAAAAAAAAATATTGTTTTATGATAGGGCCTGCCTTTAGGACCGACCTAGGGCCTCAAGGAGAGGCCTTGAACCCATATTTCCATGGACAAAAATGTACCACTAAATTATCTCTTCAACATAGCTAAAAAAATTATTGTGCTAGTCCGGCAGAGGGCCGTAATTACAGGCCTCGGCCTCAAATTTTTTCTTGAGGACTGTTAGGCCTTCTATTACCTCTGAAATAGAAAAAGAAAAGAAAGAAAAAAATCGGAAGGAATTTACTCGGTTTTTATAGTAAAAAGACATTTGGCCCTATCCATTGGGCCTGCCTTAGTCCAATGGCCCCACCTCAAAATTTTTTTTTGCATAAATTGTTGTTCTGATAAGTGTTTATGGTCATAATTTCGGTTGATGGCTTCGCTATATGCATAGCAGTCGGTTTGGCAAAAATGTAAACAAACGAATACATTGCATTCCAGACAGCCCTTCTTGGTGCCCATTAAAACTTGTACTTCCGGTGCGGCTCGGCTTACCAGGCCGTCCCACTGTATTCATTCTCGGTAAAAGCAATTACACACAGCCTCGGACGGGTGTTGGATACGGGGTACGACCAACGCTCGACTTGACAGGTACCCCATCGTTGGCGGTCAGGCAATGCAAAATGGTTGGTGGTTTGTTTATTGGGAGTCTAAACGTTAATGGGGGTTTTCGGAATCGCAGGGAGGGATTAGTGGATCTGGCAAAGGACTACGGTATAGACATATTGGCGTTGAGTGACGTTAGGACGAAGGGACAGACGGAAGAACACGTAGGCGGGTATAAGGTGTTTTTGTCCGGGGTTCAGTCTGGTAGGGCAAATTGGGGGGTTGGAATCGCAATCAGGAAGGAGTTGATCAACTTTGTCCTGGATGTTCGTTTCGTAAATGAAAGGCTGATGTGGGTCTCTGTAAAGTTAGCGGGGGGAATTTATCGCCTGGTTAGCGTATATAGCCCTTGCGAAGGCAGTGATGCTGCTGGCTTGGACATTTTTTACGAACAGTTGGGGGACGTGGTTAGCAAAAAGGGAAATGAATCTCTGATTTTGATGGGGGATTTTAATGCAAGAATAGGGAACTTTAAAAACAACTCAGGTTATGAAAGGGTAGTGGGTAGATTTGGGGAAGGAGCTCTGAATTCAAATGGTAAACGGTTGTTAGATTTTTGTGATTTCAATGGGTTAGCAATAACCAACTCTTTCTATAGGCACAAATGGATCCATCGGTATACGTACGTCAAGGAGGGTTTGGATCACAAATCCATCATTGATTACATGATTATAGAACAGGACAGGAGACAGGTGGTCAGGGACACACGTGTTTTCAGGGGTTTCATTTTTGGTTCTGACCACTACTTTTTGGGTACCCATCTGTCGGTTGGGAAACTCTGTCAGACTAAAAGGAAGAAGGTGGTAAGTCGCAAATTTCGTGTGGGCAAATTTAGGGAAGAGGCAGTAAGGTCTCGTTTTATGGCAAAATTCGCCGAAGGGTTTGAGGGGCTTCCAGCTGACTGCGGGGACATTGGGACTGAGTGGGCGAATTTTAAGAAATTTATCTTGGGTGCGGCTGAGGAATGTCTGGGCAGTGTCACTAGCGGGGGTCGAAACAAAAAAACGGGTTGGTGGAACGCCGATATCAGGGATGTTGTATTGGAAAAAAGGAAACTTTACTTGGTCTGGTTACAGGACAGGACGGCGGAGAAGTGGGATGCTTACAAGGCTTGTAGTAAACTGGTTAAGGATCTAGTCATTGAAGCGAAGGACAGGGAGGGGAAGAAGTTTGGGGAGGAATTGGAAAAGGCAGGTCGAGGCAGGGGTAAGAAATTTTGGTCGATGATTAAGGACATTAGGCGCGGTGGCGTGAAAGAAGGATGTAGTAGCATTTTAGATAAAGGCGGCGAGTTAATTACAGATAAGGGTGAAGTCTTGAAGACTTGGCGGGATTACTTTCAGGATTTATTTACATCTGTCAATCTGGTAGAAGAAAATGGGAGGGAGGCGGGTCCTAGCTTGGAGGTGGAAGAGGAAATTACACTGGATGAGGTGTCCCGGAAGGTCGGCAGATTAAGGGCAGGAAAATCCGCAGGGGTGGATGAAATTAGGACAGAATTTATTAAATATAGCGGATCAGGTGGGATCCAATGGCTTTGTAGGATTTTCAATTTGGCCATGAGTCTTCTACGGTACCTGCTGACTGGAGCTTCGGTGTTATTGCTCCAATTTATAAGAAGGGCAACCGTAAGGTTTGCAGTAATTACAGGGGGATATCGCTCTTGAGCGTGGTAGGTAAGGTGTACGCGAGTGTACTTGTTGACCGGGTTAGGAACATAGTGGAAGGTGTACTGGATGAGATTCAGGGTGGTTTCAGGCCTCTGAGGGGGTGTCAGGATCAGATTTTCTGCCTCAGGCAGACTATCGAAAGCTTTATGAAAAGAACAGGGACTTGTACCTATGCTTCATCGACTTGGAGAAGGCATTCGACCGGGTACCAAGGCAGAAGTTGTTCGGGGTTCTTAGCGAGTACGGTATCAATGGGGCTTACTGCGTGCCATTAAGAGTATTTACTCAGAAAGCAGGGCAGCGGTAAGGATAGACGGCGAAATTAGCGAGTCTTTCGAGGTTAAAGAGGGCGTTCGTCAGGGTTGTTGTCTTTCCCCGCTTCTGTTCATAATTTTCATGGACAAAATCAGCAAGCAGGCGAACTTGCAGGGAAATGTCAAGGTGGGTGAGGTAATAATGAAAATTCTGGCCTATGCGGATGACTTGATTCTGTTGGCAGATAGTACCGCGGAGTTACAGGGTGGGATTGACTGCCTGAATGCTGCATGTGAGGAGTATGGGATGAAGATAAGTGTAGGGAAAACTAAGGTTATGCATATAAGCAAATCTCGGAAGGGGATAGCTTGCAATTTAAATGGGGAGGAGCTGGAGCAGGTTTCTGAATTCAAGTACTTAGGAACCATTTTTTCAGAGGATGGCAAGTTGGTTAGGGAATTTGAGGAAAGGAGGAAAATGGGAAACGCGGTGGCCAGTCAGTTGAGGTCGCACGTGTTTCAACAAGAAGGAATTAAGTAGCGAAACGAAGTTAGCTATTCACAGGTCAATATTCCGGCCGACGATTCTGTATGGTAGTGAGAGTTGGGTGGATTGCGGATATCTAGTGCATGACCTGGAGGTTTCTGATATGAGGGTTCTTAGGACTATAGCGAAAGTTAATAGGAGGGAGCAGTGGGATAATCATATCAGGAACGACGACATTAGGGAAAACTTAGGGATTGCGTCAGTGGAAGAGGAAGCAAGGGCCAGTCGTCTACGTTGGTTTGGGCACGTTCAAAGGATGGGTAATAACAGGTTACCGAAAAGGATCTTGGGTGCACAGGTCCCGGGTGTTAGGCCAAGGGGTAGACCAAGGAGAAGGTTTATAGATTCAATTAAATCAGATTTAGAAGCTAGGGGACTTTCTCTGGGCGAACAAACCATCTCCTTGGCAGGCGATAGAAGGGCATGGAGGACGATAGTTCACCATTCTGGGGTTGTGGCATAAAGACCTCACACCGGAGGGTAATAATGGTCTATAAAGTTTGATGATGATGATGATGATGATAAATTGTTGGGCTTTTATAGACCTATCGAATAAAAAAGATTTATGAAAATTTGAAGAGATTTACTCAAGTTATGCCCTAACTAAGCCCAAGGACCCAAACTAAAAAAATTTTCTTCCATAAATTGTTGGGCTTTCATAAACTTGTCGATAAGATTTATTCGAGTTATGTACGAAATACCAAAAACCACTCAACCGGCCCTAGCTCGTCCGCCCTTGGCCCAAGAGTGCCCCACTCAGAACTCGACCTCACTTTTTCGAGGAAAAAGAAAAAGATTTTGAAAATCGTTCAAGCCTTATTCGAGACAGACGGATGGACAGACGGACAACGTTCTTTTTTGCATATTTCTTTTATTTATACCCCAAAACGAAAAACCCACCAACTCCCGGGTCGAAATTCGACGTGTTGCAAGCGTCGTGGTAAACGCATAAGGCCAGTACTTCGTACGGGTCTAAAAACTAGTATTAGGTAGTAAGTTAAGATGACGCTAATCGCACATTGCACATTGTAAAAAAATCCGATGTACATTGTACATCTTGTAAATATATCAGTTCTGCCGTACAACGCAAAAAAAAACCTAGCGACGAGAATTTGTGAGAGAAAATATATGAAAATCTCTCATATACGCTAGGTTTTTTATGCGTTGTTGGGCAGAGTTGTACATGAATGTATTTAATTTCTTCATGTTTGGTCAAGAAAAGGTGGTCAGGCAAAGCCGTTCTCCCAACCTGTAAAAACTTGGGTGTTTTCAAATATAAAAACAAAATTAAAACAAACATTGAACGAAACAAAGATTCGAAGTATGTAATACACCGCGTCTAATTTTTCGTTGCTATCTGGGATGGTTCCGAGAATAGAAGCTGCATTTACGCGCTGTAACGTTACACTTATTCTCTGGATGAAAAATGCTTTGGCTCGGTTGTGTCCCGTTCTACCAAACAGTTATTTTCCTATTTCGTTGACCAAATTTGTTCTTTTCTCACACCAGGTGCCAAGAGTCTCGATAGCTACAGGTTCGAACCAGAAACGGTCTGCTAACGATGAATACTTCGTCGTCTTGATCATTTCCCTGGACCATTTCCACCAGAACGTTTACAAGTAGCTTTGACGTAGGTCTTGCAGACTGTCTCCACACGTGAAGTTCCAAACCAGCGGCTTGCCGCATTTCCATGAAATAATGGTAAAACGTCTGGAAGGAAAAACTCCAGAAATTTCTTTCCACAATATTGTTGCATTCGTGACAATCAAGTGTGTGTTGTTCACATGTGAGGGTAGGATGACATTCAATAAATCGTTAACCGTGTGTACCCATCCCAAAAAACTGGAGTAACCGAGTTTTGTGACGTCTTTGAGACCAATGCTATCATCATTATGTGAGTACGTCCATTGTAGATACACATTACTTGTTCGTCCCACAATGGATTGTGCATTATTACGTATGAAGAAACGGATAAATTGTTCTATGTAATAGCCGGTTTGTAATTTTCGGTTAAATTTAAATAATTTATTGAGTTTCAAAGAATTGTGAAGTCTACGTGTCGCTGTATCAAACAAGAATAGAATCTTATTGAACTTTACCCGATAAAATTCTACTAAACAAAAAAAAAAAAACTTAACCGACTACGCCGATACCCTGTACCTTTCCTACACCTACACACACATTTCACTTGTTCATTACGAAAATACATCACTTTTACATTGTACGCATCACTTTTTCACACATATTTGCTACTTTAACAACAATGGTGTTGTTAAAACTGAACGCTGGTCGTACAAATGAATCGATCATAGCTCAAGTATAATTTACTATGGTTACATGATCTGGCGCACTCAACATGTCATTATAGGAGATAGTAAAGCAAATGGAATCACATTAACATTAGGCATTCCACATGGATCTATCCTTGGTTCACTCCTCTTTCTGATTTTTATCAATGAACTGCCAAAATACTTCACCAGCGAAAGCTCTTTGTTTACATATGAGAATAAATTATTCCACAAACATTTACTACAGACCAATTAGCATAGTTACTCCGTCCTATCTGCTGTTTAAACGTCTAGTAAAGGAGCAAAGGGATACTTATAAAGCAAATTAAAGAAAATTAAATAAACTTTACAGCAATTACTAATTATAAACGTCTAATGTCCGTCTGTTTATCTATCTATGCGTCTATCTATGCGTCTATCTATGTGTCTATTTATGCGTCTATAAGTCTGTCTGTCACGATCCCGTTATTTTTTCGTTTAATTGCGTTTACACTGGCGAAGAAAAAAAAAAAAAAAATACTTTTTGATATGTTGTTGGGGATGGTGCAAAACGTCGAAAAAACATGTTCCGGGGTTAGATATTGTTCTGAAATAAGGGAGTTATGGGTCAAGAAAGGGTCGAAATTGAAAATCGTCCAAAAGTCAGTCAAGATGACGTTTTAGAGATTTGGTCGGGGAAGCAAAGTCTTAGAGTTTTTGATGGCCTACATCTTTGTAGAAGAAAGTTTTTTGATCCGACTTCATGCGGAGGAGCTAGGCAGCAAAAACTGTTAAAATTTTGGGGTTTCCTCACTTTGTTGTTAGGGAACATTTGTTGTTGGATGAAGTAGAGATAACTTTTGA
>CM055406.1:102260123-102276229 GCA_029228625.1 Pseudolycoriella hygida
AACCTCTGGGTTTTTATCAACCTCCTACGGTTCCTCTTTGTGTCTAACGCCCTTATCCACGCTGGTGCCCCGTAGCGCAGTATCGATAGGGTAACACTTGCTAGGAGCCTCCTTTTACTGCTGCGCGGTCCAAACACATTCGGCATTATCATGGCCAGTGCTGCATTGGCTTTCATTGCCTTTTCGCACGTATAATCTACGTGGGCATTAAAGTTTCCACGATCGTCTAACATGACTCCAAGGTGTTTTAGCTGGCGAGTGGATGTGATCTCGTTCCCCTCGATGTTCATTACAATCCGCTCAGTTTTCCGACAATTGCTCACGAGCATGATCTCGGTTTTCTGATGGGCCAGCTTCAGTTTAGCCATTGTCATCCAACTTTCTACAGTTTCCAACGCCTCGTTCGTGACGACTTCCACCTCCAACTTTGACGTTCCGATAACTATGAAAATTAGGTCGTCGGCAAAAGCAATCGTCGTAACCCATCTTGGCAGCTGCAGCCGCAGCGCTGCGTCGTACATCGTATTCCACAGCGTTGATCCTAATATGGATCCTTGTGGAACACCAGCTGTGATGTCGACTGTCTTTTTCCCTTCCCTGGTATCATACATTAGCACCCGTCGTTCGAAATAGCTTTTCATTACCCTGCAGAGGAAATCGGGGACTCTCATAGCATGCATTGCCTTAGCTATCTCCGTCCAGCTTGCGTTATTAAAGGCATTTTCAAGGTCTATCTTCGTTATAACGCAGAAGCGGTTCCCTGTTCTTTTTTTCTTTCGCGCCTTGTCGGCAATCTCCATAACTCTTTCTATTGCTTCGATCGTCGATCTTCCTTTTCGAAATCCGAATTGGTCGTCGGACAGTCCGTGCTCACCCTCTGTGTTTTTGTGTAATCTGTTCCGGATCATGGCCTCCAGCAGTTTTCCCATACCATCCAGCAAACATATAGGTCTATAGGTTTCCTTGGTTTTGGTAGTAGGACCAGCTTCTGTTTCTTCCATATATCAGGAAAATTTCCGTCGTCGAGGCACTTCTGCAATGTCAATCTGAGCATGTCCGGCTTTATGCATGCCGCCGTCTTCAAAGCTACATTGGGGATCCCATCTGGGCCTGGCGCCTTGTTATTTTTCAGCTTTTTGACAGCCGTCTGAATCTCTTCTATAGTGATCACCCGGTCCTGTCTGTCTTCAATTTCATCGTCGTAAGGAGTTTGCGGCCATGCGACCTGTTCATGTTGCGGGAATAGCCCTCTCACTATGGCTCCTAGCTTCACAGGACAACTTTCTTTTGGCACTGATGAACCTCTAATTTTTGTCATCGCTATCCTGTACACGTTTCCCCATGGATTTGCGTCAGCTTCCTGGCACAGCTTCTTAAAGCAGTTTCTCTTGCTAGCTCGGATTACCCGCTTTAATGTTAGTTTTGCCGTACGATGTTCGTCTCGCCTCGCGGCTCTGGCACTCTCACTTTTGGCCCGCTGCATCCTCCTTCTTGTCATGAAGCAGTCTGCGCGCAAGAACCTAATTTCGTCGTTCCACCAAAATGCCGATTTTCGTTTATTCTTCGGTTCTATCCTTCTTGGCATCGCTACGTCGCATGCATGCACCAATACTTTCGTCAATTCTTCTGCCGATTTCTCAACGCCTTCGTCTTCTGATTGGAGGTGTTCCTTGAAAGCTTCTTGATCGAAATTTCTCGTCTTCCATCTCCGCTCTCTTACTTGATTCATCTGCCTTGCCGCCACCGTACTCTTTTTCAAAGTGTACCTCAATGCCTGGTGGTCGCTGTATGTGTAGCTTTCATCCACTCGCCAATTCAGACTGGGTACTAGTGTTGGACTACAGAATGTCACGTCAATAATCGACTCTCGTCCATTCTTGCGGAAAGTAGTTGTGTTTCCCACGTTTACCAGAACCACATTCAGTCAGCTAGCGCTTCTTGTAGAATGAAGCCTCTTTCGTTTGTAAATCTACTGCCCCACTCAACTGCCCATGAGTTAAAGTCGCCTCCAATGTTGACTGGGCTTAATCCCGTTAGCTCTCCTGTGAGTAAGTCTAACATTCGTTCAAACTGTTCAATCGTCCATCTTGGTGGTGCATAACAGCTGACAATATACACTCCGTCAATTTTCGCAATCACGAATCCTTCGTGGGTGTCTGATACAACTTCTTGTATGGGATACTTTCCCGTCGTCAATATTGCGGCCATCCCGGCTCTGTCAACAGCCCAGTTACAGTTGTTTTTATTAATTCGGTACGGTTCTGCAATAATTGCTACGTCACATTTTTGCTCCGCTGTGGCTTGCCAAAGAAGTTGTTGTGCCATGTCACAATGATTAAGGTTTATTTGGATCACTTCCATTCTTGTCCCGTCTTTGGTTTAAGCGCCTGTTTATAGACTGGGCATCTCGCTCCACCCGTCACGTGGTCATTTTCTGACGTGCACAGCAGGCATTTTGGTGGTTTCGTGCAATCTCTTGCTAGGTGGTTTTCTTCCCCACATCTCCTGCACAACTTGGATCTATCTTCGTTCTTGCAGTTCCTTGCTTGGTGTCCAAAGTCCATGCACTTAAAACACCTTTCCAACTGCTGGGTTTCCCTCAACGGGCATACGGACCAGCCCACCTTTATCTTGCCGATTTTCAGAATCTTAATCGCTGCGTCCACTGAAAGTTTTATTTTCGCCGTTTGGAATTCGTCTCTCGTTTTCCTCATACGTATCGTCATGGAATCTATCTCGTCATTTATATTACCTTGCTCTTTCAGGGCTTTTCGAAGGTCTTCGCTTGTCGTGATTTCGTCCATATACCTACATTCAATCGTGGTCATGTGGGACAACGCTCTCACTTTTGCTGCTTCGCCCAGTAACTTCTTGACTAGTTCTTTATAATCTGCACTTTTAATTTCTGGGCCCTTCTTGAGTTCAAACAGCATTTCGCCTTTTTGCGTTCGTCTTATTCTCGAGACATTTTCACCCAGGTCCTTGAGGTCTGGGTCTTCTTTAATTTTTTTGAGGATATCGGCGTACGTCATTCCTGTTTCTGCCGCCACTATTAGAGCATCAGCTTTAGGTCTCAGACTTCTAAGCTTTTGCTTTTCGCTCTTCCCTTTCTTCTTTTTTCTCACCTCTCTCCACTCGCTTATACTGGGCTTCGGTGTTTGTGCATCCAGTCTGTTTGTGGTCCTTTCATTGTTTCTCCTGTCCCTTTTACTCCTTTTTGCCGCGCTTCTTGGAGTGGGCGTAATATCCGGTGTTTGTCTGCTTTTTGTCGAGAGCGGGGTGGCTAGCACCTCGATACCTTCGCCAACTTCAGTAACTTCGCCGACTTCAATGCCTGCTCTCGCCTTCTTGTAATTTGCTTCGAATCTCCGCATCCTCCACGGCTTATCTTCCTGTTCCACTTCGTTTAGGCAGGCTCGAATGCTGATCACCTTCGTCTTAATGTCTTTGTGCACGTTATTTTTATTTTGTATAAATTCGTGCAACTCTTTTACCATCTTTTTAACTAGCTCCAATTTTGTCTGCTTTGGTTCATCGTTGTCGTTGTTGTGGAGAACGTCTGTGTGGATAACCTCTATACTTCTCGCTTCCCTTCCCGGGGGCGACCTCGCCACTTTCGATCGTCTTGCGAACACGTCAAATAGCTGAACCTTCGATTGATCCATCCGCTGATCCTCCGATTTCCTCTGCTGATTTCCCTGTTGATTATCTTGTTGATTTTCTTTTAACTCCTTCCCTTCCTTTCCTAATTCCATGCTGTTGGGTCCCCCCTCCAAGCCGCTATCTCCAACTCGATTGTGTAGTTACCTTCGTGATCTCATGGTTATCTATGCAACCAGTGAGGCCATGCTAGGGTTGACACGGTCCTTCATGGGGCACCGCGTTCAGAGCCAGATCGGTATTAGTCAGGAATGTTCATCTGAGCCTACACCTCCTTTTCACAGGACGAGCTTTCGAACGTACTTGGAGGCCTGCCAAGGTTTTACCGGGACGGGGGCAACCATGATATTAGCCCACTAGCCGTTTCGTGAAGATGTCACCTTTCCTTATTAAGGTAGTGGAATACCCCAGTTGTCAGCCCTTGTCTAAAATTTCATCCGCTGGTCGATATTCTTTGTCCGTGTTCAATGCTTTGCCAGTATGCCGTAATTAAGACCGCACTGGCGTTGGTCTTAATGTGCCCGTGGCACTGGTGAATGATGGTAGTCCATCTGACTAGGAATTTGCATGCTGCCGTTGTCTCTTACCGTCGAGATCCTTCGCCACCATGCTAAGCCGCCATCCCATCTTGATAGCGCCTAGCTGTCTTCAGCCCTCTCTAAACGTAGCGTCTAGGTACTACCCGAAGACAGCCCCCCTCATCCTTCAGCTAAGTGCCCCACACTACTACACCAGGGTTGGTTACCTGATCGTTCGTGGGGTTGCTCACTATAACAGGTGTCACCACGGGTAGGATAGGATGTAGGAGTAGGTGGACAGAGGCTAAGGTACATAAGGAGTACTATATTGCGCTTAACACACCATTTGACAGCCCAAGAGCTTTTTAGTTAATTACATAGTTGGTCAAGTAAGTGAGTCTTCAAAGCGAGGGGTTATCCACTTAATTTTTTTTGTAAAGGCTGATGGAATTTTTGGAATTAAAATGGAATTTCTGGAATTTTTGAAACTTCTGTGGAATTTTTGGAATTTCTGTGGAGTTTTTGGAATTTTTGGAATCTCTGTGGAATTTCTGTGGAATTTCTGGAATTTTAGGAACGTCTGAATTCGAAATACTTTGAAATAATTGACAGAATATTGACAGAAATTTTCCTTTTGAAGTTACGGTTACTCCACTGGTTCAACCGCTGTTTTTGGCGGGGATCGGAAAAATCTCCCACTGTATTATCGTTACTCGGGCGACATTATTGTTTCTCGAACGATAATATCGTTTCTCGGACGATAATATTGTTTCTCGGACGATAATACCGTTACCCGGGCGATAATATTGTTCCTGAAAATGATATTATTATCCGGAAAACGATACTATCACATGAGAATACAATAATATCGTAGCTATGTATGTATGTATTAGGGTGTTTCTCAAATCTAAAAATTTTTCGGAATCAAAACCTTCACTTCCAGAAAAAATCTTTGACCTGAAAAACTATGTTTTTGATAAATGGTAACAAAAAAAAAAAATAAATTTAAATTATGCGCAAAATCGTTAAAGTTGCAGACGGCCACATGCTTTGACGAATTTTCATGACCTGCTATCGACCATAGGAAAAATGAATCTGTGTTTTATTCGACACTCAAGGGTGCAAATTTCTTCAGTACTAGTTGTGGGGGGAGGGGGAGGGGGTTATAAGAAGCGTGACGTCCGGTTGAGAATTTGTGGTTTTGTCAAATTTCTGTTAAGAATTTATAACTGTTTACTAGTTAACCATTTACCGACCGATCCATTTTTGCTTGTAGATATTATTAATTGAATTTTGAACTGTAGCATTTGTTCATGTTTGTGTTGAATATAAAACAAATCAGCAATTCGAATATGTTTGTGAATGTGGTGAAATATGTGTAATGTATGAGTCAAGCAAAACAAAACTGGTTCTTTTTATTTAGTATAAACGAAATAAATAATTCCGACACAAAGAAAAAAAAAATGCAACCACCAGAAATTGAACCTGCGATTATGAAATAAAAAATTGTCCACAGAACTGCACTCTAACAAGTACGGCCGTTTTGCTCATACACTTGAAGGTGTTTTCACGACATACGATCAAATTGATTTCGTCATTGGTGTCGTGTCGCATTTAATTAGTATATAAACAAACTATTGATGACAATGTGCAACAATAAATAAAATGTATGTGAATTATTATCTGAAGTATTGTTGTTTCGTAAAATAAAGTAAAATCATTATCTATTGGTCATGGTCCAAGCAATACAAAATTTATTTAGAAAACAATAATATCATACGAGCGCACGATAATTTTGTTGTCGGAATAGGGGATACAATATTATTATTACAGATGTGAACATCATATCGTGGGGCGATATTGTCGTATCAGGAACAATATTATCATGTTTGATACAATAATATCATAGCACCGGATTATGTTACCATCTACGAAACAATCATTATCATCTCAAATTGCAATAGTATAGTTTCACGGACAATATTCTGCCCTGTTAACTTAAAGAATCGTAAGTTGAAAGCTCAGAGCCTTCGATTTCAATGCAAAATGTATAGAAAATTGGAAAGCTTTTATTTTGACGCTTTTCTGTTCTAAAGTTGCTGAACTAAGAAAAACTATAAGATCGTACTCCAATACGATATTATCGTCGCCAGTACCGTCGGACGATATTCGGGCAACATTGATCATCAATACAATATTATTGAAATGATGTTATAGTTCAGAAAACGATATTGAGAAGACAATAATACCGTCGATCGGACGATAATATTTTTTACTTTATATGCGACGATGTCTCACATTCAATGCCAATTTTTGAGGAGGAAAATGAGAATTTATTGCATTATTCTCAGTATTTATCCGTCTAGAGGGAGAAATTCCACTGTCTAGGGCGATAAATAAACAACTAGACTAGAAATATTAAATTAAAAAAAAAACCGTTTGAGAATCGAACACAGAACGCCCCGCATTCCAATCAACGATGCCAACCACTACACCACATGATCTTATTAAATGCATGAGTAGCGAATTATATTATCGCAGCTAATGTGATTCAATTGAAAACTCTCATAATAGTACATTACATCACATCCGCTACGCTCCACCCTCGGATTTGACCTTTTCACCACCTGGGTCTAAATGCACCGTTTTAGCTCCGTGTGTTGTATACTATTTTTCGCGCAGACGGACAAAAAGTCAGATTTTGAACAAAACTTAAATTCAAATTTCATATTATGATCACAGTAAGTATGCGATTCAATTGTGTCACCTACATTGTTTTCATAAGATTCGTTGTTTTCTTCTGTCGATGTTGTTTTTATTGATTTTTTTTTCAATTCGCGTGTGATTCTTAGAATTGAGTGGATAATAATATCGAAATTATGTATGTGTCCGCGCGTACCATTAAAAGTGAGACTAAAATGAATTTTTATTTTATATTATCTCGAACAAAATGAAATCTTATTTTGTTTATGTTGCAGGTGGGTAAAAATTGACATTTCAGACTGGGAGAAAAACGACAGGTGGGTCAAAAACGACATTTCAGACAGGACAAAAAATGACATTCAAATGTGACTCGAAACAGATTACTTTAGGATCTAAATTCGGTGAGAAAATCTGACGTTTTTTGTCCGTCTGCGCGAAAAATGTGTTTTCTATATGCGTAAATGGAATCTTACATGTGTGTGTGTTTAATTCGAAATTTTGTTTTCGAATGCACATGCGCATTGTTCATTGTAACATAATCTTCGGTTGTGTTTTTTATAAATATTTATATGAAATGTCCATTTAGGTTCAAGCATGCGCGAATTTTTTTTTTTTTTTATTTCACTTTCTTCTATATAGATGCAATAATTTGATAATTTGAATATTTTGTGCAAGAAACAAACATACAAAAAATAAAAAAAAGTCAGAATTGAGCCCCGACACCTCATCTCAAACAATCAGCGCTACCGTGTCCTAGCTCGCTCGGCCATCAGTACTTGTGTTTAATGTTCGACGAATCGTCGCTATTAAAGTAAAATAATATACTTATACATTGTGGACACTCTGATAACCGTTCGCGTGTATATTACACACACTTGCTCGCTAAGACTCGAACGTATCTAAGTAAATGTTGCCTTAACTCTTAAGTGTATGAAATTACGTCCACATTAAGTTGTATTGGAAATTGCCGATAGGCCAATATTGAAAAACCCGTCCGAAGAAACGGTGTAAAAAAACCTTTACGAAAGCACAAAATTGACCCCCAAATATAGAAAAATGTTCTACTCAATTTTATCTACAACATAGAAAAAACCATTTTTTGGACTTGGGTCGACCTTAGCACCGACCTAGGGTCCTCAGTAGAGGCCTCGGACACACAATTCCATAGCCAAAAATGTTTCCCTCAATTTCCTCTGCAGCATAGCAAAAAACATTTTTTTTGGCTAGGGCCGACCTTAGGACCGTCATGGCCCACTTGAGCCCTAAGCACAGGCAAAAGTTTCTTTTCTAAACTGTCGGTCATGTCTAGATCTTTCAAACAAAAAAAAAATTGAAAATCAGAAAAGATTTACTTGAGTTATGTACAAAAGACCAAAAATCACCTAAACGGCCCTAGCTTGGTGGCCCTTAGGCCGACAGTGCCCGGATTCAAATCCCATAAAAATTACCTTTTAGGGAAAAAAAAGTTTTTGAAAATCGGTTGACTTTTACTCGAGATATCGTGTTGACAGACAGACGGACGGACACTTTTTTTTTGCTGATTCGTCATCTAAGGACCATGATCGGTGATACCCCCTTACTCCCGGGTCGAAATTCAACTGGTTACAAACGTCGTGGTAAACGCATAAGACCCTTTTTCGAAGAACTTCGTTCTTCGTACGGGTCTAAAAACATATCATTTAAAGTGACTGGTTCCCATCTTGTCAACCTTTGATTCGCGGATGCTGGGCCATCACAGCCTCGTTGCATTTTTCAAGCTGTCACCCCAATTCACTAACTTTTCACTTCAGTTGCTGCTACACGAATGCCGAACCAATTGAACGCATTTTTCTTCAACTGCTGCTACACCAATTGACTTTTTCTTCAATTGCTGCCAGACCAATTGAGCAATCTTTCTCTTCAGTTGGTACCAGATCAAATGACGAAACTTTCACTTCGAGTTCACTTGACGATCGAGTTCACTTAACCATAGTTCTCTTGACTATCGAGTTCACTTGACTTCAGTCATCGACTTTTCTTGACAATCAACCATCGTCCTCTTGACCATCGAGTTCACTTAAACCACATTTCTCGAATCATCGACTTCAATTGTCGTTGAACCACCGACTTCTCTTAACCATGGTCCTTTCTAACATCGACTTCACTTGACCATTGACTTTACTTGACCATCGAGTTCACTTGACTTCGACCATTGTCTTCACTTGACCATCGTCCTCTTGACTATCGACTTCACTTGGCTATCGGACGTCTCTTGACCATCGACTTCTGTTGACCATCGTCCTCTTGAGATTTCTAAACTGATTTCGAGGTTTCTTGAGGAAAAAACTACTGCCTGTGTCCAATCCACACTCCGATGAGCTGACTCCAATCACGTCCCCAGTAGCTTATCCACCTCTAATTTCAAAATAGTTGCATCTTATTCGTCCATTGTAATTTTTGCATTCTTCCTTGACTTGTTAAACGTTACTGCTAACAATTTAACCAAAACATTTTACCTTGTTTGTTCCAATCATGATCTTTTCTAACAGTTTGGGATTCATTCATGCAGCCGCATGCATTCTGCGAGACAACACAGTTCGCTACTATGACCTCACGTGGAAAATCATGACTCAACTCAGTTCGCTACTGTATGCCCTCATATGAAACCCTCGCGCATCACCACCTCTCCTACTTATTTGTCAAATAAAACGAATTGCCCAATTGCCCAACGTTCTACTAAGTGTTCAACAACCAGTGGGTTATGCACCCCAAATCGCAAGCGCTAGTTGTTGAACACTTTTCTACAAAGAAAACTATTCGCTTAGCGATGTCGTCCCCGTGAACTCCTCGTTCTGAATGCTCTTTATTAATACATTTTGACTCTATTTATAGGCCGATAAATAGGCAACGGCTAAGTTGATTTCATTCATTTTAAATCATTTCAAATGGCTGCTCGATTCTTTATCATTTCGTCAGTTATTTCACTTGGGTCTGTTTTAGGTCAGAACAACTCCTGACAGCACCCAACATATACAATATCGTAAATTGAATCTGTTGGGAGCAAAACCCGCCTTATCAGACAAATTCAGACGTATCTGAACTCCCTACAAAAATTACTGTTGAAGATCTGAACCCTTTGATTTAAATCGGGCGGTCTATTACAACTGTCAAAATGACGTATTAAACGTCAAAGCAACAAAACAGCCGAGCAGCAAAGACATGCTTCAACATCAAAAAAGAATCTTATACGAATGAAAAATATATTTATTTATCTAAATATTTCTCTTTACAGAAGTCTCAGATTTTATGACAATGCCCTGAGCCCATTTGAAAATGCATATTTCTGAAGGGATTTCGACATCACCGTCATATTAACAGGCCCGTAAATAACCATTAAATTCAACAAATAAATTCAATAAATGTTTTTCATGTATCATTGTTCATTTGTGAATTGAAAAAAAAAATTGTTATAGCAGAGCGTGGTTTCGATCCACGGACCTCTGGGTTATGGGCCCAGCACGCTTCCACTGCGCCACTCTGCTCTTGTGGAAAGAGATGACTTTCTTTCCATTTTGAATGAACACCGTTCACAATAATAGAAATTCAGACGTAGCATTAGATAATTGCACGCTAATTGTGAATAACAGCAGTTTTGTTTATTCGAATAAGAAATTTGAATGTTGAGAGACACGACAGCACAAAAGTGGTGGTATTAACAATATGTAATAAAGAAAGACGTGAGCGGATAAGACACAATGTTATTACATGTGGACACTCGCCAGCTTTTTTTCGGCTTGAGATATTTTTTCCTTCCATATAATTAATCCACAAAAAATTGTCGATGTTTGTAGACCACACACATTTTTGTCCTAAATTTTCCCGATCCGTTTTGCACCCTCGAAAATTCGTAGAAGTTTCTCATAAAACCACGTTGGTTAGAAAGGGACGGATATATCTTTTTTTCATTCTAACCAACGTGGTCTTATGAGAAACTTCTGCGAATTTTCGAGGGTGCAAAATGGATCGGAAAAATTTGGGAAAAAATGTTTGTGGCCTGCAAACATAGACAATTTTTTGTGGCGTAATAATACGGAAGGCAAAAATACCTCAAGCTGGCTACTGGACACAATGCTTCTTCATGTGGACACAAATATGTAACCCTACATGTAATAGACCGTATCACATGGGAAAAAATATACATGTGTTGACATCTTTCCGTATAGGATAGCGAATAATATAAGATTACTTATACATTGTGGAAAGCGAGTAATAACCGTTCAAGTGTATATTACACACAACGCGCGAGCGATAGCTTTATTTAAATTCGAAAATATGACAGTCAACATGTGTACTTTCGTTTTGATCTATTCTTCAAACAAATTCGAGAAAAAATTAAATTTTAATTGTGTTGTTGTTGTTCTTTGTTTGATGGTGGGTAAATATACATGTATTGACAATATGATGTTTTTCATGCGCCTGTCATCGGTGCTTAGTCTGCCGTCTCAAATCTAATCGAAAATGTTTCCATGGTTGCTGATGCAATCGTTGATGGTGGTCAAGTGGATACCATCTTCATAGATTTTGCTAAAGCGTTCGACAAGGTTGATCATAATGTGTTATTACGTAAGCTTAAATCGATCGGGGTTCCGGCTGACATGGTCCTAAGGTTCTCGTCCTATCTGCGACAACGTTCTCAATATGTAGTAATTGATGGTGCCAAGTCGTATAGAACTACTCCTTCCTCCGGTGTTCCCCAAGGTTCTATTCTTGGCCCGTTGCTCTTTATTATCTTCATAAATGATTTACTTGCTTCACTCTCGTCATGTTCAGGTTTTGCTGACGACTTGAAGCTGTATAAAGAGATTAAATCTGACTATGACTGTGAATTGCTGCAAGGATATATCCGAAAAGTTGTTGTATGGTGCAAAACCAACAAAATGTTCATCAATGTCGGCAAATGCGCAGTGATGTCAACCACATACAGTCGTGAAAAGATGTTGTTCCCTACAGCATTGAGGGTGAAACTCTGGAGAGAGTGTCTGCCAAAAAGGACCTGGGGGTAATTATTGATGACAAGCTGTCCTTCAATGAACATATAGATGACATTACGCGTAAATCCTATAGAATGCTAGGTTTCATTTTTCGTTGCAGCAAGTATTTCTCATCTCAATCCAGTTTACGTCTACTATTTCTTTCACTGGTCAGGATCAGACTTGAATACTGTTCTACAGTATGGAATCCCTTCTACATGAACGCCAGCGATAAAATTGAAAGGGTTCAAAAGAAGTTCTCTAGGTTTTTTTATTATAAATTTAGGATTGCCTACCCTCGACCACCGTATAATGAGCGCTTGAAATACCTGAAATTACATTCCTTAGAAACACGACGCTTAGAAAACGACGAAATAATGCTTCATAACTTAATACATGATCGTATTGACTCTTTACCTAAACATCAAATTAGTTTCCACCAGCCTTCTAGATCCACGAGACATAAGACAGTTTTTTGCCTTCCGAAAATGGTCACAAATTTCCAGCAAAATGCACCGATTTATCGAGTTCAGAGAAACCACGATACGTACTGGACGTCCTCGGCACGAGATTAGCTGTATTTAGAAAACTTGTTCGTGGCACATACGATTACTGAGATTATGAATTCATAGTTTTATTTTATTTCCTGTGTCTTCTTTTCTTGTTCTATTATTTTTTAATCTTATTTTTCTATTTTTTCAAAATTTAATTTATTTCTTAATCTTGTATTCTTTTTCCTTAAGTTCTTTTTCATTAAGTGGAAATTTTTTATTATATTATCGCAAATGACTGGCTTGTTATTGGGCTTAGGCCTGTTAGTTTGGTCAATAAATGAGAAAAAAAAAATATGGAACAGCGAATAAAATATCACACGTTGCATGCTGTGAAGAAAATAATTCATTAACTCGAGACCGATTTTGTGAACTCGGGAATTTCCGAGCAACTCGCTTCGGAAACTGTTTTTGTCGCGGGTAGTTGCATACCTCGCCTTCGGCTCGGATAACTCTACCCTTGTCAAAAAGAGTTTCCAAATCATGTTGCTCGAAAACACACTCTTGAGTTCCGCTCATATCTCAAAATGGATCCCTGCATAGAACGTTATCTACTATTCTTAGACGATAACATCATTCCCCGGACGACGATATTGTTATTGAAATGACATTATAGTCCGAAAATAGTATACATTATATAGGGTACATTTAAGCCCGTGTGGTGAAAGGGTCAAATCCGAGGGTGGAGCATAGCAGTCACTACAAATTTTGTATGAACATTTTATGTCATGATCATAGCAAGTGTACGGGTACGCTTGGATATTTCACATCAATCATTTAAATTTTTGGTCATGTAAATGTAAACAAAAATCGATAGTAAAGAAAATACAATTGTATTGGGGATTTCACATTTCAAAGCGTGGAAAACGCGTATGAATACATAAGAAGTGTTTGTGAAGTGAAGCAGTACGATTTTTGCAGTTTCAGTGGTCAGCAGTGATAGATGTTGCCTTGACTGTGATGCTTTCATATTTCTGTCAGCACTGAGAGGTGGGAAGAAAAGAGGTTTTCGGCCCAGATCATTTTCAGTCCTAATCTGAAAAATAATGTTCAAATGTATGCCTAAAGCGCGTCTTGTCGGATGCCAATTCGGTGAGAAAATCTGGCGCTTTTTGCTCGTCTGTCTGCGCGAAAACGATATTATTATTTCATGATATGATATCGGACTATAAAATCTTCTCGTAGGTGATAATATTGTTCCTGAAAATAATATTATAGTCCGGAAAACGATATTATGATATGAGAATACAATAATATCGTTGCTCGGACTATAATATATGACGAACCAATATAATCGATCACCGCACGATGTTATCGTCCAAGAAACGAAAAGAAATTAACAAATGAAAGGTATGTTTCGTCTCACGTCTTTCTTTATTACATATTGTTAATACCACCACTTTTGTGCTGTCGTGTCTCTCAACATTCAAATTTCTTATTCGAATAAACAAAACTGCTGTTATTCACAATTAGCGTGCAATTATCTAATGCTACGTCTGAATTTCTATTATTGTGAACGGTGTTCATTCAAAATGGAAAGAAAGTCATCTCTTTCCACAAGAGCAGAGTGGCGCAGTGGAAGCGTGCTGGGCCCACAACCCAGAGGTCCGTGGATCGAAACCACGCTCTGCTATAACAATTTTTTTTTCAATTCACAAATGAACAATGATACATGAAAAACATTTATTGAATTTATTTGTTGAATTTAATGATTATTTACGGGCCTGTTAATATGACGGTGATGTCGAAATCCCTTCAGAAATATGCATTTTCAAATGGGCTCAGTGTTTAATGTTAAGGTGTTTCTTTATTGTAATGCAGTGTGAATGCGACTGGTGACAGCCGGTGAATCTACAATGAATGTGTGTGTCAAAGTAGCGCTGAGACGCAGAGCTACCAACTGCTGAATTACTATATAACACATCTCCCCCTTTGAGAAAATGTACTACATTTGAAAACTTTACTTTTTCTTTAGCAAAATGAACTATGAATTGAATTATGAAGTTAACAAAGTATCAGAAAAATGTATGTTAAAAAAAAATGTTGAAATGAAATTTGCTGAAACTGATGAATAATCTGAACATACGAAAAAAAAATGGAAACAACAAGATTAAAACTAATTTCAATGACGTGGTCGCAGCCACTTTGAATTTCGTCTGAGTACGGTTCCGTCTTCCACTCGAATCCAAAACGATCTTGGTGTGTTGTGTGTATCTTCGATGTTTGCTTTGACCCAACCTTTTCGCACGTCGTGATACCATACGTCGTCTCCCTTTTGAAGCAATGGTTTTTGTCTTGCGTTTCGATCATAATGCTCCTTACGTTTTTCGTTCTTCTTTTTGATGTTATTCACGATGTTTGGCACAACATTCGGTTTGAAATGATTTTTACTAACCGGGACCAAAGTGCGGGTTTTACGACTCATCAACAATTCCGCAGGTGAAGCATCAATCTCTTTCAACGGTGCATTTCGATATTCAAGCAATGCGGTCCACAATTCGGTTTTGGTTTCGTGTGTTTTCACAATCAGATCTTTTGCAATTCCAACGTACTTTTCAGCAAAACCATTAGCTTGAGAATAAGTCGGGCTCGTGGTCGTAAGCGTAATGTCATATTCCTTGCAAAACTTTGCAAATTCGTACGAATTGAACGGCATGTTATCGGCTATGATTTCGATGGGAATTCCATGGGTCGCAAAAAATGGTTTCAATTTAGCGATGCATTGCCCAGCCGTTTTATTCGTCAGCGGCAAAATATCCAAAAATCTCGAATAGAAATCGCTCACCGCCAAATATTTACTTGAGCCGTATTCGCAAATATCCATTGCAATCTTTTGGAACGGCAAATCCGGTACATCGTGTGAAATCATTGGCTCTTTGGCGTTCTTTGGTCGCTTTTTCTGGCAAATTGCGCAATGTGCGATCATCTTTTCAATTGCATCATCCAATCCAGGCCAGTAAACAATCGTGCGAGCTCTTTTCTTTGTTTTCTCGATACCCAAATGCGATGCGTGTAACTGTGACAAAACGATATCACGTTGACCGATGGGTACAATCACTCTTTCGTTCAAAAATATTATGTCGTTATCCAAAACGAGATCGTCTCGATGCTTCCAGTAGAATTTTACTTCTTCGTTCAAAGAGCGCTTATCCGCTGGCCATCCGTTTTTTAATACGTTGCGCAATTCAGACAGGCTCTTGTCATTCTGCAATGCTGCTCTAAACTGTTCGATGCGTTCATCGGTGACATTTATGGTGTGTACAAACTCGTTCAGGTCCTCAATCTCGGGCTTTCGATCGGACACATTGAAATATCTTGAGAGCAAATCGGCAATGTACAGCTCTTTGCCTGGAAAGTGAATCAAATTCAAACGATACTTTATCAGACTCAGTCTCATTCGTTGCAAACGTGCGTTTGGAATTTTATGAATTTCCTTTTTCATCACTCGCTCAAGCGGTTTGTGATCACTTCTGACTGTTACCGTACGACCATAGATATAATTGTGAAATCTGGTGCACGAAAATACTACCGCGAGCATCTCCTTTTCAACTTGAGCGTAGCCCACTTCAGTGTCAGTTAAACTTCTTGAAGCAAATGCGATGGGCTTACCTCGTTGCATAACACAGCAACCAATTCCATATTTCGATGCATCCGTTTCGATTGTG
>CM055406.1:102276729-102289042 GCA_029228625.1 Pseudolycoriella hygida
TTTGCGTTTCAAAGCTTTAAGCGTCACCCCAAATTGATATCAGTTGTTTTGGAAGGAGGAAGAAGGACTTGCGTCACATTTCCCTTTTAAAAGGGTTTTTGTTGTTAAAAAAGGTGCCCCAGTTAATGATTCTCCTCCTGTGTGTTTCAAAACTGAACAAGATCATCTCAATGGATGAATCTAAAGAAAATTTAGGTTCTACGACTGGGTGACAGAATTTTTAGACCCGTACGAAGTACGAAGGTCTGATGCGTTCACTACCACGTTTGTTACATTGCGAATTCGAACCCGGGAGTAAGGGGGAAACGTTTTTTGTTGCCTCCAGATGACAAATCAGCGAAAAAAACAATGTCCGTCTGTCGGTCTGTCTGTCGGTCTGTCGGTCTGTCTGTCTGTCTGTCTGTCCATCAACACGATAACTTGAATAAATCTTGACCGATTTTTTAAAACTTTTTTTTTCCTGAAAGGTAGTCAAAAAATATTTTATGGGATTGAATCTGGGCACTGTCGACCCAAGGGCCGCCGAGCTAGGGCCGTTTAAGTGGTTTTTGGTCTTTTGCACATAACTCGAGTAAATCTTTTTTGATTTTCATAATTTTTGTTTTGTTTGAAAGATCTGGGCATGGCCGACAATTCATGGAAGAAACTTTTTTTTAATTTGAGTCCTTGGACTTAGCTAGGGCACTAAAAAAGAGTCTCTGCTAGGGCTCTATGTGTTTTTTGTACATAACTCGAGTAAATCTTTTCCTATTTTCAAAATTTTTTTTGTTTGAAAGATCTGGGCATGACAGACAATTTCTGGAAGAAACATTTTTCGATTTTAGTCTTTGGACTTAGTTAGGGCACTACAAACGAGTCTTTGCTAGGGCCCTACGGGTTTTTTGTACATAACTCGAGTAAATCTCTTCCGATTTTCAAAAACTTTTTTTTGTTTGAAAGATCTCGGCACGGTCGACAATTTATAGAAGAATTTTTGCCTGTGCTTAGGACTCAAGTGGGCCTCATGTCGGTCCTAAGGTCGGCCCTAACATAAAAAAATGTTTTTTACTATGTTTCAGAGCAAATTGAGGGAAACATATTTGCCTATGGAAGTATGTATCCGAGGCCTCTACTTAAGGCCCTAGGTCGGCCCTAGCCCAAAAAATAGTTTTTTGCTATGTTGTAGACAAAATTGAGGAGAACATTTTTCTCTACTTGGAGGTCAATTTTGTGCGTTCGGAGAATGTTTTTACACCGTTACTTCGGACGGGTTTTTCAAATTTGCCCTACGGGCAATTTCCAATACAGTCTAATGTGAACGCAATATTTACTTAAATACGTTCGAGTCTTTTCGTAACATCAACTCTGTTTGCCGCATCTATTCTGATACGTACGGGTCCCTTCTATGTTTTTATTGCTGTTTGAGCCTCGAAAAGGTGAAAAGGATTCTATGCTTCAACTCATGTGCCGTATATACACTCAACAAGTCTGAAAAGCTAAGATTATCTCAGGAAGGCATCAAACTTTTCTGTGGTCGAAGTATTAGCGGATTTACTTCTCAGACTAATCCCTCAAACCGCATGGTTCGTAACAAGATAATAGAGGTGACAACGGAATGGAACCGCTCATCCCTCATATGAAAAATGTCCGAGAATGAAATGGAATCGGCACAAACAATGCCAACGAAATATGTTGTCGAAAATGTTTTGTTTTCGTGCTATACGTATACATTTCATAAAAATAAAATCTTTATTTAGCTACAGGGTTTAATCTCATTACTACGATTAACTTTGGTCTTTTAAGCATTACGTATAAGTATGGATGAAACAAATCTTTTAAAGCGACGACGAGAAATTCTTTGTGTTTTATACTTTTTCACAAGACTGGGTGTAATTTTAAAAAACCGGAAACAATGAAAAAGTTGCGAAAACATAAAAACTTCGCCTTTGTTATTTGTATCGCGATGGTGAAATGAGAATTTCACAATGGAGAATTCCTTTAATTAAGACTGTTTGAATTCAATTTTCTTGCTTACTTTATGGTCTTTTGTTGCTTGAGGGGATATTTATAGTGGTTTTTAATGTATAATTTTCGCCAAGATGTAGATCGTATCCTTACAGGAATCATAAATGTCTGCACCGAAAAAGATATTAGAAGCTACAAGACTTTATTAACGTTATCATTTCACGAACGTTTGCTATTTTTATTGATTTCGTTCATTATTAGCAATTAAATGAGATTTAGCTATTTAGTTGAGATAGACATTGTCACGGAATAATTAGTTTCTGTTTACTGTTGGTAATTATGCTGCGTCTCATAAAGGACTTTAGTGACTGACTGCAGATTGTGTTGCATGATAAAAGGCTCTTGAGAAAATATATATGGTTGCAATTTCCACTTCGAATGGTGGCAACATTATTGCAGTGAACAAACAAAAGCATAAGCCTTTTAGAGATTGCTACATAAAAGTAGAGTTCCTTTTTTGTTTGCTTGAATGCTGCGAGCGAAGCTGTAGATTTCTTTCACATTTCTCACACCAGCTGTATATTGTTGAGAAAATTGGGTTTTTTAGATTATTTGAGAGTAAGTATTTCAAGTGTAAAAAATCGTTTCCCGTTAAAACTTATTTACGTTAGGAACTGTTCACAAATGATGTACGGGTTTTTAGGGAAGGTGAGGGTCCCAGAATTCGTACGGTATTGTACGATGGGGGGAGGGGGGGGTCAAAGTCAAGTCGAACGTACAAAACAATTTTTTCACATATGTCAATGTTTTCATATTTTTAGACCCGTACGAAGTACGTAGGTCTGATGCGTTTACTACCACGTTTGTTACATTGCGAATTCGAACCCGGGAGTAAGGGGGAAACTTTTTTTGTTGCCTCCAGATGACAAATCAGCGAAAAAAACAATGTCCGTCTGTCGGTCTGTCTGTCGGTCTGTCGGTCTGTCTGTCTGTCTGTCGGTCTGTCGGTCTGTCGGTCTGTCTGTCCGTCAACACGATAACTTGAGTAAATCTTGACCGATTTTCAAAAACCTTTTTTTTCCTAAAAGGTAGTCTAAAAATATTTTATGGTGTTGAATCTGGGCACTGTCGGCCCAAGGGCCGCCGAGCTAGGGCCGTTTAAGTGGTTGTTGGTCTTTTGCACATAACTCGAGTAAATCTTTTCCGATTTTAATAATTTTTTTTGTTTGAAAGATCTGGGCATGGCCGACAATTTATGGAAGAAACTTTTTTAATTTGAGTCCTCGGACTTAGCTAGGGCACTAAAAACGAGTCTCTGCTAGGGCTCTATGTGTTTTTTGTACATAACTCGAGTAAATCTCTTCCGATTTTCAAAACCTTTCTTTTGTTTGAAAGATCTCGGCACGGCCGACAACTTATGGAAGAAACATTTTTCGATTTGCGTCTTTGGACTTAGCTAGGGCACTAAAAAAGAGTCTTTGTTAGGGCCCTACGTGTTTTTTTGTACATAGCTCGAGTAAATCTCTTCCGATTTTCAAAAACTTTTTTTTGTTTGAAAGATCTCGGCACGGCCGACAATTTATAGAAAAATTTTTGCCTGTGCTTAGGGCTCAAGTGGGCCTCATGTCGGTCCTAAGGTCGGCCCTAACATAAAAAAATGTTTTTTGCTATGTTGCAGAGCAAATTGAGGGAAACATTTTTGTCTATGGAAGTATGTATCCGAGGCCTCTACTCAAGGCTCTAGGTCGGCCCTACCCAAAAAATAGTTTTTTACTATGTTGTAGACAAAATTGAGGAGAACATTTTTCTCTATTTGGAGATCAATTTTGTGCGTTCGGAAAATTTTTTTACGCCGTTACTTCGGACGGGTCTTTCAATATTGCCCAACGGGCAATTTCCAATACAGTCTAATGTGAACGCAATATTTACTCAAATGCGTTCCAGTCTTTTCGTAACATCAACTCTGTTTGCCGCATCTATTCTGATACGTACGGGTCCCTTCTATGTTTTAGTTATCAGTGACTGAAGTGAACGAAATTCGAACATTTAATTTGTAAAGCGAAATTAAGAGACAAGTGCAAATTCCAATTAACGGACATGCAGTTATGAGAATAAACAGACACAGGTATTAACATAGGTGGCACAAAAGCGCGCCTAGTTCTCAAGAACAGAAATGCGTCAGCTTTGGCTAAAAATACATGTGTTAGTAGGGTAAGTGCACCAGTTACGAGACCCTTGCTAGTTACGAGCCTTTCTTTTGTTCTTTTTTTGAGAAAAAAGGACAAGACAATAGGGGCTCTGAACTAAAGCAGTTCCTAACACCGGTCACGAGGTGTTTTCACCCTATAAAAGCAACAGTGAATAAAGTTTCGGAAAATATTCGGAAAGATGTTTCCAGCCTAGCACTTTTGTCGGAATCTGCACAAATCTAGACTGAGTGATAAGGGTTGGCAAAAGGAAACTTAACCATAATATAAACATGATTTGTGAACACGGGGAGAGGGGAATTACATTAGTCAGATATCAAAAAGATTTGTCTTTGTTGAATGTACTCAAAAACCCCAATTCTATAATTTGGAAAAAAAAACTTATCGAAGTGCGTCGCGTATACGCGGTTTTTATTGTTTCCCGCATTTTCTTGAAAAATGCGAACGGAGAAGCGAATGAAACGCTTTGAATCAATTAAAAATCTTTCCATTTATCATTTCGGTAAAATTATCCTGCCCGGTATTCCGGTTACCGTAGTAACCATAACTCTACCATATAATAATCCATGAAGATGACGGCAACGGCGGCCCTGGAAGTGCTACTGGCAGTGCCACCTATCGATATAGTAGTGAAGGCGAAAGCTTTCGCAACAGCAGACAGGTTGACACAAAATGGCTGGTGGTCTCCAGGTTTCAAGACCGGGCATGGGAAGATCAAAAATATGATCTCTGATCATATCTTTGACATGCCGCGGGACTCTATGACACAGAAACTGAGTTTCGAAAGAAACTTTGAAGTGCTATTCCCAAACAGGGATGAGTGGGCGAACGGGTGGCCACTTACGCTACCCGAAAGTGAATGGGTCAGATTCACAGACGGGTCGAAGACAGGTGAAGGGACCGGAGCCGGGGTATATAACCCGAGGACGGATACCGGCACCTGGATTCACCTGGGAAGTCTATCCAGCATCTTCCAGGCGGAAACTTCAGCAGCTCTTTTGGGAGCTCGAGAAATTCTGCCAGAAGGACTGAATGGTGAAGACGTGATCGTGTGCACTGATAGTGAATCAGCAATAAAGGCGCTGATATCACCCATTGTGACTTCTAATTTGGTGGAAGAATGTAAGGGCTACTTGAACCAGATAGGGCTGAGCAATCGAGTCAAACTGGTTTGGGTGCCTGGGCACTCCGGAGTGAACGGTAATGAGAAGGCTGATAGGCTGGCAAAAACCGGCTCAACGGCAATCTCATACGGACCTGAACCTCACATCCCCATCTCGAATTCGCTTTGTGCGAAAGCGGTGAAGGACTGGGTGAGGGCGGAGCATAGAAAAAGCTGGACAGCGTACGAAGGAGGAGTGCATACCAAGCATTTCTTCCCCACTCCGAACGAGAAATGGACTAAGGAGCTCCTGACGATGGGCCGGGATCGCAAAAGAAGGGTAGTTAGTGCGACGACCGGACATTGCGGACTCAACAAGCACCTCACGAAGATGAGAATTTCAGGTGACCCAGACTGTTCCTGTGGCTTGGAAGAGGAAACGGGCTTTCACGTTATATGTGAATGCCCTAAATTCCATCAACTAAGACTCAGGACACTAGGCGACTACGTCATGCACCCTTCGAAAGTGGCCGAGCTAGGGCCTATCATATTAGACAGGCACGCAAAGGTTTTCATGATTTTTTTTTTTTTTTTTTAAATGATGAGCGGGAAAAAGGAACAAAGGATCACAAGATCTGTGTTCCAGACCACGAAAGTGATCGTCCCAAACTGATAAAAATCTAAATATAATAATCCATCTAATCAAAAGTATATTTATGAAGTTCTTCCTAATAATACAAATTATGCAGTGTTTGTGTTTGGGATTGTAATTTGTTTATTGGAATAGGAAAATTGATTTTCCATTGAATCTTGTGTATTCGAATATTAGAAATCACTATTTGCCAAGTGCACTTTAGCACTTAGCATTAAGCTTGAAACATATGCACCTTAACCATTGAATGTTATAGCTTCAATAAAAGTCGATGGCGATGTATGCAAATATGACCGACTATTACTCGTACACTGACTGCTGCTTTACCGTAAGTTGTGCACGTATGTTATGTAATAACAACGAAGTGCTAAGATAAGGAACAATATCATTAAATGATTGATGTTTCTACGAAGCGAACTCTCAATTCGTTTTTTCATTTAATGACCTTTGGAATTCAATTGTTACGACACGCTTTTGCAAATTTATGTGAGTGCCGTTAGAGGCTATGCTAAAATAAAAACGTTGGTAAAGTTCTGCTAAAGCCAATGCCAAATGAAAGGCATTAATGGAAGAAAGCTTCTCACTTATTATCAACTTGGGACCAGCCTGTCTGTTCTGGTACATAAAGTACTGAATTTGCATGGGAATTTTAACAAGACAGGCTGGTATTAAAATTCTGTCATAAATTGATATAAAATCATTTATTCGTCAGCATTTGAACAATTTTACAGAACAGAATATTCTGCTTGAAAAACTTGGGGGAGGGGGCAGGTTTAGCAGGAGTACTATATTTAAATTTCTGACCAATTTGTAGTTATTCACTTTGGACTTTGTGGATTTTACAGCAAGCGTGACGGGAGTTAAAAGAATGCAGAATTGCAGACAGGTGTCGAAATTTTGATTGGGACCAATGAAATGTATTACTGATGACATTTTCAAAAATATGAATTTGACACCAGACTGCTTCCTGCGAGTTAGTTTAAACGACAAAGGATGTTACAAGCTGTTTATGTAGATTCCTTTTATGGACCCTGACAAAGTACGAATCCTATACGTTTACCATTAAGTTTGTAACCAATCGATTTGAGGGGCGCGAGAAGAGGGAAGCATCGATCATGGACCCCAGATGCCGAGTCTGCAAAAAAAAAAAATTTGTCCGTCCGTCCGTCTGTATTATTTATTTATTTAGCGTATGGTATAACACTCTCATATTCAATTAAATTGTAGTGATATTAGACATATAGTTGAACATATAGAAAAAAAAGAAAAGAAAATACAAAATACAAAAAAAGAACAGTTTCGCGAAAGGTAAAAGACACCGATGCGAAATATCACAAATTTAGATTAGCTAGCCTCGTAAGCGCTTGGTCATTCAGTTCTAGAAAATTCGTTAGCAAATGGTATGTTGTTTGGTGTTGATAGCCACATTCACAGCTCGGATTAGCAATCATTCTCCACTTGTGTAGCATTTCGTTGCATCGTCCATGTCCTGTCCTTAGCCTGTTTAGGTTGCACCAGATTTTCCTTGGAAGCGTGAATTCGTCCGTCTGTAAACACGATAACTCGAGAAAATGTTGACCAATTTTCAAAATTTGTTTCTCCTGAAAGGTAGTACCAAATGAGGTTTTGGGATTGCAGATGGGGATTTTTGGACGAAGGGCCCCTGAGCTAGGGGCGCCTAAGTGGTTTCAGTAGAAGACCAACAGGATCAAGTCTTGTGGGTAAAATAAGACTTTTCAACGTGGACTTGGTACTCTCAACCCAAGTCAAATACCTTGGGGTTATACTGGACAGCAAACTCAATTGGATTGCTCATGTCGCAGACAAAACACAGAAGGCTCTAACGGCTTTTTGGACCTGTAAAAACTCCTTTGGGAGAAATTGGGGTCTGCCGTCAAAAGTCATCCTGTGGTTGTATGAGGCTGTTGTAAGGCCCATGATATGCCACGGCTCGGTTGTGTGGTGGCCAAGGCTCAACGTCGAGAGGGCGAGGAAAGACTTGAGTGAAATTTAAAGGCTAGTATGCATTTGCATCACCGGAGCTATGAAAACCACAGCCACCGCAGCAATGGAGACACTGCTGAATTTGCCACCTGTAGACCTGATAGTCCAAGCTAGGGCTTTTGCCACGGCTGACAGGTTGGCGCAAAACGGCTTGTGGACACCGAATTTCCGAACCGGACATGGCAAAATACGTAACGTGGTCTTAGACCCGATTTTTACCATGCCCAGGGATAGGATGAAACCGGTAATCGACTTCACGAGGCGATTTAACGCCAAGTATCCGGCCAGGGAAGACTGGTTGGAGGGCTGGCATACTTATCTGCCCAGAAGTGGTATAGTCAGATTCACTGATGGATCTAAGACTTCAGAAGGAGCTGGAGCCGGAGTGTACGCTCCAGAGACCGGAGAGGGCAAATCTTTCCATTTGAGTGGATTTGTTAAAGATTACCTGAACCTAATGGGTCTGAACAACCAGATCAGTCTGGTCAGGATGCCTGGACACTCGGGCGTGGAAGGGAATGAGAGAGCAGATGAGCTAGCAAAAGCTGGCTCTACAACTCCGACAAGTGGACTTGAACCAAGCTTGCCGGTTCCCCAATCACTGTGCATTAAAGCGCTACAGGACTGGGTGGAACGGAAACACGCGGAACGGTGGAAGGCGTATGAAGGGGGCGCTCACACGAAGCGCTTTTTCCCGAGACTCAACGAGAAGTGGGCCAAAGATTTGCTCGGGATGGACCGGAATCGCATTAGGAGGGTCATAGGAGCGATTACCGGACATTGTGGGCTGAAGCGACACCTACACAAGTTGAGGCTCTCAGCGACTCCCAGATGTCACTGTGAATTGGAGGAGGAGACTGGCATGTGATTGCCCTAGGTTCCTTCAACTGAGGCGCAGAGTTCTGGGAGACTATATGGTACAACCTTTAGAGGTTGCTGCATTGGGACCTGTCACCCTGGACAGATTCTTAACGGTGACAGAAAGGCTGCCATGATTTAAATGATGACCGGGAAGGAAACAAAGCATCGACAGATCTGTGTTTCAAAATCACGTATGTGATCGTCTCAAACTGATAAATCTAAAAAGTGGTTTTGGGTCTTTTGTAGACAACTCGAGTAAATCTCTTACGATTTTCAAAAATATTCTTTTGTTCGAAAGGTCTAAGAATTCCCGACAATTTACCGGAGAAAATTTTTTAATTTTGAGCCATTGGACTCATCCTGGGTCCTAAAAGTGAAAACCCCTTTCCCCACGTCACGGTGCGTCACCCCCTGAAAATGATGTCACATTTCCGACGCCCCCTCTCTTAACAAACTAACCACAGGTACAAATGATATAAAAAACATATGAAGGTACCCGTACGTATCAGAATAAATGCGGCAAACAGAGTTGATGTTAGGAAAAGACTCGAACGTATTTAAGTAAATATTGCCTTACGTCCACATTAAATTGTATTGGAAATGCAGATAGGGCAATATTGAAAAACCCGTCCGAAGCAACGGTGTAAAAAACCCTTCTGAAAGCACAAAATTCATCCCCGAATAGACGAAAATGTTCACATCAAGGACCACCACGTTAGTCCGACCGGTCCGACCTAGGACCCTCAGCAGAGGTCTCGTACAAATACTTCCATAGACAAAAATATGTCTCTCAATTTTCTCCACAACATAGCAAAAAACTTTTTTTTTTGTCTAGGGCCGACCTGAGAACCGGCCTAGGGCCCTAAGTAGAGGCCTCAGAAACATACTTCCTTAGACAAAAATGTTTCCCTCTGCAACATAGTAAAAAAAATTTCAAGATTTTTTGAAGAAACAACGTTGGTTTGATATGGTTCAGGGGAGAACATTTAGGCCATCAAAATCAATGGTCTCAGACGTACATCGGTAGGGTCTTTGACATTACCTTGTGTAATTTCTATGGATTTTTGAAATTCTCATAGTTATAAAAGAGCACAAAACATTAGATTGTTTGCTCATTTCAATATTTAGATACGTCCGAGTCCGAGTCTTTTCGTAACATCTATTCTGTTTGCCACATCTATTCTGATATGTACGGGTCTTTGGTTACGTTTTACTATAATTTTACTACATCTGTGCACAATAAGAATGACCCGCTATTTGGCATATCACCGTGTTCTCTTTCTCTATTTCTATGATTCTCCGACTTCTCTCATTTCGTATGTTATTTCAAATTGCGAAATGAGAGAAGTCGGAGTCGGGTCATTCTTATTGTGCATATCTGCATAATAACATGAAAAAATTGCCGGGTTTCTTGTCAAATAATTATAAAAACCCGACCCGACCCTAACCCGATTCGATTTTGAAAAACCCGTAACCCGTCAAACTGATAAAATTAATTCGGGTTCGGGTCGGGTTTTTTCGTACATTGGGGTAACCCGCTCACCTCTAGTTGGTTCTAAGAGCGGCCCTAGATCAAGAAAGCTGTTCTGAGTGTGAAACTTTTTTTGAATATTTTATTTTCCAATGGCAATTTCCAACCTAATTTAATGTGGACGTCATTGCATAGACTTAAGAATTACGGCAATATTTACTTAGGTACGTTCGAGTCTTTTCGCAACATCTATTTTGATGCGAACGGATCCCTTGCTTATGTTTTAAAACGGAATTAGGACAAAACACCGGCACGACTTGAATTGTTTTCATGTTTGCCTGAAATTTGATAGGAATCCGCTCAAACGTAACAGTCGACTTAATTTCTAAATGTTACTTTTTGACGTTTCTGTAAATTTACATATACATAAATCAAAGCGTAAATCCTCCGTTAATATCAAAAATAAAATCGGTTCATAAAAAATCTTCTCGCCATTTTTTCAATGCATAAATCCTATAGGGAGAGTTTTAATCTTCTTAATTTTAAGCACTCGAATGAAACGGCAGAGCATTTTTAAAAATATGTAAATATTAAATGTTTTGATTCTACCTAAAGTGGTCTACAAAAATTAAAATGGATAATAAAATGTTAAAAGCAAGTACATACCAACCGAAAGAGCATGGTAAAAGCTTTTAAAAGAGACTATTCCCATGAAATGGAAATGTAATTTATCATTTATAGACAAACATGTGGTGATTTATTTAAATATTTTCATTGTAGAAGTTTTTGTTCGATTTTAGTTCGCGGACATTTGGTAAGAAGATGACAATATCGGCGTTGGTTTAAATTTCAAAAAATTGCATCTTTCGTACTAGAAGAAGGCTTTGGAATCTGGTGAGTCTTGCACATTTTTAGACTTGGATAATTATAGGTTCAAAAAATATAACGAACATCTCATTTTACTCTTGCGTTCCATTTGCCAAAGAAATTCTCCTTCACTTAAACATCAACAGGTGTCGTTGCAAATTCCATGAAAAACGGAACACAAATGTCCACAAAATACCGAATGTTCGACTCATATTTTTGAGGAAAATTTGTTCGATACTGTGTGTCTATTTTTATATGTTTCGAGCTAATAAAGTAAAAATGCCGCGACCGGCTCTTTTTTGCTAAGGGACGCTGTTGCATTATTCACGCAAACAGTGGTATAACACAAACCGCTCTTTCATAGCTCTTAAGTGTCTGCAGAGTGAATCGTAATGGGCGTATACGATTTTTTCGGAAAGGATGTTGAAAGTAAAACACTTTTAGCTGGGCCCTTAAAAAATCTTAACGAATTTGTCACCAAAATGAAACCGCTTTTTTGAGCAAATACTCCCGAACTATGAAACCAGCACTCATCTTTATGATATTCGAAATTGGTTGAACTCTTCAATTATAACGCTACTTCAACTAACAGGCAAAAACTTTTGCAATTTGCATAAATTAAATGTTCATAATGAATGGGAAAGCTTATGCTTGAAACAAAATATTTGAATATCCTATTAATCGCAATTTTCTGAATTTTTGGAAAAAGTTGCCTTTTCGATTTTTAGACAGGTTACAAATCTGCAACATTGGCTAGATGATGGATGGATATCAAAGTGCAAAAAGTCAATGTCGTTTGTCTGTTTGTCGCTGTATTTTCTTGTATACTGTTCCCCTGCAAGGTTTATGTATATACTTGTCTAATCAAGTCGTTTCAAGATATAGTGTAGCTTAGAAACTGTTTTTTAAGGTGTCAAACGATAGATAAAAGAAAGCAGAGGAATTGTAAAAATCATTCGAGGGGTTCGGGTTCTATGATCTGGATCCCCCACTCCATGATTTGAAAGAGGATGTGGTTTTTAATAATTCACGAGTGAAAATTCGAGATTTTATTTTACACTTCTTAACATTAAAAAACGGACAGTTTTCATCGATTTAATCAAAACTCGATGATCTAGATTTCTTATCTTCCACTATTTCCACACCGGCTGTGAACTTTATGGCGCGTCTTTTTAATTCAAATTTACAAGTCAAATAACCAAAGA
>CM055406.1:102289542-102319773 GCA_029228625.1 Pseudolycoriella hygida
TGTTTTTATTTGTACAAGTAACACTCAAAGTGAAGTTAGCTGCAGTTGCGACCGAAGCTAACTTCATTGCAAACAAAATCAGCTGATTATTGAAACTTTCAATGAAGTCAGCTGATTTTGGTAAATTTATGAATGAAATCAGCTGATTTTGTTTGCAATGAAGTTAGCTTCGGTCGCAACTGCAGCTAACTTCACGTTGAGTGTTACTTGTACAAATTAAAACAAAAGACTGCCACCCCCCGACCTTAACGTCTATTTTGGATTTTTAATGGAGTAACGTGAAAACATTGATCCCCACGACTTTCAGTATTTATTTCACTATTTCTGCTGTTGAAATATTCTAAACAACAATTCATAAATCTAGATATGCCTCCAAATACAAGAAAAAGGACTACAGTGAGCTTGGGCAAAAAAATCGAAATTTGGGTGAATCGACGATAAGATGCATTAAGAAGAACGAAAACAACATTCGAAGCATCGTAAGGTCTGGGGCGTCGATAGCGTTGAATAAGACCTCTAACGCCAGAGACCCAATGATCAAGAAAATGGAGAAAATGTTAATAATTTGGGTTGAGGACAAAAATCAAAAAAATATGCCTTTGAGCAGTGAATGTATTCGACTGAAAGCAAAGAAAATTCATAATTATTTGTTGACAATTGAAGACAACCAATCAACGTTGGGCGGATCTTCATCAGCTCGGATTATTGACGCATATCCGCAAAAGAAATCAAAAGATGAGTTTTCCGCTAGCAAGGGATGGCTGGACAATTTCAAAAAACGTTTTTCGCTAAAAAATATTTCTTTATCTGGGGAAGCAGCGTCAGCAGATAAAGAAGCAGCAAAGCTCTATCCAGCAGAACTGAAAAAAATAATTGAAGATAGAGGATATGTTGATGACCAAATTTTCAATGCCGATGAGACCGGTTTCTTTTGGAAGAAGATGCCGAAACGAACCTACATATCGAAGGCAGAAAAGTCGGCACCAGGCTTCAAAGCTGCCAAAGACCGTCTCACTTTGTTATTTTGTGGTAATAAATCGGGCGACTTATGTAGGAAGCCGTTGCTGATCCACAAGTCACTCAACCCTCGTGCCTTGAAAAGTGTGGACAAAACAAAACTGTCAGTGTTTTGGCGAGCTAACAAAAAAGCATGGATGACCGAAATGCTGTTCAAGGAGTGGTTTTTCAATATGTTTGCGCCGGAAGTGGAAGGATACTTAAAGAACAAAAATTTGAGCTTTAAGGTAATTTTTTCAGTCAATTCTTTCATAAGCAATCGTTGGTGTAGATGTATCACATTGCGTCTGTATTTCGGGACCATGAAACACAGATCTGGTGATCCTTTGTTTCGTCACCCGTTCTTAATGTAAATCTCGAAAAGCTTCCAGTCTCAATCGGGAACCTGTCCAGAGGGGAAGGTCTTATGCTGAGTACTGTTGCGGGTTGGACCACATAACTACCTAGAGTCTTAAGCCTCAGTGAGGAAAACTTCCCCCATTCGCATACTATGTAAACGCCCGTCTCCTCACCGAGGTGCAGTTAGGATCATTGAAGAGCCCCGTTTCAGGCAGATACTTGCTTAGTCCACAGTGCCCGGTAATCGCACCCACCTCCCGCGAGATGCGCGTCAACTGTGCACTCCCTACTCATGATGCTCCAATGATTTCGTTAACTTACAATCGAGAATAACTCCTAGATATCCTTAATGCTGAAAACTTTGTTCAAAGGTGCTGTTACTAGTTGACAACGCAACTTGCCACCCCGATATAACGCACCCGAACATCAAACTCGCTTTCCTTCCACCGAACACAACATCCCTCATTCAACCGATGGACCAGGGCTTCATTGCGGCATTCAAATCAATTTTTCTTCGTCTCACATTCGAGTTCCTTATCGAAAAAATGGAAAAGGAGAACTTGACTGTGATTGAAGTTTGGAAAAGTTATACGATGAAAAATTGCCTAGATTTCATTGAGACATCGCTAACACAAGTAAGACTAAAACCTTCAACTTTAGCTGGGTGTTGGAAAAAAATCTGTCCCATCGAAACAGCAGACGAAGACATTGCTTGCTCTGCCGACGCAATAAATGCAGAGGTGAATCGCGTTGTGGAAGTGTCACATGCAATCGGTGGTGAAGGATTCATAGATATGAATCAGGACGATATTTTTGAGCTGATAAATGATAATAACGAGCTGACTGAGGAGGGTTTGATAGAATTGGTTGATGAAGATCTCCTAGAAGAATATTTAGACGAAAAATTCTTGGAAAGTGGAGCTGAAAATGGACTTACAGCAGAGGTGTTGTCCGAAGCAATGGACCTGGCCTCTTGATTAAAGAATATTTTGTTTGAAAATGACATTAATCTGGAGCGAAGTGTAAAATTTCAACGTGAGCTCGATTTTATCATGGCGCCCTACAATGAGATACGGAAGGAAATAGACCGCTCCTTATCTGATCATTTGATGGCTATGGAAATCGCCTAGGAACATCAAGAGAGCTAAGAAAACAGGGTCGAAAGGGAAATTAAAAGACTTGGTGAGATGAGTAGCGAAGGTGCAACATGAAAGACTGAAAGTGATTATTTACTGTTTATTTGAATAAATATTTATTAAAGATGTTGTGAAATCTAACTTTGTTCTTCCTTTTAAAACTTAAAAAAATCCTCCCATCTATAAGTGATCATTGAAATAGTGCGCTTTCTTTTTAATTCCAGTCAAATGTTTTCAAAAATTTCGTGTGACATAACATACAGCCCGAACCCCCCTAACGATAGGCTTGAACCCCTCCTCCTTGGAGCGTGACATATTTTATGAAGAGCCTCCTATGCATAGAAAAGGTTGTGCAGTGGTCTAAAAATTGTATTTCTGTATCTGAAGAACAACATTCGCTACATTGACCCGATTCAATTTTGGAATCTGTCGGATAGCGCACTGAAATTCTGAAAGGAAGAATACTTCGGCCTGTAGATCTCATTCGCTGAAAGGTTTTTTAGCATTCCTCAAGAATAAAAGTAATGTGACGGGTTGCAGAAAATGAACTGATAATGTTTGTAACGACTTGTGAAAACCAGTGAAGCGTGTTTAATAAACATGTATTGTGTCAATAACTTTCAATTTCATTACGAATTTTATACACTTTATGCAAAAAAGGGCTTTGAAGAGATAGAATTTCATGTCTACGGAGACTGCACCAGACGTTATGACATGAAAACTCATTTGTTGTTACTACACATCGGGTAATACATTTTTAATGTCAAATGTTGATAACGGTATCAAGCTCGAATTATGCGGTTCGAAGATATGCGGTACGAAATCACCGCATAGAACGCGGGATATCTGTACTTCCTCTGGAAGCTCATTGCCACCGGAGCACCTACACTTTGCTACACATTTACACTTCGCTATATCAAACAATTTCGACCATTTTTCTATGTATTTGATTTTCTGTATGTCCTTGTCATTTACTTTGTTCCAGTTTCTCATGAGAGTTTTATATTCTTTCCAAATATCAGAGCTGTGCCTAGCGGCCCTACTAGCGCCGCTACTAGCGCTAGCGCTAGGGCCGCTAGTTTTCAAAAATTACTAGCGTTAGAACTAGCGCGCTTTAAATTTTAGTAATACATTTGAAAATATCTAACGAAATTGTACTAACTAGTAACAAAATTTACAATTGAACTACAATCACATACATTTCGTTACTGAAATTATTCTTATATCTGCAATTATAAATCAGACAGTCTCATAATTTATGCAACTCAGTATCATATGTTGTCATTGTATGCAATTCGATGCAAAATGGTTTATTAGGCTCGGCCTGTGGCGTCGACTCATCAAGAAACATCTAGAGCCTAACAAAGTACTTAGCACTCGCTTGCATAATAGAGTTATTTATGCACCAAGAATCATATGAAGGTATTTTATCGCATTAGATGTGAGGTCGACAACACATCGTAAACGATAAGATATCATCATTATGATTCAAGGTGCATACAACATTTTATGCACGCACTATACCCCAAATCAACTGTTTCCACGCAAAACATTGCTTCCGAAATTCCAACTAAGTCAGTAAAATTGTAGTATCATATGAAGTCGGTTTATTGTACAGAAAATGTAAATACCGCAATAAGGGATTTACATACCGTTTTTCGGAAAAAGGGCAAAAAAGTCATGTAAGCATACTACGATGAACAGATTGTCTAAGCCTTGCTGATTTGCAATAATGATCGATTTTATATTGTTTTCTGATGAAAACTTCGCTTTAATAACTACCGCTAGCGCACTAGCCCGAATCGCTAGTTTCGGCCCCAAAAACAGCGCTACTAGCGGTAGCGCCGCTACTTTTTAGATGGCAGTAGCGCTAGCGCTAGCGCCGCTACAAAAATTCACTAGCGCGCACAGCTCTGCCAAATATTTAAGAGCAAATGTTTCACTTTCTGTGTTGACATCGTCGCAATTCCACAGCGTATCCAAATATTGACAATCGCATCAGCAATCTATCAGACAATAAGCTAGAGCCTACCAATTTATTTATTTGTCTTGTTTTTTACCTGCATAATTCCGATTAGCGAATCTTACTTCAAGTGGTATTCGATAATATCTAGCATTGTCGGCAACAGAGCTGTGCGCGCTAGTCAATTTTACTAGCGCCGCTAGCGCAGTTTTTAGGGCTTGCGCTAGTAAATCGTGCTAATTGATCAATTTTTTCAAATTTCAACTTTGTCCATCCTAAAAACTTGAGTAGACAGCGAGGCTTTCTCAGGCATTATTTCTATTAACTCCTCAGCTGGAGGAAGTCAGATTCATTGACCTGAGTCTTCTGAATTATTTTCATCGTAACTTTTTTTGAAAATCAATCACAATAATGATTTCTTATTAATCCTGAAATTTCCGAACAAACTACCTTGCCGAAATTAATGTATGTGTAAGTGCATGTTTGTCGTTTTCGTTTGTAAATACCTTCCATTTCAACGCTTTGGTGTACTTTTCGGTACGACAACCAGGACATTACAGGCCAAAGAGTTCATCTCTCACAATAATTCACATAACAACAATTGACAACATATCCTAGAGGCATTTTGTATAAAGAAAGATTTTTCTCTCAGGAAATTATGGTTTCAGCTGGGAATATCCAGAGCAAAAATTTTCTATTGAATTTTCACATCTGTGGGAATTTTTCACATCAGTGAAAGTTCATTCATCACATTTACCTACAAAATTATTTTATTTTCTAATTTTTTTGCACATCTCGGCATATTTTCACTCAAATTCTGTAGATGTGCAAAAATCGGATGACATTCTCCAACAGTTTTGGTAAATGTATCGTTAAAAAATCTCGAAATCACAGATTTTCACAGATGTGATTCAAAGATGTGACCACATATATGTGATTTTTAAGGATCACTCATGTGTTGAACTAAGGCGAAACCAAACGGCTACGCAGGCTCGGAAGTAATAAGTTCGATATGTACCGTATGTTAAAATTTCAAATTACAACGGTAGTTCATTGGAAATTGTTGATGGAAAACTTTCATTGAAGTTAGTGGTATGTGCTCAATATTCAAATTTCCCGCAACTCCTTATTTTCAACATTCGGCGTGAAGTATATGTACACGAAATTCTGCTTAGAAACATTTACACATCTAGGCATTTAAACACATGCAAGTAATTGCAGATTAACTGGTTTTTCATTTGCATATATAAGTTGAAATCTGTAGACATATCTAAGCAATATTTCGTGAAAATACACTTCTCCCTGGCGAGTGTTTTTCCTTAAATTCTCGCTTGTTAAAAATAGAGGTCTATGACGTCTTCCAGTGACTCTTCACCCTTACACCTTGTTCTACCTGGAGTATGTTATCTATATGAGTCTCTGTTTCTGGCTAGTACTTAAAAATCAGAAGGTAAATAAGCCTGATGATAACCAAATAATCATACGAAACCATTTAACATGACATGACATAGGTCATTTTCACATAGAAAATTCAGTAAATATGGTCAATTTTATTAAACATATTAGCGCCAGCGCTTTGCTAAAATTTAAAGCGCGCTAACGCTAGCGCTAGTCTTTTTTTTAAGTAGCGGCGCTAGGCACAGCTCTGGTCGGCAATATGCCTCTCGGAAGTATCTTACCTCCACCCATTTCTTGCAAAATGAAGCTTCCTTTAGGTTAATTTCAACTTTGTACAGCATCAACAAAATATTTGACCAAACAACGCCCAAATCATAACGGGAAAATGAACGCTAGTAGCTACAGGGTTGACCAATTTGATTCGAATAAACATTATGAAATGCATAACAAACATTTTCAGTGATAATTTTTGCGTTTGTTTCCGTTTTTATTCACTTTTAAATTTTTGAAGTGAAATACATGGTCACACCATAAAATCCGTGTGAGTCGGTCGCGCGTCAACCGATTTCAATACAATTTTTTTCCTGATTTACCCATAAAGTTCTCTATCTACCTGAGTTTTTCAAAGATTTTAAACCATCTTTGGTGTTGTTTTGGTAGAGCCAAAGTTGCAATTTCAATATGAAAACAGAAAGTCGAGAAGACAAATTGACTTGCTAATTCCACATTAAAATAGTATATTACGGTGGATGCGACTAAAAGCATTTCATAAGTGATCAATTTTGTGATGCGAGCCGAACTCACGAGTATGTTTTTAAGCAACAAGCTTTGGAAAAACTGTTATTTTGACAAGTGTAGAGTTTGCATATCCGAGCCGAAGGCTTTCAACAATCATAACTTTTGAAAGTCAATGACAATGTGACAGTTCTTTATCTCATGTTGCAGGGTATTTCATGTAGTATTTTTCTAAAATAGTGGACAAACAGTTCTCGAATACATTCATACCCCACTTCCGGAATCTCCATTTTTTGCAATAAAAAGAAGAATGACGAAAATATGAAACTGAAAAAGTTGTCCAGATTCGATTAAAATGAAAATAAAAATGATAATTATTATCAAAGCGCTGAAAATTTTGTCATTTTACTTAATTTCGATCGAATCTGACTTGTTTTTTCAAGTTGAAACTCGCACTTAATCATTCAAAACAACATATCGAACTTGAATGTAAATTCTTATAAAATTCAAATTTTTTGATTATATGTTGTGTTCCACCGCAATACTGATCCCGATTCATCACAAAAAAAAATGATCATATCAACGTCAGAATATAAGATATGTCAACTGTCAACGTCAATGATGTGGTGAAATGTAAACATTGTTTTGAAATTATTTTTCGTGAGTAATAATTTTGTTCAAATTGGAAAATGTTGTTTTCATATATTTGTTGGAAGACGGTTGTTTTAATTGAAAGACTGTATGCTTATTTCATGCCAATTTTCGATGTCTGTTGGACATCATCATCAGGCGGTTGTCGTATTATTTGAGTAAATTATTGAATTAAATTTATTCATTATTATTAATTACTAAGCTATTAATTAAAATTATTTTAAATAAATTTTGTTGATTTTATTGATGTACTACCAATTACCAAGGCTGGCATGAGCGCCGCTCAGAGCACGAGCGCGAGCGCCGCTAAATTTTAAAATTTGCGAGCGGAAGTATGAGCGCCGCTCGTTTTTAGCGCTCGCGCTCATTCAAATCGCTTTAAGATTGATACTAAACTTGTGCTCGATTGTCTGGGAAGAATGTTTAAAACTCGCTTTATGAACTGATGAAAGCATATATATGGCAATTCATCTTACAAAGGTTCAATATGAGGACGAGGAGACAATGAGGGCCTGAACGAAAAGTTGACGTAAACCTAGTTTGTGGACTCAGTTTACACAAACTTTTGAACTAAGTAACTCAAGTTATCAACAAGAACGTTGATTTTTCTGATATATTTCAAGGTTTTATACCTAATTTGATCTCAGAGGCAAGGTCGTGATGAAAACCTTCTCATTCGCGAAAAAAGATCAAAAGAATGAAATGATTTCTTATCATTTCTCTGCATGTGAAAAGAGGTTATGAATAGCACAATTACTTATTACTTCTCTTTCATGTGAATTTCTTTAGACGACATAATACCAGAAGATTTGAAAATTGTTCGAGTTGTAAAAAATACTTTGCGACCATAGTAGGGAGGTCCAAAAATGTATGGGGAAATAAAAGTATCGAAAAGTTCGGGGCACCAACCGTAAAACAAAAGGTTTTTGATCCCTGATTAGGATTGTATATGGGCGTAACTTGATCCGAGACGATTTAGGGGTAGCTCAAAAGCGTTTAAATAAAAAATTGAACGACTTTCAGAGGCACATATTCACTCAAGTAATGAGTTAATCTATCGGTTGTTTATTTATTGATTTATTTACTGCATCAATGGCCGAAGCCTCCTGACTGTTTACAATTAATTATGATAATGACAATAAATTAGCTTAACACAAAAAAAAAAAAACATAAATGAAGAGCAGGTCCGGAAGTGAGTTGCCGACCCAGTCGACCCGTCGGTGTCAACAGTCACCCCTGCCCATCGTCAAAATTACTTTATTTATAGTTGTTATACAATTGAAACAGCATCAATTGAAATTAGACGAAAATAGAAAATTGGAAATGAAAAAAGCCCGTCGTCCCATCAAGCACCGCCATATCGTGTAGCCACCTGAAATAAAAAGAATTAGCGGAAACTAGTCGTCTAGACTAGCTGTTTTCGCACAAGTCGACGTGACTTAGAGTTACATTTGAGAGTCGTGAGACCCAATTGACTAATCAGCTTTTGATTAGATTGAGAACCAAAGGTTCAGTTTATGAGATTCTGATCTTACCATTTAGTTTATATGTGATTTTTAATTTCCTAATAGTCAACTTGAACGATTCACGTGGTATGTTTTGAAACCACAGCAATGAAAAGCGATTAAATGCCATGCACATGTTATTGATAGGCTCATAAAGACCATATTTAGTCCTGTGTTTGTCAACTACGAGAAAATCATCAGCACAAGTGGGTCTGGAATTTCGCATGATCTTGCTTTTGATTTTAGGTGCGTCGATGGTTCCATTCATCAGATCGGATACGAAAAGTGAGCAGGCGTTGATTCTGCGTCGGGCAAGTGTTTCGATATTGATCGATTCGCATCTCTCAATATATGGCGGAAGCTTGTGGTTTTCATCCCGCTTCACCGTCCGCCTCAGTGCGTACATCAAAAATTTTTTCTGAATTGATTCAATTCTGTCAACAAATGTGTCTTGATAAGGATGCCAAACAACTGAAGCATATTCTAAGTAAGAACGGACATAGGCATAGTGTATACTTTTTAAAGTTTTAATGTTTTTAAATTGCTTACAAGTTCTCATAACAAAGCCAAGCATTGAGTATGCTTTTGCAATGATATATTCAATGTGTTTACTGAACGTCAGTTCTCCCAAATCTTTAATTACCTTAACACGAGTCAACGTAACATCATCGATATTGTAACCAAACTCAATCTTGGATCTCCTTCGTGTGAAGGAGATTACCTTACACTTATCAACGTTCAAATAAAGTTGGTTGATTTTACACCATTGTAGAAACCTGTTCAAGTCACGTTGAACAGCACTTGCGTCAAGAACATTTTTAATTCTCATGAAAATTTTCAAGTCGTCAGCATACATTAGGTAAACTGACGTAGAGAAGACTTTAGTAGCGTCGTCCATGAATAATATGAACAAGAGAGGGCCAAGATGGCTACCCTGAGGAACACCAGAGGTCACGTTAAACGTTCGAGAAGAGCAGTTTGACGAATTCTGAACGTCCATTCAGATAAGATGCAATCCATGCTAGTAAGTTCGAATGAACACCGATTTGGTTCAACTTGTGCAAAAGAATCGAATGCTTGACTCTATCAAATGCTTTTCGGAAATCGGTGTATATGACGTCTAACTGATGCCTAGATTCTATAACTTTAGTAGCGTAGCTAACAAATTCAGCTAAATTTGTTGCGGTAGATCTGCGCTTCATAAAGCCATGTTGCGACTTTGAAATAATTCGATTGAATTTCGTGGATAAAATACTAGTGACGATGGCTTCAAATAGTTTTCCTATTGTTGGTAAAATAGCTACACCTCTGTAATTTTCAACATTACTTCTAGAACCACTTTTATAAATTGGAGTTATATAGGACGTTTTCCATCTTGTCGGAAACTTTCCGGTTGAGAGAGATAAGTTAAAAATGCGAAGTAGCGGAGATGAGAGACTCTCAGCAAAGGCTTTTAACAAAATCGGAGAGATTTTGTCTGGACCTTCACCCTTACTAGTGTCTATACTACTAAGATGGTTCAAAACGTCTTGGATCTCAAAAGAGATTGATCCGATGTCAATGCGCTTTTCTAAGGAGTGCATTTTTCCCGATAAGCTAGAACCACTCTCGTTGTCAGAAACATAAACGCTTTCAAAGAATTCAGCGAAAAGATCACATGTTTCGCTAGCGTTACAAGTCCTCTTATCACCTCTAAACATAATTGACGGGTAGCCTGTAGTCTTTTTTCGCGATTTAACGTAATGCCAGAATTTTGAAGGATCAGACATTAACATTTCATCGGTGTTAGCCAAATATTTGTTAAAGGCTCGGTCACGCACGGAGTGAAATTCTTTACTTGTAGACAAAAATTTCATTTTGAGTTTTAGTTTTTCGTCTGGGTTTGTTTCATTTTTAAATCGTTTGTGAGCTTTGCTTGTTCTATTTTTTAGATTACGCAAACGCTGATTGTACCAGTGTGGATCGTTAATAACCATTTTCTTTTTGAGCGGCATAAACTTCTCTAATCTGTCTAACAAAGTGTCGTAAAACACATTGACTGTGTCATCAACGTCAGAAACGTTTGACAACAGTTGATTCCAGTCAATAGAATGTAAATGGTTATTGATACCCACAAAGTCGCCTTTTTTGAAGTTAAGTTCACTTTGAGATTCCTCACTTTCAATATCTTCATTGCTTTCACATATGTCTGCTGAAATAACTATTTCGATGGGATAGTGATACAGATCAATTCGACTCATAGGAACATCAGATTTGATGACTTTTACGTTATTTGGATCGCTATAAAACACGAGGTCCAGAATATTTCCGTAATGGTTGCGGACGCTGTTAACTTGGTGAAAGCTGCAACTCATCATAAGATAGATGATATCGGCTTTCGTTCCTTCACCGACATTAGTGGGGAGCCTCAAATTGCTTTCGAGTGAATCGTCTTGACCACTGATCAAGTCATCAATGCTGTTAATATGGGCATTGAAACTATCAGGAATCCAATCAACAAGGGTTAGATTGAAATCTCCTAAAATGCACATTTCGTCATTAACATCCAGGTCTATAAATTTAAGTGTCTTTTCTAATGCATCGTGATACTCGGTGTATACTTTTACAGAAGAGCCTGAAGGGATGTAAAGGCAACAGACAAAAAGCGAATGATTTTGAAGCTGCACCTTAACTAAAACCATTTCGACGTTGTCGGTGCCGGGCACCAGAACGCATTCGCTAGGTAAAGATGATCGGACAGCGATCAGAACACCTCCATATCTCTGATGTACGCTATTTAATTCAGACCGATCAGTTCTGTAAACTGAAAACTGTTTAGGATTGAATAATTCACTGTCAAAGAATGACGAATTGAGCGATGTTTCAGACAGTGCTATAACATCGTAGTCACACGTCAAGAGTTATTAGAAAAATCATCAGTTTTAGTTCTTAATCCGCAAACATTTTGATAATATAAACTGATATTACTCTTTGAAATCGAAACATCAGACTTAATGGGATGAATGGAATCAAAATAAGTCTTAGCTGAAATTATTGGTCATAATGTTAGCGTTACATCCGATTGGTGTATCACTATGATGGAAGAAATCAGAAATTCGCGACTGAATCCGACCCTGACACGTAGTGTTGCATGCTAAGTCGTTGGTGTGACGTCCATACTCGTTGAGGTAGTTTCCTTTACCACTGGAGTTTGTTTCAGAACTGAAGTTGCAGGAGAATTGAAACTTTCCTGCGTTTAGGCTATCGCTGGAGTTGTCGCAATTGGTAAAAAAGTAACTAAGGTCCTCTTCTTCTTGTCCTGAAATTCTCAAATTTGGACATGAGAGGGCCAGAAGGCAGGATCCATAAGTTTGTCGAAGAGTTCAACTGTGCAATTTAGCCGGAAAGAAATAAACGTAAGTTCATCCAGCTTTTGATCTTTTTTCACTAGAAGTCTGAGGCTAAAATCGTTGCTATCCAGTTCGGGCATTTTGGTCTTTATGTACGAGGAAATCGCTTCCGCAGTTACATCTGGCTTAAGGCGAGAAACGTAGATGAATTTTGAAAGTTTGCTCACTGGTTGACGAGATTTGACCGGGCTACCTAGTCCATGGTTGGTGTCTGAATTGGTGCCGGAGGTCAACTTGCGATGACGATTTTTATGGGAGAATTCAGACGCATCACTGCGGACGCGCTTAGGAGTGAAATGCATTGACGGCTGAAGTTTACGCTTCATAGCTGCAGCATTTAAAAACGGGAAGCTAGACAAATCACTTGAAGAAGCTACTCCTGAAGCGATTTGAGAGAAAAGAGGTCTATTGACCGTGGCAGATTTAGTGGTTGCCACCTTTATTTCGGATAAAACGGAAGCATAAGACTTTGTCTCCTTGCGATGATCAGGATGATCAGTCACTGAAGATTTAATATCTCGAAGTAAAGATAGTATCTCTGAAGAGTCGCTACTTTCGCTAGGATTAGTGAATTCGAGAATGGAGCGTTGGTTAGACTGGCCCGGAACATCGGACGATTTTTTAGAACCCTTAGAATTTCTGGGCGTCAAAGACGGATTTGGAGTCACCTGTTCCGAGGTTACAGTAGAGGGACAAATACTTGACAAACAAGCATTGCAGAGCACAAATATATTCTTGGAAATCAAGACCTCGTTAGCTGGTCTCGAGATGCCAATACACAATAGATGAATCAGTGATTTGCACTTACCACAATTCACTGTGCTCTCGAGTTTAACATTTCCAGGAGGACAGTCATCACGACTGCAACTCCTCAATTCCTTCATAGTAGATACACTAAAGTCAATCAAAATAAAATTATTATTATTATTAAGAAAAGAAATATTATATAAAAATCAAACTGAAATAAAATGAATCAAAATAAATGTAAATAGTCACTTGGTACCTGGTCGGGTATTTTCTTTTTGTTCATCAAAAAAGAAAATCCCAAAAGAAAAATAATAAATTGTTGATGCGTAAAGGGCGGGACAAGCAACTAGTCCTTTCGAAACAATGTAAAATAACACTGTGACGCTTACGTAAATAATGCGCCAATTTATATGCAACGTTGACCGTGCGTAATAATTTACGTGTATACACAGATAACTAAAATTAATTACTTATTTAATTTGAAAATATTCAGAAAACAATTGTTGATTTGACCGAACTTTTGAATTAACAATAACACCACAACTTAAATTATATTATAAATCAATCCAATCAAACAAAGATTACGGATTGATGAATCAAATTATCTAAATAAAAAGCGAGCAAGTAAAACACGTATGAAGCGTTCAACACTCACACTCACTGTTGTAGTGTATTTGGAAGGTCTTAGTACACCCTTAAAATTGACATGGAAAAATTAGACCAGTCAGTGTTTTCGTCCATATGTCCCACATGATTGAAATTCATGAGAAAATTGCACCACTTTAATCATGTGGGACATATGGACGAAAACACTTCTACTTTCTTTATGCCGATTTTAAGGGTGGCATAAGACCTTTCGACTGCACCACAGCAATCGATGGATTCTCTCATTACTTGAGTGAATAGGTGCCTTTGAAAGTCGTTCAATTTTTTACTTTAACGCTTTTGAGCTACCCCTAAATCGTCTCGGATCAAGTTACGCCCAAATACAATCTTGATCAGGGATCAAAAATCTTTTGTTTTTCGGTTGGTGCCCCAAACTTTTCGACGCTTCTGTATTTTGGACACTTCTAGAGCATAGTCATGCTCAAAGAGCATCTGTGGAAAAATAGCATCGCTTCCAAAAATACGTCCGAAGCAAATCGCCGCTAGTCGAGCAAACGAATCGTTGGCGATTATTGCTCGAGATGAGGTAGAGAAAGAGATATAGACGAGTGGATGATTCTGAGGGGTCAATTTCCGAAATCATAAAATTTAGTTTAACTCGGCAAATTATCCCCGAAGTTTCTACAGAAAAACATATGACCGACATATGAACCAACTAATAAACTTTTTTTTGTATAAAATACTTCTCTTATTTGCCACGTGGTCTGCAAATTTGGGCTACCCAAGTTGTACGGGGGCGGTGGGTCGAAAATATTGAAAAATTGTGTACGTCGCTTGCGCACAGCCCCTGTTGAGCTATATGTTTTTGCATTAAAATTCAAATTTATTCAAAAATGCATTACGTTACAAGGTGGAGTTGAATGAACAAGTTAAATGTTAACACAATGTTAAACAACCAAAATTTTACAAACTAGCTCAAACTAGCCTCACGGCCCGTTACATATGTCGGGCCATGATATCGTGATAGCTTCATGCCATTCAGTGCAGAACATGTCTGATATGTGGAATCGTACTATTTCTACCATATTCTGCGAACTGAATCCTTAAAACATTCTTTAGATTCCGAAAAATTTGACATTGCTTTAGTAAATTGAGGAGTGAGCGCTCAAACTTTTCACGAGCGCTGTCAGCCTTGGCAATTTCAGCAAATTTTGCTTTGAAGTGATGTGAATTATTAACGTAAGCAATAGTATCAAAAGTTTTAGAAAATAGCTGAAAAATACGCAAAATAAAAGTGATTGCGACGTTTGTGTTCATCGCTTTCATAAATCGTGCTAGAACAAGCATGGCTGACACTTTTGATTCTGTGTTTTAATAGTAATTTTCCTACCTAGTTTTGTAACTAAGGTTTTTTCAGCATTAGTCCTAAATAGTGTTCGCACGAGCCAGAGGCGAGTGTGGACACTCTTTAGGACGTGTGCTGAAAAAATCTAGTTACAAAACGTGGTAGGAACAACGTTTTCTACAATTCAATGCCGAAATAGACAAAACCAAACAATAAAATTTCTATTTCGATCACAATTTGCTTTTCATTGCACTTTTAATGTCAATTAAAATTGAGTGCTGAAAAACTTTTCGGCACTCAAATTTGAATGCTGAAAAACTTTTCCGCACTCAAATTTGAGTGCTGAAAAACTTTTCCATACTCAATCAAATTTGAGTGCGGAAAAGTTGACCTTTTCCGCACTAAAAGCAGTATTGAAAACTGTCGTGTTTCGGCATTGAATTGCAGAAAAATATTTTTCAAAAGTTTTAATGCTTAAAGTTAAAATACTTTCATTGCAAAGTGCGCAGTGGACAACAATAAAACGAAATGCTGTTTCCACTAAGGAAAGACTTTTCGCCCCTAGAGAGGGAGGGACTTTCCCATGAAGACACAAAACATTTAAATATCCCCCAATGAAATGTTCACTTTTCGTGGGGGCGAAATGTACGTGTATCACTAACTTTTCGGAGGGGATAGGTAGGAAAATATTTAAACGTCCAATCAGCGGCATTTTGAAGCGCCATCATAATAATAGTAATTAAACAAAAAAGCCTATTTAAAAATTGTATGTGTTCAAGATGCCTGAAATGAGTTTTTCTTACATGGATATTCGATAGTAACGATGAACTTTCAGATGGGGTGGGCAAATAATCACAAAAAGCGGACCAAATCTCCACAGTCAATCTATTTTCCGTTCAAAAATAACATATTTTGGAAGGGAAAACCGGTTCCTGTCTTTTAAAAAAGGATCTTTTTTCAAAGAAATCATTGGATATAGATTATTTTTACACCCGAAAGTAGGCATCACATGTATCCATGTGTCTTATACTAAGAGTCGTTATAATTTATATCGTCCTAATTCACTGTGGCCTTGATATACGATGGAGGCTTTACATGTGTGTATAAACAAACAAAAGCTTTCATTTTAGTCGCCGTTTCGACTGAAATAATGCTTTACCAAAGAAAAAAAAATCGCAACAAAATCCTTTAATATTTCTTGGCATGATGGCCATAAAGGTCCTTCGGTTTTGTAATATTCTGCCAAGAATATAATCGCATTTATGAAACATTAATTTTATTTCCGTAACCAGACCCTTTTAGATAAAGCAAGGAATTTTTTTGCGTTTATCTGAGCAACGCAATTTGTATACGGCATGGCATGTGAAAGGTAACTGAGAATATGCAAAATTTGTGGTTGAAGTTGTGTTGTGCTCTTCATAATGTATGGGAATGGAATCAAATCAAGCAGAAAATTATCATCAATCAAAACAGCTTGATACCCAGGTGACTGAAAGAGCTGGTGTTTCCTATATTAAAACTTTCAATCAACGGGTAAAGCCATATGATTTATGTATGCGTGCAGTCGTATGCCTCAAAGTTGACTTGCCAATGTATATATATATACGTTCGATTCCCTCTATACATTAAATAAACATAAAAAGGAAGTACTATTGTAATACTTTGTTATATCCTGCTTGTGACAATTTCACCGCATAAACTTGATAAATTGTGGAAGGAAAATATTAGACAACGAAGCCTAACACAAGTGTACGGACACCACAATGAGAAATCTATGTATAAAGTGTTTAGGCACACCACTTCTTTGCTGATGAATTCATTTACCATTAAGTAAATAATTATTACTTTATGTTCAACATAAAATTGAATAAATGGACGGTTAAAAGTACTCCACTTAACGCGTATTATGTGCATGGTGAAGCGCAAATGATGTCGAAAGCCCAATGCCTTTCAGTACGAATAAAATCAAAATTCATCTGAGAACGAAGCAAAAAATATGCTGACATTAACGTAGAATGTCAAACGAAATACCATTTTCCTACGGTAATCTTTATAATATTTTGCCTGACTTATTTTATGTGAACAATAAATTAATTTCCTCTAGCTATTGACTCTGGACGAATATATTTTATAAAGTCGATAAAGTGACTGCACGTGTGATAGACAGAATATATTTTAGTGTGTCACTTTGGATGCTAGCGGATACAAATGCTAAAGACATGAAAGCCCATTTGAAGAAGCCACCGTTTCACAGAATTTCTATTCAGGTCAATTTCGCCGTTGTAAAACGTTGCATGCATCAGACACGAAAACTTAATAGAAATATCTGAACGGCTCCGTGGAATTCAATTGAAAAATATTCAATTCCAATGCGAATATTTAAAAGAGAAAAAATGTAATTTTTTTAACATAAGATGCATTCGAAATTGAATAAAAACAGTCGGGAAAAATGTTCCCAATTTCGAATTCGAATGGAAAATATCTAATTACTTATCCAAACGCTTTTCTCTCGCTTTTCAAACTATTTTTCTATGACAAATAATTCAAATAAATTGTTTCGATTCTCAATGGAGATTAAGCGCAACATGTTCGAATGGTAAAAAATTTATTTGATGTTGATGATAGTGTGAATTCACCAGGGGTGCAACTTGTTCTTCGTTTGAGTTGTTGAACTCATGAACTCTCTTCTGTTAAACTTTGCTATATAAAATATTATATTTGCGGCGAAATTTTGTGGGGAGCAAATATTTCTTAATACGAGTGTTCTTCAAGGAACGACGTAATGTGTTACAGTTTTTTGGAAAATCGCCAAAACATCCATTTATAGTTCTGTCATGCACAAGATTGGTCCTTCATATACCACTATTACAATTACTGGATCTTGAATTTGAAGTAAGTTTTCGACAGGGGGGACGGGATATTCCCTGCAATGCTGAAAGAGAGTGAAGAGATCTTATTGGAACCACTTTGTGGAGTTCTTAAAAGTTCGCTAGTGTCATGTCCCAAAGGCTTGGGAAAAAGTGTGAAAAATGTGACGTTTATACCAAAGCCGGGAAAGCCCTCGCATTGGGAAGGCAAAGATTTCCGACCCATAAGTCTCACTTCTTTTATATTAAAGAATCTCGAGAAACTCGAAGACTTCTACATCAGAAACGAAATCCTGTCGAGATACCCGCTCCAAGAGGAGCATCATGAATGTCAGGTGGGTAAATCGACGGACTCGGCTCTGCACGTCCTTGTAGCCGGGTTAGAAAAGTCATTCGAATTCGGTGAGATTGCTCTTGGATGTTTTATGAACATTGATAGGAGCATTCGACAACACCGGCTTCGATGTCATTCAGCAAGCGCTGGAAGAAAGGGACGTAGCGCCGGTAGTAACGAGGTGGATTGGCAACATGCTCAGACGCCGGACCGTGGAGGCCAGCGTATGCAGCCGCAAGTCCAGCGTATGCGGCCGCAAGTCCAGCTTCTGGGTATCGAAAGGCTGTCCGCAAGGGATATGCTCTCACCGTTGCTATGGTGCATGGTGGTGGACTCCCTGATGAAGAGGTTGAATGAGACTGGCGTTCATACGCAGGGTTATTCGGACGACCTGACTATTCTAGTTAAAGGCAAGTTGAAAGTACCCTGGGAAGTCGCTTGAGGAGTTCGTTGGGGTTAGTGGAGGAATGGTGCCTGGAGAGGGGCTTGAAGGTCAACTCCGACAAAACAGACATAGTGCTTTTTGGGAAAAGGAACACAGGACACAATTTAGTAGGGAACATCAGGCTCGACCAAAAGCTCAACTGGATCGAGCATGTTAAATACAAAGCACAGAAAGCGGTAGCTGCTTTCTGGATCTGTCGAAAGGCTTTGGGGAATACCATCTAGAGCCATATTGTGGATCTATGAGACGGTGGTCAGACCCATGTGGAGCCATGACTGCGTAGGCTCAACGTGGAGTGCGCGAGGAAGGAGTTGAATGAAATTCAGAGGCTCGTGTGCATTTGTGTCACGGGAGCTATGAAGACTACGGCCACAAGAACCATGAAAGCGGTCATTGCGCTATCGCACATCCAGACGATCGTTAAAGCAAGAGCCTTTGCCTCGGCAGACAGGCTGGAGCAAAATGGTCTCTGGAAGAGGAATTTTGAATTTAGCCATGGGAAGATCCTGAAAGTGATCAACGACAGTCTCCTTGATATGCCCAAAGATCGCATGATTCCACAGGTCGACTTTGTGAAGCGATACCAGATCGTTATACCGGACAGAGCGGATAGGCTAGGAAATTGGCTTTACGGATGGTTCGAAAACTGAGGAAGGAGCGGGAGCCGGGATCTATTCGCAGGAACCGGCGAACTGCGACAGTCTCTATTTGGGAAAGTTAGCGAGCGTTCTCCAAGCAGAGACGTTTGCGACGTTGATAGGAGTGATGAATTTAATTCCAGAAGAAATGACGGGTGGCAGAGCAACCATCTGCTCAGACAGTGAAGAAGAGCTGAAAGGGACCCTAAGCCGATTCGGACTGAGAAATCAGATCACGATCGCCTGGGTCCCTGGGCACACTGGTGTAGACGGTAATGAGAGAGCAGACGAGCTAGCCACACAGGGTTCAGCATCTGCGATCGAGGGCCCAGAACCCCACGTCCCGATCCCATACTCTGTGTGAAAGGACGGTGGAACACTGGGTGCGTGCTGAATCCGCAAAGAGTTGGTGCGCCTACGGCGGAGGAAAGCACACGAAGGTCTTCTTCCCGACGGCGCCTGATGAGAAGTGGGCCAAGGAGCTTCTCAGAATGGATCGTAGTGGCATCAGGAGAGTAGTGCGAGCCAAAAGACTAGCGCCTAATAAATCGAGGATCTGGAAAATTGAGTAGGTTACACAAACTGTCAAATACAGTAGATTCATTCACGAGTCGATTTATCTTCCAATTCTAACTCTCAAAATGACGTTTTAAACGTCAAAATTATAAATTAGCGAGCTATTGTGAACAGTGAACAGCTCACTAGACAAAAAAGAAAAAGTATTAAAGAAGAAGACAAAATAGAAAAATTCAGTGGTGGTAGCCTCTGCCTATCTTTTAGAAATCTTTCGTGAAATCTTTGCGATTTTCTTGATTTTTTGCGAATTTTTTTTTTTTTTTTTCAAAGATTTAGCGCGTTTTTTACAAATTGTTCAAAAATTATTAATTCGATAGTTTTTGTGCTCAAAACAATCAACTTATAAAGAAAAAGAATCGTTTTAGTCAGCCTTTTGAAGAATGTGTGACTAGGTCAACATAACAAGTTAGTTACTACAAAACGAATAAAGTTTACCGATAAGTTACAGGAAATTTTTCTCAAATTTACCGGCACCTCCCTTAATTGGTGAAGTGTGTAAATGGACTCAGTAATCTGACCATTCTGACACTTTCTTTCCTCCAGGATGAAGGTCTAATATGCTAAATAATACACAACATACCGAGTCGCTCACATGATATACACCAGTCCATTATTCGATGTCTAGGAAGATCGGTAGCAGATTTTTTTCATCACCTTTCTTGCCTATTCAGTCGACGTTCTGCAATAACTCTTATCTTTCATTGTTCTTTAATGAAAAATCTGTTATTGCAGAAATCTGTATTTGTCAAGGTAAAGCTTCTATCGATTTTCCCAGACATCGAAGTTGAAGATTATTGTATAGCTTCATAGTTAAACGGATATAGAAGAAGGTACGGGAGTCGGTCAAAATAACCCATGGACAAAATAACTCTGAACGTAATAAACCATTGTAATGCTATAAGAAAGTAGCGGTAAAACTTGAGTCAAATTTTAAACAAATTTTAATCAAACTTAATGTTGGTAATTGCTAGAGAGTTACACAAAATTTTGCTCAAATTTTATCAGATTTGTCGATGTTTGACATATATTTATGTAACTCGGCCTGATTAGAAATTTGAAACAGGTTTAGCCAAATTTGGCTCAGGTTTGGTCAAATTCGGCTCAGGTTTTTAACTCAGATTCTGCTCTTATATGGCCCAATTTGACTCAGATTTTGTCAAATTCATCATTGATGTTGCCTAATTTGACTCAGATTTAACTTCGATTTGCCCTAATTTAACTCAGATTTGACCTAATTTTACTCAAAATGAACCTAATTTGACTCAAATTTGGACTACTTTGACTCAAATTTGGCCTGATTTGACTCAGATTTGACCACAGTTGGCCTAAGTTGAAAACGTGCACAGACAGACAGACAGCCGAGCTACCGCTACTTAATAAGCCAAAATAATTCCGGACAAAATATCCCCTATCAAGATAACACCGGACAAAACAACACCAGACGAAATAAGCTCAACAAAATAACCCCGGAGTAAATATCCCCTGAACAGAATAGTATCTACCGTACGAAATAACCACTGGACAAAAAGCCCACACAGTCAGTAATTGTTCTAAATATGAGTTTACTTGGCGGTTACATGCAGCGTTTGTAGAACGGGTGAAAGAATCTTTAAAGTCAATTGCAGTAAATCTGCCAAGGGTCTTCAGATACGACAATGAGCTCAGATAAGAGTGTAAGAACAAGAAGTAGGGAATGCAACCGGTAAAAAATTTACTTACAAACCGGTAAAGCTACTTATATGAATCGTTTATTGTTTTTTTATTCCAACGCATTGGATTAGCGAAAATTTTATTGAAACTTCGCCTCACTCAGGAAGAGGATTGAATGAATTTTCGCAAACTCCTCTTTGTATACAGGGACCGAATCCTTAGATTGTGCCACTTATCATTTTACCAGCTGGTATTCGAATACATTGAAAATGAGCAACGTCAACGTAAAACATATTCTAAACAACAAAACGCCGTTAGCGTCATCTACCGTCAACTCTTACCGTAAAAGCAATTTTAGTTTTGGCGGGGCTTTTCAAAACGAATGAATAACAGTTGTTCTAAAACATAACACGAATCAATTATTTTGTACGTAAAATTTGCAGCACAGATACCCTTTTATTTTTGCAAAAGGAATAATTTTGCTTTTGATGAAAATATTTTAAGTTTTACACTGACCCGAACTAAATGTATTCATTCGTTTTGACAAGCCCCGCCAAAACTGAAAATTGATTTCATGACAAGAATCGAACGTAGATGACGTTAACGGCGTTTACTTGTTAAGAAAATATTTTTCCACGTCAAAACGTTACTCATTTTCAATGTATTTGTAGACCAGCTGGTAAAATGAAAAGTTGCACGATCTAAGGATTCGGTCACTGTAGTTTAGATCAATTTGAAGCATCCTCGAATCAAATACTCAGAAGCAATTTCAACTGTGTGTTGATCTATGGCGTCGATTTTTCATCCATGTACATGTACATGTACATGTCACGAAATCTCAATTATTTAAAACACTTTAATTTGTCTTTTACATAAGGTAAATTAATGAAAAGAGTTACAGAGATGTTGAAAGAGTTATAAGCCTCTACAACTCTTTTCTTAAACCTTTTTCAAAACAAGTTATGAAAATCGGAAAAATTCCGATAAAAAGAAAACTATGCCTGAGTTATTCTCGCCTCAAGGAACACATGCCAAACTCTCATTCAAATCTTCTATTACATCTAAAAGTACGTCAAAGACTTTCCCATTTTCAGTTTCAAAAAGATCAAAATTTACCGGTAAATTACCGGTAATTTTATCAAATGTTGCGTTTATCGGTAACTTTTAAACTGGCGCGGCGGAATGCATTCCCTATCACCAAGTAAGTTAGAAAATTTCCATTGAAAAATCAACAACTGCGTAGATTGTAGGATTTTTCTCCAATTTTCACGAAATAAAAAATAGCTACACCCGTAAGGCGAATGAATATTTTATTTCATGGCCATTTTCTCAATAGACGTTAACATTACCAAATTGCAACTACCAAATGTGTTGCTCTCATAAAAGTCGTAACAACCGCAATTTAATGTAAATGGAAAAAACGTTGAAAAGTTTTTTTACAAAAAATGCCTTAGGGTGGATTGAAAGTCTGTAGTTCGACGATAAAATTTTCTTTCTCTTTAAAGTTTTTCTATTAAATCAATTGCACCAAATGAAGACCGCATTGTCGGCATTTGTTTAAAAAACATGATAAACTGTCATCGGCTCGGCAGGCACGAATATTTTTGCGGAAACTTTTATGACAAATTGAGAACATCCCATGTGTCAATCAGACTTCACATTATTTTCGGAAACAGATGTCCACTGTGACAACCGAATCACACAATCTTTATTTTTATGTCGGGAAAATCTAAATTTCCGTACACCATAATAGCCAACAAAGAATTTTTTATTCTTTCCGTTGTCGAAACGACCTCAACACTGAGTTGATAAATTGATGATTAAAGTATATGTGTGTCATTTTTTATGTTGATGAGAGAATATTTCCTTTGTGTTCTTCGAATATTCAGCCATTTAGCAGATGAACGTTTGTAATTTTGAAATATCCAGCGATGCCGATTTTACTGGCGAAAGAAATTAAATTGCCTCACGTTATGTGTTGAGTTAGCAATAAAATTTGGGTGATAATTCCTTATTCTTTCAGTACACAATTACGTCTCCGTTTTTATTATAACAGAGTACACTCTCATACACGTAAAGGTTTAGAGAAGTTGCTGCACACAATGTCTATTGCAAAATGCAATTTCATAAAATTTCATGACATTCTTCGAAATTGTCAAAAGTGAATTGGGTTCCTTATTGTCCTCATATTGGAACTCCACTATCACATCGATTTGTCTGCAACTTAAATCGTCAATTTGCACACCGCACTCACACCAATGCATGATGTACAAATTACATAAAATGTAAAATGCACTTTTCTAACTCTAGAGATGATATGATACACATTCCGAACTATAGAGAATGAAATAATCCACATCACATGCGCTATTGGTTTGTAAGAGACGACGCACACTATACACAACTTCTATATCAAATATCCTGCTCATTCGTTGATAATGCGAACAAATATTGGATAGAAAGAAAAATTATGCGCCATGTGGTTTTCACATTTAATTTTATGTTCCGTCCATAAGTAAAAACCTTAGAGAAAATTAGCGAAGATTTTCAACCCCGAAAAAAATCAAATTAGCGACAAAATTAAAGAAAAGATTGTCGGCTATTTTTATGTTTAATTTTTTCGCTAAGTTTTTTTTCGGCTGAATGGCTGAATAATCGACGCACAGTGGTCAAAAATGTCATGCGAAATTAGAACGGAAATCGCTTTTCAAGTTTCAATGAAAGATGTGGACATCAAAAAAGGTAGATGCTATTTGCACCCGGGTGCAAATAGTCGTTAATACACTATTTGCACCCGGGTGCGAATAGTCTATTTGCACCCGGGTGCAAATAGTCGTTAATACACTATTTGCACCCGGGTGCAAATAGTCGTTAATACACTATTTGCACCCGGGTGCGAATAGTCGTTAATACACTATTTGCACCCGGGTGCGAATAGTCGTTAATACACTATTTGCACCCGGGTGCAAATAGTCGTTAATACACTATTTGCACCCGGATTTGTGACATTTCGTAAAAGGGAAATGTCCATAGTTTCGTTAGCCACCTAGTTTTTCTGACATTTCGTAAAAGGAAAAGTTCCTTAGTTTCGTTAGCCACCTAGTTTTTGTGGCATTCCTAAAAGGAAAAGTTTCCAAGCTTCGTTAGCCACCCAGTTTCGCAAATTCCCTAGTTTCGTGAGCCACTTAGTTTTTGTGGCATTCGTAAAAGGAAAAGCTTCCTGGCTTCGTTAGTCACCCAGTTTCTGTGGTTTTCGTTAGCGCAAATTTCCTAGTTACGTTAGCCACCTAGTCTTTGTGACATTTCGTAAAAGGAAAAGTTTCCTAGCTTCGTTAGCCACCAAGTTTTTTGTGGCTTTTCATTAAAGTGCAAATTCCCTAGTTTCGTTAGCCACCTAGTTTTTGTGGCATTCGTAAAAGGAAAAGTTTCCTAGCTTCGTTAGCCACCTAGTTTTTTGTGGCTTTTCATTAAAGCGCAAATTCCCTAGTTACGTTAGCCACCTAGTTTTTGTGGCATTCGTAAAAGGAAAAGTTTCCTAGCTTCGTTAGCCACCAAGTTTTTTGTGGCTTTTCATTAAAGTGCAAATTCCCTAGTTTCGTTAGCCACCTAGTTTTTGTGGCATTCGTAAAAGGAAAAGTTTCCTAGCTTCGTTAGCCACCTAGTTTTTTGTGGCTTTTCATTAAAGCGCAAATTCCCTAGTTACGTTAGCCACCTAGTTTTTGTGGCATTCGTAAAAGGAAAAGTTTCCTAGCTTCGTTAGCCACCAAGTTTTTTGTGGCTTTTCATTAAAGTGCAAATTCCCTAGTTTCATTAGCCACCTAGTTTTTGTGGCATTCGTAAAAGGAAAAGTTTCCTAGCTTCGTTAGCCACCTAGTTTTTGTGGAGTTTTCGTTAAAGCGCAAATTCCCTTAGTACGTTAGCCACCTAGTTTTTCTGACATTTCGTAAAAGGAAAAGTTCCTTAGTTTCGTTAGCCACCTAGTTTTTTGTGGCTTCTAATTAAAGCGCAAATTCTCTAGTTTCGTGAGCCACTTAGTTTTTGTGGCATTCGTAAAAGGAAAAGTTTCCAAGCTTCGTTAGCCACCCAGTTTTTTGTGGCTTTTAATTAAAGCGCAAATTCTCTAGTTTCGTTAGCCACTTAGTTTTTGTGGCATTCGTAAAAGGAAAAGCTTCCTGGCTTCGTTAGCCACCTAGTTTTTGTGGAGTTTTCGTTAAAGCGCAAATTCCCTTAGTACGTTAGCCACCTAGTTTTTGTGACATTTCGTAAAAGGAAACTCTTCCTAGTTTTGTGAGCCACCTAGTTTTCTGAGACATTTCGTTAAAGGAAAAGTTTCCTAGTTTTATTAGCTACCTAGAAGTAAGCATCAGAAAGTTAAGTAATACTTCGTAAAAAGGAAGCATACAGAACTTTGTAATAATTCATATAAACACGCAAGGAAAAGGAACACTAATTCGTGCTTTAATGTAACGGCTCTTTTTCGAGACAATTTATTACCCATGTTATGTATCTTTCCTGTTTACCTTAAGAAACCAAAAGTAGCTTTAACTTTAATATAATGTTTTTTTTCAAATTTCAGGGTAAATTGATTTTTACTTCAGAAATTGTTAAAAATTAGATGTGAAAATATATAACACGAGCTACAGAAAAAATCAATCCTCATTCAATGTGGGCCCGGGTGCAAATAGTGTATTAACGGCTATTTGCACCGGCTTCACATTGATGCGGCACAAATGTATAGGTTATATCAATATGAAGAAAGTTGTATTAATACAAAACAAAAATTTAGTAACAAAGAATATATTAAAAAAAAATTCGTCAAAAAAGCCAAAAAAAGTATTATGTAACTTACGGTCAATAAAATGTATATATTATCGAATGAAACTAGAATTCTTGTGCAAGAATCCTAATTTAAATCCATGATATGTGTGTAGTAAATATTTATAAAATTTTTTCACTGTATAAATTTTTCCACTGTGTAAATAATATAATAAAATTTCATTATACAACTTATTGCACTATTCCAGTGCACCTTACTGTCTACATGAACGACAGAAGAAAAGATTTTTATCTAATGACTGTATGCAGGACTCGTGGTACCAGTCAAGGCACGCATTGCACATTATTTGATTACCAGACAAATTTTTCTTGCATTTAACACATGCCCAATATTTGTTTCCATTCAATCTGTCAACTTCGCCAATAATATAGGCATAGCACTTCTTATCCATGTATGACTTCAAAGAAGTCAAACGAAGTCCATCGTTCCGTAAACGGTTGAACATCACTGGATCCTGTATAATATCGCTATAAGTGATTTTTTTGCGCCGGATTTCGTCAGGCGTTTTGTTTGTAAGCCACTTAATAATTTGTATTGCCTGATCTGTAACACGTAAATCGATGAACTTCTTCTTCGCTTGATGATCTGATGTTGACTTTGATTTCCGTTTTAAGCCAATGACAGTTTGGCCAGACCCCTTAGGACGACCTACTGTCGATAATTTGGATGGTAGCTTTAATACTGAAACTTTACTTCTTTGGTTGCCTTGATCTGGAGGATTACATGTGATTAGATCTTTTGATATGTTCAAATATTGACCTTGAAATGTTGTGTTTGGAGTACTGGTAGACGAAGTCGCCAATGGGGTTGTCGATGTTGATGTAGCGCCATGACGCATTTGCAGATTTTCGCCTTGTTGTATCGTTTTAGATGTGTTAGTATTTGTGGACACCGAAGCAAGCAATGGCTGAGAACTCAATCCTGGTGTGGAAGGTTCGTCATGACTAACGGAAGTGTTTGCAGCAAGTTGAATCGAATTTGTTGCAGAGGCTGTGGCACCTTCACACACACCTACTGTGTTGGTCAGTTCACTAGGATTGCTCATTTCATTTCTTAGATCCGTAATCTTCTCCATAAAAAACTGGAACTCGCCGGTCGACATACTTGCTCCCAAATTACATATTTCTTTAGAAACATTTGACATTCTTTTATATTTATCAATTTCACTTGGTATACGCATCGAATTAACGAAAACGGGCTTCGAAGTTTCGATGGTATTCTCTACCGACAATGCTGGATGTGATTCATTGAAATACTTTTTGGTCCACCTTTCTGCGCATAGCTCTGGTACGTATAAATCCATTTCTTCAATCTCCAGGATTTTGAAAATGTGCTTGCATGGCAGACCCATTGTAATAAAGAAGGTACAAGTACATTTGTCTGTTTGAACCTCATACCCGGATTGCGTTACAAATATTGAACTTCCAGTATTTTTTTCCACGATCTCAACTTTCTCGCGCAGAGTCCACTCAAATTGGATTTTTTTAAATATAAATGGTGTTAACAGTTGACGGTAACTGAAAGCAGACAACAAAGTATAAACAATAATTAATTTAAAAAACGCAAAATAAACAAGTAAGTAAATTAAAATATCAGAAAATGGACGAAAATGAAAAATTTGTCAAAAGTTGGAAGTGACCAAAAACATTGGAAAAAAGATAAAATATAGGAAATAAACAAAAATTCGATACGAATCGAGGAAAAACTTAAGTTTTTCCGTCATTGTTGTATTGAAATAAATCAAAATACTTACTCTTGCAAAGTTGCCGCCTCTAATCGTACTCTTTCAACTCGCATGCTCGATCTAACTGCGTTGATATCTTTCTCTGATGCCAATACAGCGATTGACGTGCTAATATTTTCAAAGAAAGCTACCAAGCCAGCATGACGAGAGCTTATTTGTTTGAACGTCCGGTTCATTCGTTCAGAACGATTGTTCGTGTGGTTCATAAAGGTAGCGTAAGTATTCTGACCGTGCATCGTCCACTCTTCTCTGATAGTATGCCAATTTTCATCGTAATATTTAGAGACAAGCTCCAGCTCCATTGCACATAGTTGCTCATAAGCAACATTGTAATCATCTGAACTTCTGGAATAAACTAATCGCGTTATAATCTCTAAAGCGGCGATCCGTTCACTTCGTGTTATGCCTCGCTTTTCTGTTGTTATTTCTCTGTAGAATATTCTCAACACATGAAATAAACATATTTGCAGTTTAGCACCAGGAAACTCTTCTGTGTATATTGTTCTGTCGGAAAAATCTTTGTCCCCCATGACCACAACCGTTTCAGTCCACTTCACATTAAAATGCTTGAAGGCACCTAACATTGCACCTATTCCTTCTTTGGACTCACTCTTGCAAATAAACAAGCTAACGATTTCTGTATTTCCATTTCCGTCTACGACGCATTGAGTGAAAAGTGGCATGTCTCTATTATTCAATTTGTAAGTCGCATCGTAAAGCAGCAACTCCGGATATTTTTCAAAGAAATGGTGCATCCGTTGGTCTTGATAGTATATGCCTTCAAGAGGAACCGAACCCAATAAACAAAGTACAAAAAAAGATTATAAGATCGTACCAATAAGCACATCATCTTCATTTGATATAAAGCAGGTATTTGCATCCGGAATGGTCGATAAAATGTCATACAATTTTTGCAGCTCTATTTCTGGTGCAACACTCTTTTCCTGAAGTTGTTTACATTGTATGTTATGCAAACTTTTTAGTAGAACTGGCTTTCCTGTCTTCTTAGTAAAGAACATTTTCATCTTTTGTTTGCTAGCACCAACCTCAACCATTTGCTTGGCGATGATAGAGTCGTCGTTGCTTAGGCGGACATTTTCAGGATAATAATCAAAGGTTTGCTGATTACATAGATGATTCTCATGGTTCAGATTGACTTCTTTAACAATAAGTTTGTTGTTTGTCAACACTATTCTAACCTATGGAAAAGGTCGTTAATAAAGTATAAAAACGCCAATTCGATTACAACCTTAACTGGACAATTCTTTTTGTAAGTGGAACACACTCTAAGACCCTTGCTTTGACTACGTCTTTCAAAACCAGCCTTGCATACAAACAACACTCTCTCGTACACCATTTTGTTATTAAATTCGCTGGAACCTTTCAGTCTCTCACTTTTTGCAATTGATAATAATGATTTGCTGCTTTGCTCATATTGGCGCTTAGTTTCAACAACTTCCTTCCAGTCATTAAATTCACTATTTAATGCGAAAGCCATCTCGAATCAATGTTAAAAAGATGCACTACATCAACTAACGCCTTCTCAATGTATGCAAACTTAACGGGAATTCAAGCATAAGTTAGTATTGTCCGTATTGTCTAACAACGCCGTCAACGCGTCAATGCGAGTGGTATCAGCGGACGATAAGGTTAAACTTCAGTTTAGCAACCGGAAAGGTAGAGATTAATATGTAAGTCTGTTAGTTGCACCTTCATTCCCTTTATCAATATCTATAGTCAATTTGCGCGCTAACAGCTACTCAAAGTTCAAATTTTCGGCAAAAATGCAATGCATTAGTCCGATTCGTAGAATTTCGTAGCATAAAGCGATTACGTAATATTTTGTGAAGCGCAGCATCATTGGCATTCGTGAAAAGAAAAGTTTCCTAGCTTCGTCAGACACTTAGTTTTTTGTGGCGTTTTCGTTAAAGCTCAAATTCCCTAGTTTCGTTAGCCACCTAGATTTTGTACATTTCGGAAAAGGAAAAGTTCCTTAGTTTCGTTAAACACCTAGGTTTTGTGGCATTCGTAAAAGGAAAAGTTTCCTGGCTTAGTTACTCACCTAGTTTTTGTGAGGTTTTCGTTAAAGCGCAAATTCCGTAGTTTCGTTAGCCACCTAGTTTTTGTCGCATTCGCAAAAGGAAAAGTTTCCTAGCTTCGTTAGCCACCTAGTTTTTTGTGGCTTTTCGTTAAAGCGCGAATTCCCTAGTTTCGTTAGCCACCTAGTTTATGTGGCATTCGTAAAAGGAAAAGTTTCCTAGCTTTGTTAGCCACCTAGTTTTTTGTGACTTTTCATTAAAGCGCGAATT
>CM055406.1:102330551-102350052 GCA_029228625.1 Pseudolycoriella hygida
CTTCCCGTTTGAGTTTAAAACATCCTCCCCGAATTTGCCCACTACCCTTTCATAGCCGCCACTGGTCTTACTGTTTCCTATTCTCGCGTTGAAATCCCCCAACAGAATCACACACTCACTACCTTTTTTGCTGACAACATCCCCTACCTGCTCGTAAAAGGTGTCAAGATCGCCAGCACTGCTACCCTCGCACGGGCTATAAACACTAACCAGCCGATAAATACCTCCTGTCAGCTTAATGGAGACCCACATGATCCTTTCACTTACATACCGCACGTTCAAAACAAACTTTCCTAATTCCCTTTTGATAGCCATTCCAACTCCCCAGTTTGCCCTACCAGACTGAACACCAGACGAAAACACTTTATAACCGCCCACCAGTTCTTCGCGCTGCCCTTTCGTCCTAATGTCGCTCAACGCTAATATATCTACACCATAATCCATTGCCAAGTCCACCAACTCACCCTGGCGACCCCTAAAACCCCCATTAACGTTTAGACTTCCAATAAACAAACCATCAACCTTTTTACATTGCCTGATCGTCAACGATGGGGTACCGTTCGAGTCCCGCATTGGTCGTACCCCGTGACCAACACTCGTCCGCGGCTGCCTATGACCGTTTTTACCAATAATGAATACAGTGGGACGGCCTGGTAAGCCGAACCGCACTGGAAGTTCAAGCCTCAATGGGGACATCACACACGTGCCTGAGATGCCAAGCGCAAGCTCATTTATTTTTGCCAAAAAAGAATTGCTATATGAATAGCGAAGAAGTTAACCGTAACCGCAGCAAACACCTACTTGAAACCCTATACCAAAATCACAAACACAAAACGCCGATTGTTTTGCATGAAGAAAACAAAACAAACACCCGAAAAACGCTGTAACTTTGAGGTTATGTGAGCACTACGTTGCTTGAAAAGAAAATGCAGATTTTAATTGATACCTAAGAAAGTTACAAAAACACACACTAATTTAACTTAACTTATTTACGAGAAACTGTGATTTAAAACGCGAAGAGGTCAAAAAATAAACGAAACTTACTCAGAGCAAAACAAACACGTCCATATCTGCCGCCATCTTGACTTGAACTTGAACTTGAACTTGTACCACGGTAAAATTTTTAAATCTTAACAAAAGAAAATCGAAAGAAGAAAAACGGTCGGAATATAAGTGGTGAAGATGACATGTTTTTTACTAAATTAGTTTTTATTCGCTGTCCCATATGGAAAGATGTCAATACATGTATATTTCCCCCCATGTAATGCGGTCTATTACATGTAGAGTTCTTTCGGTATTTGTGTCCACATGTAATAACATTGTGTCCTATCCGCAAAACTCATTACATACAACTAATGTCATTATCGCCGTTTTATGTTGAAACCGTAGAATGTTCGAATGATGTGAGCAGATGTACGAAAATATGACAGTCAACATGTGTACTTTCGTTTTGATCTATTCTTCAAACAAATTCGAGAAAAAATTAAATTTTAATTGTGTTGTTGTGGTTTTTTGTTTGATGTTGGGTAAATATACATGTATTGACAACTTCTTTCCATATGACAGCGAATAAAATAGCATACGTTCCATGCTGTGAAAATAATTCATTCATTCGAGATCAAGTTTGTGAACTCGGGAACTCACTCCTGAATTTTCGAGCAACTCGCTTCGGAAACTGTTTTTGACACGGGTAGTGGCATACCTCGCCTTCGGCATGGAAATGCAAACTCCACCCTTGTCAAAAACAGTTTCTAAAGCTTATTGCTCGAAAACACACTCGCGAGTTCCGCTCATATCACAAAATTGATCACTCATGTAATGAATTATTTTCACTGCATAGAACGTAATCTACTATTACAGACTGACTGGCAGTGCTTAGAATTAACAATCATGAGACAGCCCTGTGCTATTATGTAACAGAACATATTTTGGGTTCTTTCTCATTACGTATCAGTTGATACTAGTCGACGCACATATCTCATTATGTTGCGGTAAAATTTCACATTCGATGGTGCTCAAGTCAAAATTAAATTTCACCTCAACATTTCATACATGGCTATTGATGGTTGCTATCATTTGATGAAACCACAATTAATTGAACATTATTTAAATATCATTGAAAAGCGAAATTTAAATTTATTTAAAATGGCAACGTTCTTTTCCGCTTTTTGTTACTTTTAATTCAATTTTTTCATCATTTCATTTTCGTACTTTTCGTATAAATTGAAAATAGCAAAAAATTGGAATAGCTTCTGTGCTCGCAGAATGTTTCCATGTGATTGAAACAATTTTATTTATTCGCATGAGGGATGTTTTCCGTAGATAATTTAAATGACATTTTGCATTTTTTTCATGAATTTAATAAGCTCCGTACCGATACCGATACCGATACGTCGTTCAATTGTTTCTGTTGTTTCAATAATTGTTTTATATGAAGACTTGGTGAGGAAAATAGACATATGCAGATCTTGGACACATCTGGTCTTTTAACTGGAGGTCGAAAAAATGTTCTGCGACGGACGCATAGACATTCGGGATTAAATTCCACTATAATCCCTAAACTGGATTTCGAAGGGGTTAGTTACGGTTGATTATGTTGATAGTGTGAAGAATCTTGGGTTGACGATAGATAACAGACTTAAATGAGACAAACATGCAAAAGTTGTCTCGTCTAAGGTGTTTGCTGGTCTGCGCAATATGTGGTCTAGTGCTCGGCTACTTCCCCTAAAAACTCGTAAACTACTGGTCAAATCGCTGCTGATGCTGCACCTCACTTATTGTTGTTCTGTTTTTCGTTCGGGGCGTCTCGAAGTATAATACTTTGCCCAGCGCTCTGAAGCGCTCTTCGTTAACTGTAAAGTTCACTTAGGGCTGCTAAGTCATTAGTGTCTTGAAGCATTCATCTTCCTATCCACTCACTCATATATTTCATCACCTTTCCATGCACTCATTCATTTGTCCATTCACTCATATCACTCTAAATCATTTATTTCATTTTCTTTCTATTCATTTATGCATTCATTCACTCATTCAAAATCATTCATTTCATCATTAAATTAGTCATTCATTAATTTACCCATACATTCGCTCAATCAGCTAACGACACTGCACATTAATTGGGACGGCCGATGGTGATACTGAGGCTCATGCTGCTCGGCCGGCAGCTATTGTAAAATGGTGTGGTCTAATTCTAACTGTTCGTTGGATCGCTTTCTCTTAGTTGGACCCGACATCCAATATTTAAAAAATTGTCCGTCTCCACTTTCTTTTCGAAACGGCTGCATCGATCACCCTGAACTTTTTTTTTCGCTGAAAGGTACATATGTCCGATGCTTCAAGTTCAAAGATGAGCAAACTCGATCGGCTAGTTTCGGAAATATGGTCGAAAAGGTGTCCAAAAACATGGTTTTTTGGGGGTAGGTGAGACTTTTTCTCAGATATCTCTAGAATTAAGGCAGTTAGAAAACTACTTTCTGGGACAAAGCTGTAGAGAACTAAATTTTAGCGAACACGAGTTTCAGGGTTTTCCCCAGAAACGTCCCAATCCCGAGATTTTGCCTCTTCTAGAATTTAAAGGGATGATTCATATATCGAGAACTATGAGAGATAGAAAGTTGCTTTCAAAGGTAAAGTTGTAAAGAATCAAATTTTAGTGAACTCGTGTTTCAGGGTTTTCCCTAGAAACGTCCCGATCCTGAGATCTACCCACTTTTAGAGTTGAGAGGGATGAGTCATATCTCAAGAACTATGACAGATGGAAAGTTGCTTCCAATGGCAAAGCTGTAGAGAACTAAATTTTAGCGAACACGAGTTTCAGGGTTTTCCCCAGAAACGTCCCAATCCCGAGATTTAGTCACTTCTAGAAATGGTAGGGATGATTCATGCATCAAGAAATATGACAGATAGAAAGTTGCTCCGAAAAGCAAAGTTGTAGAGAAATAAATTTTAGCAAACACGTGTTTCAAGTTTTTCTCCAGAAACGTCCCAATCTCGAGATTTAGCCACTTCTAGAATTGGTAGGGATGAGTCATATCTCAAGAACTATGACGGATGGAAAGTTGCTTCCAATAGCAAAGTTGTTGAGAATTAAATTTTAGCGAACATGTGTTTCAGGGTTTTCCGCGGAAACGTCAAAATCCAGAGATTTAGCTACTTGTAGAATTGGTAGGGATGATTCATATATCAAGACCTATGACAGATAGAAAGTTGCTTCCAAAGGCAAAGTTGTAGAGAATTAAATGTTATCGAACACGTGTTTCAGGGTTTTCCCGAAAAATGTCCCAATCCTGAGATTCAGCCATTTCTAGAACTCAGCGGCATAAGAACATTAGACAACGCGTGATTGGTGTCAGAGTTCAGAAAATGTACTTCGGGAGGGCTTTCGACATTACTTTGGGTAATTTCTGAGAGTCGTTTAAATTCTGATAGTTCTAAAAGAACTTGACTATGCATTCTGATGCGCATTATATTTATGATAATATTAAGAGTTTGGTACATCGAGGCTTTTCGCACGTGAAGGCTTTCTGCACGACGTGAAGGCTTTACGCACGGGTCTTTGCGTATGTTTTCTTTTTACATTTGCTCCGTTTTGTTCATTTCTATTCAGCCGTAATAACTTAAATTTTATCGCGTTTTATAGCTTACGAATAATATGTGAATCTTAAAAGGTCTATGATTTTATGCATATTGTAGTCAATAAAGTACATCAATCAATAAGAGCGCGCCCGATAAAAGCGATGTTTTTCCAGAGTAACTTTTGTTAAGAAAAATTGTAAATTTCGAAAAAGTACCTCAATAGCATGGTTGGGCTCGCATACGACTTTTTTTAGCGGCGCTAACGCTAACGCTAATTTCGAAAAATATTAACGTCGCTAATGAAAATGAAATTAGCGCGCTATTAGCGGTCGCTACTAGTGATCGCTAAGCCTTCGCTAATAGCCAAAAATATTTGAACGAAAAATTTGGCTAGAGTTTTTTGCCGAAGATTTTATATATGAAAGATGCATAATTTTTCTTTGTAAATAGAAATAATTTTGTTATATATTGTTGTATAATCCAAGCTATACAAAGCTATCAGAGAAATAATTTTGCTTTCAGAAACTCGTCTACGATTGGAGTACGTGTACTGAGCACATAGTACTTCGTACTCATATTAAGTTTGCGAGCTAACTTTAACAGCTATCAGAAGTTGTATCTTTTCCTAAAACGAAGCAACACTTGGTGAATTTGTAGCCTACATTTGGGTGTAGAAATAATCTATTTTTGATTTTTTCTTCCAATAGATTTTATATTTTCAAAAGGTGTAGTCACAGTTCCTTCCTAAAATGGGTTATTTTTGAACTAAAAATAAAACCGGAAATGGTGATTTGACCTACCTTTTAAAATTTCGAAAAGACTCCTTGCACATTGCGCAAATAGTCTCTTCTATATATTGTTGGCTATTTGCACATTGTGCAACCGAAGGTATATAGAAGAGACTATTTGAGCACAGTGTAAATAGCAAACAATATATAGAAGAGACTATTTGCACATGGAAAGACGTAACATTCAACCAAAACTCTTACACAAAGAAGATAGTTTTCAATGTAATTTTTTATCAACTTTATAATACGTACATGATATGTTTACGTATTTGTACATGTATATGGAAAAGATTTCCTTTTACGAAATGTCACGAAAACTAGGTGGCCTACGAAACTAGGGCATTTGCGCTTTAATGAAACGTCACGAAAAGCTAGTTGGCTAAGGAAGCTAGGGAACTTTTCCTTTTACAAAATATCAAAAAACTAGGTGGCTAACAAAGTTGGGAAACTTTTCCTTTTACGAAATGTCACGAAAAATAGGTGGCCTACGAAACTAGGGAATTTGCGCTTTAATGAAACAAACTAGTTGGCTAAGGAAGCTAGGGAACTTTTGCTTTTACAAAATATCAAAAAACTAGGTGGCTAACAAAGTTGGGAAACTTTTCCTTTCACGAAATGTCACGAAAACTAGGTGGCTTACGAAACTAGAGAATTTGCGCTTTAATGAAACGCCACGAAAAGCTAGTTGGCTAAGGAAGCTAGGGAACTTTACCTTTTACAAAATATCACAAAAACTAGGTGGCTAACAAAGTTGGGAAACTTTTCCTTTCACGAAATGTCACGAAAACTAGGTGGCCTACGAAACTAGAGAATTTGCGCTTTAATGAAACGCCACGAAAAGCTAGTTGGCTAAGGAAGCTAGGGAACTTTTCCTTTTACAAAATATCACAAAAACTAGGTGGCTAACAAAGCTGGGAAACTTTTCCTTTTACGAAATGTCACGAAAAATAGGTGGCCTACGAAACTAGGGAATTTGCGCTTTAATGAAACGTCACGAAGAGCTAGTTGGCTAAGGAAGCTAGGGAACTTTTACTTTTACAAAATATCAAAAAACTAGGTGGCTAACAAAGTTGGGAAACTTTTCCTTTTACGAAATGTCACGAAAAATAGGTGGCCTACGAAACTAGGGAATTTGCGCTTTAATGAAACGTCACGAAAAGCTAGTTGGCTAAGGAAGCTAGGGAACTTTTGCTTTTACAAAATATCAAAAAACTAGGTGGCTAACAAAGTTGGGATTTAGTGCATTTAGTGCAAACTTTCAACAAAACGCAAGATTTCAAAGAGTAGGTCGAATCACCAGTTCCGGTTTAATTTTTAGTTCAAAACTAACCAATTTTAAGAGGAAACTGTGGCTACACCTTTTGAAAATATGAAGTCTATTGGAAAAAACAATTGCAAAAAATGTAGACTACAAATTGACCAAGTATTTTTTTTTTAATAAAGCTATTTATTTATCGTTCCTTATGATTTTCGTGTGGAGCACAATGTACAAATTAAAAAAGAACAATTTTTTTTTGGTTGCGAAAATAAAATTAAGTTGAATCTCTTAGTCTAGTAGGGGTAACTTTTTTTTTTTTATCCATTTGGGGTAATTTCGTTTTAAATTTTTGTACTTAATTTGTTTGGCTTACGCATGGGATCATTAATTATTTTTAGCTATGATTTTCACATACAAGATTTAAATAAATAAACAAATACATTAAAAATTTGGTTAAATAAAATAAAATAAAATCGTACCTTAAAGTCTTTATTCTACTTTCATCACATATCACATATCACATATCACATCACAGAGTGTATCACAGAGAAGTTTCAGTTCAAAAAAAAGTACGAGGATATTGTACAAAATTTTAAACTTTTTCCTAACACTTCCAATTTCACTCTATATTTGAATTTTTTAAGGCTAATCACTTCTCTCGTATCACAGTTAATGTTATTATACTCATTTATTGCTCTTTCTAACACAGCATTGGATGAATTCTTTGACGACATTTTGTTAAAAATATGCAGATCGTTAGCCCGTCTTGTGCTAAAGTTGTGTACGTTGTTGTTCATCAAGAGCCGAAAGTTGTGTTTTGTGAGAGAGTGCACTAATTTGTGTACCGCGACTATCCGTTCAACTTCGGCAAGTTCGGAAACTGGCATGATGTTGCTGCTGTATAAGTATGTTGTTGATGTGTACCTTGGCAGGCGGAACAGAGCTTTGATGCAGCGATTTTGAATGATTTGGAGCTCCTTCATTTTCTATGCAGGGCATTCTCCATAGATCGAAAGCATGTATTGAACATGGCTGTCCTCTTTTCGATAACATGTATAATATCGCTTAAGGGCTTTTTTGAGGGCTTCATTGCTGAAAACTTATGCACACCTCAGCTACATAAATTTTTGAATCTTGGCAAGGTACAAACGAGTTGCTGCACACAAGGTTATACCTTCCGTAATAATATTTCATTCATAAAATTTTGAGAGTAGATTTATAACTTTGCACTCAACCTTCAACTCTAAACGTATCTATTTGATCTCATTTTCTAAATTAGACTGTTAGGCTGTCATTGAGAGACATAATATAGCAGCTGAAGATTCGTTTAGTTAGTTGGGATAATTTTTCACTAAAGAAATACTGTAAAACGTATCGTTCAATTTGGTTTTCGGAAAAATGTGTTAGCTATTCAATTAGCGACTAGCGAACATATTTCGCTAATTAAGTTTTAATAGCGACGCTAATGCAACCCTGCTCAATAGCTATATAAATTCTTTGTTTTTTCATATAGTAGTTGAACTAATTTTTTGAGATTGTTTCTTGTTTTTAACAAACTTTTCGCTAGAAGATAGGTATGCACTTTCAGTCACGACACTTGGTGCCGAAAATTTGAAAACGCCAAAATTAAGGAAGTAGCGAGTACACTAAATTGTATTAGTTTGTAATTTGACATCTGGCTGCGAACTTGAGCGTACTGGACCTGGGAATGATGAAGACAGCCTGGTGCTAAGCATTTGCCGGTAGTGAGGTCTATACGTGACATGATGATGATGATGATGATAATGCTTTTATTGTCTACTATTGCTAGCCGACATCAAAATAGTTAACAATATGATTGCAGTCATAGCGCTTCTTAAAATTAAACAATAAATATTTCAATCGATCAGTTAATTCAAATGAAACAAAAGCAAATTGAAAGACAAAACAGACTAAAAATTATGAGAGAATACATAAAAAGAAAAAGTTCAAGCAAAATACAGCACATAAAATAAAAAATCAAATCAATCGAAAACGCCAAGGGCATCGTCGTCATTAAATGAATGGTTCAAATTGCATCAGGAATTGAGAAAGCAAGTGTTCCAGGTCCGGCAGATGGATGTATCGCCGTTTCAATTGGAAAAAGAAAACATTTTATACATTTTTTATAAAAAAGATTCAAGATAAATGTGAATTAATTACCGGGGCAGTGCTTTTAAATTTCTTTCGAGTAGTGTAAAGAAAGCACCGAAACAAAAACACTAGCAACTACCAAAGTTGTCGCATACCGTGTCATCAAGCTCAAGTACGCTTTTAAGGAAATGCATCGCTGGCAGGGTGGAACCACAATGAGAGGCTGCTATAGTGAAGAGTTGACATTCAAAGTTGAATGATGAAAATCATGTGCACGACTGATTACACCTTATAATTCGAATAATTGCAGGATTTCGTAGAGCTCTGGTACCATCATACACAACTAAATTTTCGCGGTTTCAACTCAGCACCAGGCTGCGTCCTTGAGTTATGACACTTTGAATGCAGGGGGCAGCAGCCTACTGATGCCGAATTAAAACTTATGTAACGTATAGAGCTCACTCCTGCCTCCACTTTGGTAAAAACAGATGTTCAGCACTAGGCTGCCTTCTTTATTCCCAGCTTTAGGTCTCAAGTACGCAGCCTGCTATCGATTTCAATGCTGTTACTTACTAATAACTTCACTTGTTCTTCCAATTTGGCGTAGTAAGAATCTCAGCACCAGACTGCCTTGGTTTGAAAATGTTTTACCTTTCGTCAGACGCCCTCTCATGGTATAATATTAACCAAGGGATATGATGGCGCGACATTATAGTCGAAGTCATTGTCAGAAGAAGAGATTAGCGGGCACTTAGACACTTTTTAGACCCAACTCGAGTAAATCTTTTCCGACTTTCAAAAAATTTTTTGTTTGAAAGACCTGGGCATGGCCGACAATTTATGGAAGAAACTTTTTTGATTTTGAGCCCTTGGCCTCAGCTAGGGCACCAAAAATTGAATCTCTGCTAGGGCCCTACGTGTTTTTTGTACTTAACTCGAGTAAACCTTTTCCGATTTTAATTTTTTTTTTTTATCGAAAGGTCTAGGAATGTCTCACATTTTGTAAAAGAAACTTTTTCGATTAGAAACCCTTGGACTCAGCCAGAACCCTGAAATTGAGCTTCTGCTAGGGCCCAACGTATTTCTTTACATAAATCGGGTAAAACCTAACCGATTTTGTTGATTTTTTTCTATTTGAGAGGTATATTCAAAAATAAATTTGGGCCCGGTGCCTGTGCTTAGGGCTCAAGTGGGGCTTAGGTCGGTCGGCCCTAACCAAAACTAATTTGCTATGTTATAGAGGTAATTGAGGAGAACATTTTTCTCTATTTGGAGGTCAATTTTGTGCTCACCGAAAGGTTGTTTTACACCGTCGCTTCGGACGGGTTTTTCAATATTGCCCTATCGGCAATTTCCAATACAATTTAATGTGGACCTTATTTCATACACTTAAGAGTTAAGGCAATATTTACTTAAATACGTTCGAGTCCATTTGCAACATCTGTTCTGTTTGCCATATCTATTCTGATGGCGGCGCTAAATATTTTTTTTTGAATCGTTAGTGACTACAACCATAGTTATTTGTGAATAAAAATTGCAAAGTTGTTGGCGGGTCTAAAACAGGGCCGAACTCGATACCAACAGGCGATGCTCTGGACCGGCCCGAAACATTAATTTCTGAGGCATAAGCGAGAGGTTTTTTGCCCATCTCTGATAAGAGTTAAAAAGTGGGGGGGGGGGGGGATATTAAGTGCTATAACGACGTCGTACATACAATTTGTTAGATACTTAAAAAATAATGACGGCGCGCCATCGGAATTTTTTAGGCGAATTGGCCTTTGTAAACAAGATGTTCAATAGAAAATGGTATGGTTTTTGCGCCGCAGGCGAAATTTTTGAATCGAATATCCTTTCGTAGAAAAAATGTTTAATAGAAAATGGGATGATTATAGAGCCGCAGACGAAATTTTTGAGACGAATGGTCCTTTGTAGACAAAATGTTCGACGGGATGATTTTTGAAAATGGAAATGTATAAAAATTTTGAGTGTGACTGAAAAAAGTTAGCGGCCCCTTCGCCCAGTTCGGACCTGGTCTGGTTGTGACACAATTTTTTGAACGCAACGTAATTTTGTTTTAAAAAGCGAAAGCGTCACCTGAAACTATGGCATTAGAGGACTTACGGACTGCGTCATACTTAACATTTAAAGAGGTTTTTGTACGTTACAACACGTTTACCACAGATTGTGGTGAAAGGTGAAATATACGAAAAATGATGTACAATTGCTGATGTTTGGGCTTTGTGCAAAAGTTCGGAAATTGCGTTGTTGTCTTGTAGTTGGGTTTGTGTGCTCCCTCACATAGCCGGAAATTGTTCTACGTAACGACCGCCCATGATTTAACCGATTTGCTATCATTAGATAGAACGGTAAATCGATATGTGTGCAACAGTTTAAATCGAACTAGAACCTCACATTACATAGTTACAATATATCGGTATCTGCCACTACAAGATCGCATAGACTTCCATGAACGTAATAAGCTCTTGAGTTAACTTTGGAGACAATACACTCAGGGTTAGAGTAAGAAATGTTTCATACAAAACTTCCACAGATGGCAGCTGTAACTATTTCCGTTACACTTCGCTAGTCCAAAAAATACCTCTAACTGAGCCAAATAGATACGTCAGCACTTTGTCCATCAGCATATCAAATTGCATGAGTTGACTGAAGATTGACACTAGATGCCGAAATGTTGATCTCTTCTATCTCCATAACGCAACTGTTCTAGATGTGTTAATGTCTGAGAGTCATGTCAATGACAAAATAATTCAAATAAGAGCTTACATGTTCATGGTAAAAGTAATACGTAATGAGTTGTATCCTATGATTGTAGTTGCGTACGCGTTGTATAAGTGATGCACATATCGATGTCAAATCGTTCTGCGAAAAAGTTTGGAATTGCAGGTGAAGGTCAGTCATCTTCCCTCTACGATTCTTTTTATCGCGTGTTTCCATTTCACACATCGAACCGTAATAATTTAATTAAGTCCAATTGATATCCTACATGTGACACCAACATTTAACATTTTTTTCCATATTGCAAACCAAATGTTGAAACATTTATTCCTAAAAACCACGAAATTACAGCCGTTGTCGTTTGAAGTTGATTTAAAAGTTAGTGCAACTATGAAAATAAAATTTCCCACTTATTTGAATGAACCGTGGAAAGCTTTCATGTATGTTGAAAACTTTATCCAAATTAAGTTTAATTTGCTTTACTCCTTGGTAAATAGTGAGCTAATTAGTTTGGTTTTGTTAAGGAACTTAATTCTTTTAACAACTTGTAGACTAAAATGTTAGTAGTTTCAATTCCATTTACTACAAAATCGCTCTGTTGTATATTATGTGGATTTCGAAAGACATTACCATTCATGTAGAGCGATGTAGGATGCTACCGATGTATCCGATGTATTGAAATGCATGTGGAAATTTCTGGATTTTAGCAAATTATTATGAGAGAAAACATGGTCGTTGTTCAGCTTCCAGTTGGCATCGTTTTATTTTTCATAAATATTCCTATGATTATACGCAACAATTAAATGTTTGTTTGCATCGTTTCACGTTTTGCTGTTTTTGCATGACGAAATGTAGGTTACAAACAAATCGTGCCTAAGGTCGTGAATATACTTTGATTGTAAATAAAACGAAATATTTGTGCTGGATAATGTTTTGAAATGAGGACTAACATTCAGTTGCGTCATTGTTCCGCATCAGTAAGGAGAAACGCCTCCACTGGTATAAAAAATTTTGTAACGAACATTTTATACGAGCTTATAACCTGCTCACCTTTTTTATTATTATGAAATAGGGTGACATCTTAATTTCTTGATAATTGAATTCCACGTTCACTTGTGGGATCATTGTGCCACCTTTAGTACACTTCCGATCTTTTCGTTACTTCGACAAGAAACTCCTACATCTCCTCACTGCAAAGAGATGCAAAATTGGACTAGATCCTCGTAATTATTTCTCAGGAGATACCAGATAGAAAGCGGAGCGAAACTCTTAGCAATAATAATCTGCCTTAACAAACCATGAAGGGTTAGACGCTAGATCATTATTTACTAATTTCGCTGTTTGTAGTTCTACTTTTTGAGATTTTCTTATTTATTGAGATCCTTTCTTTTCCGAAAATATTTTACTATGTAAGTGGTAAGGGGATATTCAAATGGTGCGCACGCTTTTTCGCGGGGAGGGGGGTTTGAGAAAAGCGTGCGCTCCATTCATTTCGAAATTCCCATATATTTTTGTGTGCAAGTGGGAGGGGGGTCTAAAATCCATCTAATTATTATACATATACCTACGGATAATTAGATAAGAAAATTTGATTTTCCGATCTTAGGTTAGGTTAGGTTAAAGTGGGTGGATCGCAATCCCGCACCTAAGCCTCCAGTGGGCCTGTTGTGCATACCCACGGTTGATTACGTCTACACTCTGTTAGTGCAATTTAGGTAATCCAAAATGTATTTCGGTGGTATGCTCCATATGATATTATGCGGCAAGATATACGCTCCGATAGTTTTGACTCTGGCTGAGATGTATGCGGGGCATTTGCATAGTTTTGACTCTGGCTGAGATGTATGCGGAGCATTTACTTCGCCACATTTATCGCAGAAGGGATTGTTGGTGACGCCAATGGTGTGAAAATGCTTGTTGAGACAGTGCCCAGTCAAAATTCCTGTAATTCTTCTGAGGTTTCTCCTACTGAGTGATATAAAGTAGCGAAAGTTTTTTGAGCTTATTTTGATACAATTTTTCGACTGTTTAGCATGATTAATAGCGTTCCAGTGTTCCTTAAATGCTTTCTGTTTCCATTTTGCTATACAAGTTTTTACGATCGATAGTGGAGCTTTAATACAAGGCTCAGGTCCTATAAACTCTTTTGTCGTTCCTGTTTTTGCCAGAGTATCGGCTATGTTGTTGCCTTCAACTCCACTATGACCTGGGACCCAGGTTAGTGTGAGTGAATTGTTTTGGGCCAGCAATTGCGCTTTCGTTCTGCACTCCAAGACTAATGAAGAACAGATTTTTAGAAGCGCTTCCAACGCCGCTGTCGGTGTGATTTTTATTGCTTCGGTGATGTTTACTAATGCTAATCTTCGGATCTTTCTTAATTGCTTCTGAATGAAGCCTACGTGACAGCGAGGCCACCAGACAAATGCTGCGTATGAATTTTGTGGTCTGATTATTGCTGTATAGATCCACAAAAGAACTTTTGGACTGAGTCCCCAGTTTTTGCCGAATGCACTGCGACACATCCATAATGTAGCTATGGCTTTCCGAATGCGATTTTGAAGGTGTATGTTAAAATTGAGTTTTTTATCTAGGTGCAATCCTAGTACTTTAGCAGAATCTGATAGCGGAATTTCTTTTCCGAAAATTACTGGAGCTTTGAAGCCGATCTTAATCGTTGACTAGTTATTATCAACATTCTTATGTATGAAAATATGCGTGCGCGTGGGGCGGGGGGATAAAAAAAACTGCTTCTTTTAGTGAACGTACTTTGTGAATGGAGCCATTGTGTTAAATTCATAGATTTGAGAGCAGCAAAAATAAAAAACGTTTGACTCTTTTCAATGTTGCGACAAGAAGAGAACTTTATTCGAAAACCCTCTTTCTTACTTAATTACAATAAAGGGACGAATGGGATTGCCCACATGTACTGTTAACATATGATAAAATTCAATATCCAACACACTCCCTGAATTTTAACATTCCTTAAAACTAATTGAAAAAAATTATTTGTTAGCAACTGATTCACTGCCTGATAATAATAAAAAAATAATAATCGATTCTGTGGAAACAAAAAAAATTCCGATGAGCAACTAGTTCTCTGTTCATCACTGACTCTAAGGAATTTAATAACTTTTCACTTTCATTCTATTCCTTTCAAAACAAAATTCAACAAACTTTTTACTTCTAAATTAACAAGAAAATTTCAACGATCAACTAGTTCACTGCTCATTGATAAATCACTGCTAAATCCGAATTTCCAATTAAAACGGGCTACCGCGCCGTAAACTCTGTGCCACGAAACTATTCGAATGCTCACCTTGATTATTTGAACATTCTTTGGCAAAATGACCAGGCACTCCACATTTATGGCAGCGGAATTTAGTCACCGGATGTGTTTTTGGACACTTCGACTTACTCAAAAACGCTTCACTTTCATCGGTCACCTCTGGAATCAATCGGGTCTCTTGCAACAGCAAAGTTTTCACACCATCAATTGTCAACCTAGTGGAAGAATTCTCGATTGCCATAACCAACGGTTTGTGCTCTTCAGGCAAACCAGCTAACATAAGCGACGCAATCACTTCATCATCCAACTTAAGGCCTGTTCGTTTCACTTTCGATGACGTCATCGTAATTCTGTTGATGTAATCTTCCACCGTCGTACATTTCGATAAGTTTATCTGCACCAACTGCTTCAACAATTCCACTTTTCGGCATAACCCACTCACTGTCTTGAAAAGCGGCCTCAAGGCTGTCCCAAGCTTGTTTCGCCGTTCCGGTGTCAATTATGTACGAAAGGACTGATTCATCTACCAACAAATTCAATTCGGACCACGCTTTCAAGTCCTTCTCTTTTTCTGCGTCGCTTGCTTTCGGATCTAGCTCGGTCTGTGTATATTTCCATAATTCTTTGATGACTAGGAACGATTTAGCATAAACTTTCCAGGTATCGTAATTTTGACGACCAAGCAGTCTCTTCACATTTCTATTTGTCTCGGTGCTAGCCATTTCACAATGAACAATTTCTCAGAACGTAATCGGTATTTATCGATGAAATTTCAAATCATCAACTTACAAAAAACAATAACCACAATTCTCTTGGCTTCTATATCTACACTACCGTTTTTATTTTTGTGTTTTCGTGCTGATAACGTGTTAAATTCATAGATTTGAGAGCAGCAAAAATAAAAAACGTTTGACTCTTTTCAATGTTGCGACAAGAAGAGAACTTTATTCGAAAACCCTCTTTTTTACTTAATTACAATAAAGGGACGAATGGGATTGCCCATATGTACTGCTAACATATGATAAAATTCAATATCCAACACATTGTAGCAAGCAGACATGTTAACCATTACGTTATGGAGTTGTTAGCGCAACTCTTAGTGTCAACTCTTAAATGTCTTATCCGGTTCTACATTATATTAGGGAAAGGAAAACCGAACTCTTTTGGCAAAACCGGTTTTCGGTAATATTTTTCACTAGTTAACAGTAGCGCCGTTTATGGGTACTCGATGGGTTCGATCGAACCCAACAAAAAGTTTAGCAAAAATAAAATTAGTCCTAAAGTAATTCAAATATTCATCACTTACGATAGAAATAGTCTACCATTAACGTAATCAATGTAGTTTAGCAGAAATAGTAGATTACATTCGATGCTGTGAAAATAATTCATTACATGAGGAATCAATTTTGTGATATGAGCGGAACTTACGAATGTGTTCTGAAGCAACAAGCTTTGGAAACAATTTTTGACGAGGGTAGAGTTTGTATATCCGAGCCGAACAATCGATTTTCAAAAACCTTTTATTTCCCTGAAAGATAATCCAAAAATCTTTTATGGGATTGAATCTGGGCTTTGTCTGCCCAAGAGCCGCTGAGCTAGAGCCTTTTAGGTGGTTTTTGGTCTTTTGTACATAACTCGAGTAAATCTTTTCCGATTTTCATAATTTTTTTTTATTTAAAATATCTGTGCATGACCGACAATTTATAGAAGAAACTTTTTGGGATTTGAGCCCTTGAACTTAGCTAGGGCACTACAAACGAGTCTCTGCCAGGGCCCTATGTGTTTTTTGTACATGGCTCAAGTTGTCTGAGGCCTCTGAGGTTCTGAGGATTTTTGCTATGTTGTAGAGAAAATTTAGAAGAACATTTTTCTCTATTTGGGGGTAATTTTGTGCTTTCGTAAAGTTTTTTTTACACCGTTTCTTCAGACGGGTTTTTCAATATTGCCCTATCGGCAATTTCCAATAAAATTTAATGTGGACGTAAGGCAACATTTACTTAGGCACGCTACCATTTTCTAAAGGTCATGTCTCGGGATCCACTGAGCCGATTTTAATAAGAGAAAAATATTTCGCTCCGTATTCTACGGAAAAAATTTCTTGTAAAGTAATGTGTAAGACTTGCGTCACTGACGAATTGCTATCGGGAGCCCATGACATGAAAAAGTTGGAAAAATCAAAACTGAAACTGAAATTACAAGAAAACAAAAAAGTTCGGCTCTTTTTTCTCTACAAAACAGCACAAAAAACCACATCATTAGAGGAATATGAAAAGTTGATCAAAATCAATATTTATTACATTTTTTTATTGACCGATTTTATGAGCAGTTCGATTCTGTGAGCATTAGAACACTATTTAACGTCATGGTTTTAAAATCAAGCCCTACTTTGTAACAATTTTTCTAGAACTGAGTAAAAGATCCCGAAATTATAGTTAGTTCAGGAACTAGATTGGTCTTTCTTCTAGTGGCTGAACTTATTGGATCTTGGATCTCAAGTACGCAGCCTTCATAAAATTGTAGCAAGTGGAAGTTTGCATTTCAAGCTGGGCAGCCTGGTGCCAGAACACTTCCCATAACAATGTTGGATGGGTGAACTAGTACGTAGCCATGCATTCGGTTCCAACTCGGCACCAGGCTGCGTACTTGATTTGTACGAGTAGCCTTATAGATGGCAGCCTGGTGCCGAAAATATGTTAATGTCATCGTTACGGCAGTAACAAATACTGTACGTCATATGAATTTCAACTCGGCACCAGGCTGCGTACTCAAGATTTTTTAATGTTTATATAGAGGGCAGCAGCAGCTTGGTACCAAGTTGAATTTTATGCGACGTTAGTATTCGTATCGGCCGTTTCTATGAAATTTACAGATTTTCGGCACCAGGCTGCCTTCTATCAGGCTATTCATATGTCTCAAGTACGCAGCCTGGTGCCGAATCAGAACCGAGTACATAGAAATGTACTCGGACCCCCATCCAACATTGTTATAGGAACTTTTTCGGCACCAGACTGCCTTCTGAAATTTGCCGGTGGGACCTGACGTTAAGGCAAAAAAATCAAATGCAATAAGTTTTTCATACCATATCAAGCTAGCGAATTTGTATCGTTAAAGTTTGCGTCAGTGTATCTGTTTGCTGCTGCTTAATCATTCAGATAATTGGACCTGTAAGAAGTTCAAAGGTCTTATACGTTTACTACAAACAACTTTATTGTAACGTGGGGTGGATGGAGGTGGGAGGTGGTAGTATGCATTTATTGTAGCCTAGTGATGACGAATCAGCAATAAAAAAAATGTCCGTCTGTCCGTCCCGCCATTTTTTTTTCTAAACAGCTGCAACGATCATCCCTATGTGTCTGAGGCATTTCTTTATGGCTCTGGGTCAGTCCTAAGATCTGCCCTAGACAAAAAAATGGTTTTTCACAATGTTGTAGAGAAAATGGAGGGAAATATTTTTGTCTATGACAGTATTTGTCCGAGGTCTCTTCTGAAGACCCTAGGTCGGGTCGGTCCTAAGGTCGGCCCTAGACAAATAAAATGGTTTTTCCCTATGCTATAGAAAAAATTGAGATGAACATTTTTGTCTGTTTGGGGTTAAATTTTATACTTTCGAAAGACCGTTTCTTCGGACGGGTTTTTCAATATTGTCCTCTCGGAAATTTCCAATACAATTTAATGTGAACGTAAGGCAATATTTACTTAATTACGTTAAAGTCTTTTCGTGACATCAACTCTGTTTGCCCCATCTATTCTGATACGTACGGGTCCCTTGCATATGTTTGTATTTGTAGGACTTATTTCTTATGAAAGTTACGGTCGTAGTTACCACTTTTTTTCAAAAAAATGCTCAGCCCATGTCCAATGCTAAAGACTTTTAGACCAAGCCCAAGACAAATCCCAAAAATGTTTAAAGTTGTAGAGCTTCAGACCGATTTCACCACTTTTTCAATATCGGTTACAATTTAAAATACGATTTATTGCATCAGCAATATCAAATTATGCATTTTCAGACGCAAAAACATATTTACAACTAATTAAAAATTCATCTGAGCGCCCAAAAAATCATGTCCACCGTTGTGTAGAGGGAAAATTGGGGTGTCGCGGAATTTTCGAGTCAATCACCTTGTTGCAGATTTGAAACACCGTTCTTCGAGCTCTAGGCTCACCTGGCGCACCGATTCGCAAATGTGAGAATCAGGGTCTCCTAAAATTTCTAATCCCCACAGGCAATTCTACATATCCTCGGGCCTCCCTTTAATTTTCTTTAAAACATGTCGTTGATCCTAATACATCCTTTTTTGGCTACAATCGTTTGTCGGATTTGCGTCATCGTCGAAGCTAGCTCTTCTTTTTGGCTAAATTTATATTTTGTCAATGTAAAAGACGGACGGACATTTTTCTCTGCATACGATAACAAAAATACTTCTGAGTCGACTTACGAAATGTTAGTCTTGTGTATCAAAGCATTAAAAATGTTCGATGAAACAGTGACTGTCAACTCACACTTAAAACACGTTAACGAAGGAAACCCAAACACTTCAACAATGACTGTACGTCATATGAATTTCAACTCGGCACCAGGCTGCGTACTCAAGATTTTTTAATATTTATATAGAGGGCAGCAGCAGCTTGGTGCCAAGTTGAATTTTATGCGACGTATAGTATTCGTATCGGCCGTTTCTATGAAATTTACAGATTTTCGGCACCAGGCTGCCTTCTATCAGGCTATGCATATGTCTCAAGTACGCA
>CM055406.1:102357583-102371979 GCA_029228625.1 Pseudolycoriella hygida
CCCCCAAATACACCCCCTGTTTGGGGGGGTAGCCAGAGTCCTATAAACAGAATTTGCTGTCTTTACTAAGTTATGACCGTTTTATGGATACTCATTTTTTATAGCAAACGTGACGTCATATGTGCACGACCCCTAATAGTGCATTTTTGGAAGACATCTGGAAGATAATTTATACTTTAATAGTCAAAAAAATTATTATTATTAGTCTCAAGCTCCATATAATAATAATAATAATCTGCCTTAACAACCCATGAAGGGTTAGGGGCTAGATCATTATTTACTAGTTTCGCTACTTTTTTGTGGTTCTACTATTTGAGATCCTTTCATTACCGGAAAGTTTTTACTGGGCCAGTGGTAAGCTGTGCGACAAACCCAGTGCCATCCATGAGATGTACTAGGAACGAAACTAGTAGGAGTAGAATACCGGCACCTCCCAACAATGCCTTTCACCGGTAAGCCGTACGATGGCGCTACACTCAACTTCACATGACTTGCACCGATTCAATCAGCTTTGTTTTGTTTACAAATCTAACAATCGGAACAAATCCGTCTGCGGCTGAGTTTCGAACCAACGCACTGGCAACTCGATCTCATAGTAGCAAGCAGACGTGTTAACCACTACGCTATCGAGTTGTTTCAAGCTCCATCCTCCCCCCAAAAGAGGCATTCATCATTACGAATCTAAGATACCGAAGATTTGTATAAAAATTTGGTGTAGAAGAACTTAGCGTCATATTTACACCTTAAAAGCAGACCCAGCGCGACAGTACCCATAAAGGTTTGGTATTATTGGAAAGCTGGTACCAGTAGCCACCAGGAAAAACAGCTTTTCAATGTTTTAGACGCCTTACGGATGCACAGGAATGGTTTAAAGTTAGCCGAAATAATCAAAATGTTACCCCTACTTTCAAGTGCTCATAACTCATTGTGGATGAATTTTAAGCCCAACAAGACCCTTTCAACCCAAAACTACGTGCGATTACCTTTCTAACGAGCCCCCACTCGACCTTGTACGCTTCTTCTAGCCGGAGAAATTTCTGTAAGAAAAGTGCATGTTTTCGGTTTTTGAACACATCTCAATAGCCGCACAAACATCGATGATTTTTTTAAAAAATATTTTTGGCTTCTAGGGATCAGTACCTATTCGGGAAAGTATGAAAAAATCCGCTGGAAGATGCATCCGATTTCGGCAGGCTGTTTTTCAAAAGAATCCCTCCACATCTATTCTGATACGTACGGGTCTTTGGTTATGTTTTGGGCATTTTCTTCAATATACCTCCTCAATGAACGATTTGGGAATCATGATTTTTTCACAAAAAAGTTTCATATAGTTGCCTAGAATGTGGTACCGATCTCATTTCAGAACAAGAACCACTTAAAATATTTTATCTGCCTAGAACGATAATTTCCGACTTATGCCTCTAATGCATTTTTACTTATCTCGGCAATTCTGTTCTCGGTAGATCAAATAATATATGCACCTCTTGCCAAGATTGTTATTTTGACGTGTGGGCAATGCCCACATGTCGCAATAACAATTTTGGCAAGAGGTGCATGATCTTATAAAATTTTAATTAGCGAATAAAACCCCGATTGCAATTCTATGAAGTATAAAACGAGATGTTTACATAATCAGGGCCTAATTCTTCTTATTCTTTAAAAGCCTTTTATTTTATCCACTGCTGGGGATACAGGCCTCCCCAGGGTGGTATTTAGCCATTGAAACACCACGCTGGCCAGTGCGGGTTGGTGAGTGGACCACATGCTTAACGTGAATTCCGAACCACGCCTATATGTTGTAGCTACATATAGGATTTTTTATCTGGTGTTAATTATACCTACGCCTTAAGATAGGCTCAGACATCTGTAACAATATCAAAATCAAGTTCGATTTTCTGAAAAAACCTTTTGCGTTTAACACCACGTCGTTTGTAATGGGTTATTATATCAGGTCCAATAAAAAATAATTTTTGTCCTTTACTTAGTAATCTGTTACGAAAAATTGGCAAAATTGAACATATAAGGTTTTACATTATATGAAATCATCCACTTTTGCCAAATAAACCCATGACCCAACTCCATCCGTCTGACTCCCATTTCGCTTCGCAGTGTTTAGAGGATCCATCCAATTACGAATAAATTTGGGTGCCGTCATGTATGTCATTCTTCTATATACGGTTCGTAAACACTACAACTTCCCACATTTGGAAGCTTGGGTATGCTAAGGAAGAATACTATCATGCACAAGTTGAAGGAAAAATCCAATACAGAATTTTGTCTTCGCCGGGATTGAACCCGGGTATTCTTGGTGGAAAGCCAGTACGTTACCACTGAGCTAACCCGTTCCCCAGGCCTAATATTTGAGAATAATTTCCCAAATTTTGGGAATTTTTTAGATTAATTTCCAATAATAGGCCCTGGTTCGGACTACACGAGGGTTTCCACTACACATCGAATTATAAACTTCAAAGTATCGTATAAAGTTTTGCTATATAAGCGAGAGTGTGTTGGTGCAAAATTTATATTCGTCCATTACTTAATAATGTATTCACACCAAAACACTCTCGCACACCGCACACATAGTAAGTGAATACATCAATTTTTAGTTCCATAAAAACGTTTCAAGAACTAGAAAAGTTTTTCTCCCAAAATTTGCAATTCACCCCAATCACGAAAATAGGCCCGCAGCGACAATACAAACATATTTTCACAATTTAATCAATGGATCAGTGGTCGATCACATAACAATTCTTAAATAACAACTACGAAAATGTGTATCAGACACCAAAATGTGATTGAGAAAAATATTGTCACCTTTTTGTCCGTTTATCATTGTGACGCTATCTTTTCTAAATATCCAATTCGTTCGTTTGTTGCCGTAGTATAGATCGAAAATACAATTTTAGTTTGAGCGCAACTTTTTCGTTTTGAAATATAAAAAGTTTCTATACGATAGTGTTAAGGTATGTCAATTCATATCTGTCACGACGTTCTTCCACCATGCTTGCCGAATAATAGCAACGAACAAAAAAAATATGCAACAATGACTTTTGCAATACAATTGCATGATTTCACCAACTAGTTTTTGGTTTTCTGTATATCGTGCATTCAATAGAGAAATGCAAGATGTAAATTCATTTCATTTCTTGCAGATGATTACGGGTGCCAATGTAACTTGAAAAGTGAAAAATAACTTCCAAGTGAAATTAAATAGAAAGAAGTTTTATTTTCTGACCTCAGTTTTTAAACGATTTAAATGTTCTCTTTAGTCATAATCATGCTGAAGAAACTCTACGTTCTGGGCAATATTTTACATGATTGTAACAATGTAAGGGTTATTTACGCAGCAAGACTCGCAAATTGTTTTTTTTTTATAATTTGAGGTGTATTTGTATCATAACGATGTGTTACCGAGGCACATAAACGCATTGGTGGCTCACAGATATATGGAGAGCTGCGAAAAACCGTATACTCGAGCTATGTAATGGAATTTTCGTTGTTTTCTCACTGAATTTTTTCATGTTCTGTTCACGATATTTAATCTTTAACAATGTTCAAAGTGTTTAACCCTTGTGATAATGAAATGAGTATCGACCGAAAGTAATCTAGAAGTTGAGATGTGATTGGGGAGTGCCTGTTTCTTTCACCTATAAAAATAAATAAAAATAAAATCAAACAAACTTTTCGCTTTATTCTTAAATTTGCTTTGATACTCTTTCTAATATATTGTTTGTTTACTAAAAAGTTAGGTTGTTTGAAAGCCAAGTCAAGCGAAGAGAAACTGTAACCCCTATATTGAGCAGTATGTACAATTTTTATGAACAAGCGAATAGTGTGTGGCTTTATGTCTTTTGTTCGTACAGGTATGAAAAGGCGTCCAACTTTGGCTATTTTAACACCCAACCCCCTCGTCCAATCGCGTCTGATTTCAATAATCCCCTAAATATGACGTTAATTTCGTTAAGAGTGATATCGCGAAATCTTCAGGTGGTTTCCGTACATGCCATTTCCGAATCAAGCGATCTATGGCTTATTCGATTCTTCTTCGAAAATGAGTAGACACATGTCTTTCAGTTTTTTTTTTAAATTTTCGTTTTTGAGTATTATGTCCCGAAAGTGGTATACTACAAGGGGGTCTGAAAACTGATTTTAATTATTTCTCAGAAAGTAGTCGATGGAAAGTGCTGATATTGTGTACGAATATGAAGTAGTAAAAGAAATTTTTTTGTGGGGTTAACTGGTGACAGCTGCACCAGCTTCGGCTGTTATTGGTGAAAATATGGCCAACTTTCAAAGGCTAATTTCTACTTGCAACAACGGTGCGGTACGAAACTAACCCCACAAAAAAATCGGTGGCCACGCGCTCTATCAATCCGAATAAAAACCTCTTCAGCACTTTTCTCCTGCAAGGAGAAAAAAATATTTTTTTGAAAAAAAAATTTTTTGTCAAAAAAATTGATTTTTTTTGTTCAACGAAATGTTTGTTCTTGTGTCTTTTTGGTATGAATTGTGTCCGTAATGAAGCCCTGAACAATTTCTGTGAACATATGAAGTACTTCCGATCACAAATTTGGGCACAAGAAGTCTCTTTCATACATTCTCGCCACCCCCGTGGAACCTTTTAGCATATAGAAACCACGTCAGTCGATCTGGAAACGATAAAACTGGTCTTTTGAGTAAATCGAGCCGTTTTCTTTCATTCTTAAGCAAAAATAACCCTTTCGGGTCGATTCGCATGGCTTCCGATTGCATAGATTACGCAATCCACGACCAACGTCGACGTAGACTAATACTAAATTTTTTATGGATATAACTAACAGAACCAATTATTCTCAAACTTGTTTTCGATTAGACGTACGTCCTATTGTTCAAGTGTATTAATTATTCAGTTTTTGTCGAAAAAAATTCTTTTTTAAGAGTACAATGGATATGGAAGATCGGAAGAGTTGCCAATTTCAAGCTTCATCTTGTAGAAACTACCTCTCAAGACGTGAAAGGGTAGGATGCGTGGTTTTACAAAGTTTAGCGTGTGCTTTGACGAAGTTCTTCTATTCAGGCTCGATTTCTAATAATTTATGTACCCTTACTCGAAATACACGTACTTATGAAAACATTGACCATTTTGTAAACGTGTGCGTTCATTTGTACTCAGGCCAATTTCATCGATATGGTAAGAGGGAACGTTATTTTTATTTCATTCATTCTTAGTACTCTATCCATAATAAATTGAGATAAAACGCATCGTTCCCTTTTAACGATATATTCTACCCTGCGTTACCATTACGAATTTGCTTGAATTACCATTGTTTTATGTAAAATGGTATATTTTTCATATTGAGTGAGTGAAACTGCATTTGGTCTACACTATAGCGTTTATATAATTTAAAAAGTAGAAATACCGACGGAATGGTCCATCAATTTCTTCATTTTTCCTAATGCTTGTTAGGATGAGACCTTTAAAATGAATCCTCATTTGTTGAAATTGGACCATTTCTAGATGAAAATTGAGTCAATTTTCGCTGATTTTGACAATTTTAGCGCTTTTTCGTGAAAAATTCTTATCGTGGTACTTTCGTTAAGTGGTACTCACGTGACATTGTTTGAGCTCGTGGATTTTATATCTTTTCCTATCGATAAAGGGAAAATAGTTGCTGGCCTTTTTTTAGACCTATCTAAGCATTTTATATGGTAGACCACGCGCTGTTGTTGGACAAATTATCTACTGCCGGCATTAGAGGCCTGGCTCTTAACCTCATCTCCAGCTACTTGGAGCACAGATATCAGCGCGTTGTTGCGAATAATCATATGAGTCCTTGGAAAAGTGTCTCTTTGGGAGTTCCTCAGGGTAGCGTCCTGCGACCACTACTTTTTTTGATCTTTACTAACGACCTTCACCGTCTTCCCATATTAACCAAATTCTTCCGATTTGAAAATCGGACATCCTTCGGAAAAGCTTTACCAAAGCTTCTTTTGTTCTTTTGCCTAAGCTTTTCCGAAAGATGTCCGATTTTCAAATCGGAAGGATTTGGTTAACTGGGCGCATTAGTATCTTAGCCATACCTATTTGCTAATGATTCAAGCATCTTCTCTTCTTCTATCGAAATCAATATTACAAATATGTGGGAGTTATTTTAGACACTTACTTGTGCTTCCCTCGCAAATTTCCTCCCAAAATTCCATCGTTAGGCTAGGTTGTTCAAAGAATTTAGGCAACAGCCTGGTTGCCAAGACTAATGATCTTTTCGACCTTACTTTACCAGTTCCTGCACGTATTTGTTTACAAGGTCCTACATCGTCTCAATCAAAATTGAGATAAAAGGAAAATCGTCGAATTCTTGAATCTTTTAGGAATATTTCTCCAATCTTCAGCCTACCGAGATGCTGAAATTTCTAATATGCACAATATTCGGTATAACTGGGTATACCGATGGGTATACCGAAGATTGTGCATATAAGAAATTTCAGCATCTCGCGGTTTTCCGAAATGTTGGCTCTTCTGATATGTTCTTTAACTCGACTGTTCTAGTTGATTTACATTGGAGCGTCATTACAATGGCATTAAAAATTGTCTTTCAATATCTCAACCTGTGTTACTGCTTCAATGTGACCGCTATGAAAGAGAAAAATGGCTGCTTTCAGCCCACCAATGCTTGCATCTAACAGTCGAGAAAAAGCTGAGAGATGAGGTATATTTCAAAACAGAGATTCATATGGGAATAAACAACCGTAGAGAAAGGGGAATGCGATAAGAATGTTTGACACGTTACCCTTATAGAGAAGGTTGAGGGAAATATTTTTACAAGTTTGACCATAAGTCTCAGAGGTCATGGCAATACCTCAGGTTATTAGTTGGGCCGTACAGATAAATAAGAACGCACTAGCAATGGTACAATTCTTACCTTATTTTTTCCAATGCTTCCTGTCTATCGCACTAGATTTTTCAAAAACAAAAATGAACTAAACATCGCATAATTTATGTGTTACATGTTCACCTTCACTTTCCATCAACGTGAAATTCAATGCATACATTACGTTGGCAAAACACAACAACAACGGAAAATAAAACTTTTACAAAACCAAAAACCAATTAATCTCTAAAATTTGATTATTTTTTTTAATTTCAGATTTCGATCAATATGCCAATCTCAGATTTTCGCAAAAAGAAATTGTTGTACGTCTTCAATGTATTTTTCGGTAAGTTTTCTACTAAACTTTGCACAGAATTCAATATAATTTTTTGTGAATGAACATTGAACGATTATATGATTTCCCGTACGTAAAATATCCATACGTAATATCCAGGTTTGTTGTTAACTATAAATGTTGTTTTTCTTCTAAATGAAGTTTTAATTCTTGTAATCTGAATCTGAGTTTTTGGTTGAAAAACTTTTTCGTTTAATTTTTAACAGCAATGGAGTTTGTTCGTAGATGGGAAAGATTTAAGTGATTTCCGGTGCTTTTGTTCAATGAAGAATGCCTAATGGTCGTACAATAGACTAAGTTAATGCAATTCCTTTGCAGTTCAGCACACAGACAAGGCTTTTATGGGAGCAACTGTTTTGTGTCATATTGAAACATTTTAAATTGTTTCAATTTTAGACTTTCTGTGTGCTCTGGTGATATATTTTTTTTTAATCGTATGATATGATATGGTGCAACAAAAATGATGTTTATCTCAATAACATTAGGCACAAGCGAAAGTAGTCATGTTGCATGAAGCCACAGTGAGCAGTGAGGGGTTATCCACTTCAATTTTTTTGGTACAGACTGATGGAATTTTTGGAATTATTGGAATTTTAGTTGAATTTTTGGTATTTCGATGGAATTTCTGAACTCCGGAATTTCGATGAAATTTCTGTGGAATTTTTGGAATTTCTGTGGTATTTTTGGAATTTCTGTAATTTTCGAAACATATGAATTTCGGAGATTTTTGGAATTTCGATGGAATTTTTTTTATGGAATGTGAATTTTTAGTACAAATTGTTGACCAGTGGATAACCCCTCCTCGAGGAGTCGTGTTTCTTCGGCGGTGACTGTCAAAATAAAAAAAGTGCAAGGGACCCGTACGCATTAGAATAGATGTTGCAAAAAGACTCGAGCGTTTCTAAGTAAATATTGCCTTTACTCTTAAGCGTATGAAAATACGTCCACATTAAGTTGGACTGGATATTGCCGAAAAGGCAATATCGAAAAAACGTTCGAGGAAACGGTCGATTTTAGAACCGACCTAGAGCAGTTAGGAGAGGCGTCTGACCCATAACTACATGAACAAAAAATTTCCTCTCAACTTACTTCACATTATAGCGAAAAAATCTGTTTTCGAGATGGAGACGATTTTAGAACCGACCTATGGACGCAGACGCATACTTGCATAGACAAAAAAAGTTCACCTCTGTTTCTCTACAACACTGCACAAAAGACTTTCATCATTAAAGAAATGTTCACGAAAAACCACTAAATATCGCCAAGGGTCCCGTAGCATGAGTTTGGCCCGCACTAAGGATCCCACAGCCCGAACCACTCAACTGATTTTCACTAAAATAGTTTTGGTTATTTTCTGATGTGTCCATATCTTTCATTCAAAACCATTAAAAGCTATTTCCGTTCTGATTTCGCTGTCAAAAAATTTGACCAACCTTCATTTGAAACGTTTTTGACCACTTTTTCGACCGCAACTCCGAAAGTTCTAACCCGATTTTGCTAAAATTGAATTCTGTAATCATTTTTTCACTGATCTTTCAGAGAAAAAAAAATTGCTCCATTAATCTAGAAAAAACACGTTGACAGGTTGACAGAGACTCAGTGTTAGGGCCTGGCTGAGTCCAAAGGCCCAAAATATTATAGATGATAGAATAGATGTGGCAAACAGTGTTGATGTTACGAAAAGATTCGAACTTATTTAATTAAATATTGCCTTACGTCGACGTTAAATTGGATTGGAAATTGCCGAAAGGGCAATATTTAAAAACCCATCCGAAGAAACAGCGCGAAAACCTCTCTAAAGTCTTAAAAAAATCTCAAAATTTAAAAAAAATTGCACTGGGCCGATTTTAGAACCGACCTAGAGCACTTAGGAGAGGCTGATCCATACTTCAATGAACAAAATTGCTCTCATCTTTTTTCTCTGCAAAACCGCATAAAAAACCTTATAATTAAAGAAATATTCACGAAAAATCACTAAATATCGTATGTGGTCGTGTAGCGTGAGTTGGGTCCACACTGAGGACTCTACAGCCCGAACCACTCGACAGATTTTCACTAATTTAATCATCCTGACTTTTTGATGTTCACATCTTTCATTCAAAACCTTGAAGAGCGATTTCCGATTTCGCTGGGACATAAGTGAAAAAGTTCCACCAACCTTCAAAAAACCACGTTTTTTATCACTTTTTCGACCATAAATTCCAAAGTTTTCGACCGATTTCGCCCAAATTCATTCTTGGAATCAATTTTTTGCGAATCGGATAAGATTTACTTGATTTATGTAGAAAAAACACGTTGGGCCCTAGTAGAGATTCAGTTTTGTGCTCTGACTGAGACCAAAAGCTAAAAATTAAAAAAAGTTTCTTCCATAAAATGTCAGGCATGCCCAGGCCTTTCAAACAAAATTTTTTTTATGAAAATCGGAAAAGATTTACTCGAGTTATGCACAAAAGACCAAAAACCACTTAAACGGCCCTACCTTTTAGGAAAAAAAAGTTTTTGAAAATCGGTTGCGTTTTACCTTAGTTATCGTGTTGAATTCACTTAGCAAGATCCTTGAAAAGCTCGTTCTTATTGGGGGAACAATTTGGATTTCGCTCAGGCCATTCCACGAATCATCTGCTAGTCAGAGTTTGGAATCGCTCCAGCGCGACGAGACAGCATTCGATAGCGTGTGGCACAATGGCATTTTGCACAAAATGTTTACTCTTTACCTAGCGAAGATGATTTGATTTTGATCGTTCCTCCAGAAGTGTTCATATTTTGTATCAATAGATGGCCACGTAATAGATGGCAAGACTTTCAAGATTCTAGCAGGAGTCCTACAAGGAAGCGTCTTGAGTCCCACGCTATACAACATTTTTTGATCTAAAGATCACCAAAAGCGAGAAAGCCCTTTTCGCTAACGACACATGCCTTATCCAATCTGCTAAATCGGGGAGATTGATCAAATTGATTAAAAGACTGAATGGAGTAGCCAAACAATGGACTGATAATGCCGCAAAGTGGAAGCTGAATGAATCCAAGACTGGTGCGGTTCTGTTCACCAGGAGGAGAGCTGAAAGATGGCTTAATACCGTGGTCAGTGACTCAGAAATTGCATGGAGTAACACTGAGAAATATTTGGGAGTTACTCTAGACAAGACTCTAACCTTTAAATGGCACGTTGACCTTTCGTATTCGAAAGCATTGAGACTGCTCGGTGCGGTCTACTCGCACAGACCTCCACAGTCTCACGTCTATAGCGACGATTGAACAAGTGATCTCGAAAATAATCCTGAAATTCAGGACAAAGTTAATGAGCTCAAAAAGCCCGGTCATCAGGAGCCTGTATTGAACAAACTGTGATGTTAGAAATTAGCAATTAAATTGGCCAAATCATTTGAAGTTTTTTGAAAGTTTTCTTCTGTCGAATCCTAATTCCTTAAGGAAATTTATTTGTAACTGTTAAAAAATATTTATTTATTGACAGACAGACGGAAGGACGGACAAATTTTTTTTGCATGTTTCTCTTATTTAGACAGTCACCAACTCTCGCATCCCCATCCGGCTGGTTACAAACGTCGTGGTCTAAAAATCGCCAGCGCATGACCTTCAAGCCTCAGTCTCTGAAGAAAATGTGATAACATCATACTACTCACTGCCCTAATTTGCATAAGAAATTTTGTGTGAAAGAAACAAAAGACTTCATAAGGACTTTCGCACAGATTTATTTTCTCTCTTTCGCACTAAATTTCTTATGCAAATTACAACACCAATGAACGATCCAAGTTCGCGCATAAAACAATAGAGACATTGCCCATTCAACACATGCGGTGAATATCAAGTAAAAACCCTGAATCCTGTAAAGTTGACAAAGATTTAGCGGCATAACATAAAACACCCAACATTGTTCTAACTACACTCCTGCATTTACCGACAGATATTTTGTATCGCATTTTGTCAAACAATAATTTTCGGATGTTCCCTCATATCAAAACTCGAGACCCACTAATCCCACAGAACGTGATTTATGAATGACTCTTATAGAAAATGTCCCTTTTCCCTTTTTTGTTAGCTATTGATTTATGATCTGTGGAAATATCATGCGTATGGAAACAAATTAAATAAATCCACTTTTTAGGAATTTTGTTATTAAATAATAAAAACAAATTGATTGTTACATACGTAGGGCGAAGATTATTTTCCATATTTTCACTAGTGTGTTGCAGGTAAACTATTTCCATTAAGTAATTTAATAAAAAAACTCCAGACAAAGAGAGTGTAAAAGTGAGACTAAAACGAAAAGGTTGAAAGAAATTTAAGTTAAGTGTAGCTACTCCTAGAAAGGGTAGGGTAATAGAGAGGCTTTGAAACTAAGCTTCCGCAAGCCTACACCACGTAATGCTTACTTCTTATCTCGGATTTTATCAATGAGAAAGAATTTGATGGGATGTTAAAGCTTCAGTTATTTGACGTATCAACGTTGAATGAGCTTCCAAAGAGAATGTTGGAACGGATGCTGGATTTCACAATCACAATGCATTGGGAAAATGTGTAAAACCTTTTTCATCACATAACTTTGTGCTAGGGCACCAAAACCGAGTCTATGCTAGGGCCATACGTGTTTTTTGTACATAGCTCGAGTAAATCTTTTCCGATTTTCATAATTGTTTTTTTAATCGACAGGTCTATGAAAACCCAACAATTAGTAGAAGAAACTTTTTTGAGATTAGCCCCTAGGATATAGCTAGGGCACTAAAAACGAGTTTCTGTAAGCGCTCTACACTTTTTTTTTTGTACATAACTCGAGTAAATCTCTTCCTATTTTAATTTTTTTTTGATCGAAAGGTCTAGGACTGTCTCCTGTTTTATGGAAGAAAATTTTTTGATTAGAAACTCTTGGACTCAGTCAGAACCCTAAAACTGAGTCTACTAGGGCCCAACGTGTTCGCTTGCATAAGTTGGATAAATCCTAACTGATTTTGTTGATTCTTTTTCTATTTAAGAGGTAATCGAGTGCCGAATTATATTCAAAAACAAATTTGGACCCGGTAACTGTGCTTAGGGCTAAAGTAGGCTTCAGGTCTGTCCTAAGGTCGGTCCTAACAAAAAATTTTTTTTTTGCTGTGTTGCAGAGCAAAGTGAAGGAAATATTTTAGTCTATGGAAGTATGTGTCCAAGGCATATCCTTATGGCCCTAGGTCGATCCTAAGGTCTGCCCTAGACAAAAAAAAATTTAGATGAACATTTTTGTCTATTTAGATGTCAATTTTGTACTTTCGGAAGGCCTTTTTTACGAAGTCTCAAACACTTAAGAGTTAAGGCGACATTTACTTAGATACGTTCGAATCCGTTCGAATCTTTTTGCAACATCTATTCTGTTTGGCACATCTATTCTGATGCGTACGGGTCCCCTGCATATGCTTTTAAATTTTGTTGCATTCGGTGCGGGCTGCAAACTTCGCACACTTTTGAAATTTTTTATATTTTAGGGAAATTGTTTTCCCATTTTTTCTCAAAATTTTTGCTCTTTAAACTGCCCGATCACACCCGGGTCCGGTCTTCTTTTTTGGGGGGCCCGGCCTTCAATTGATGGGCCCTAGATTTTGAAAAGGTTAATATTTTGCGTAATTTTACATTTCTACTTGAAAAAATTTTCGCGCTATAATTTAAACTATACGCTAAAGGCCTCAGTGCGCGTTTGCACAACTTGTGATAAAAACTATCTTTAATAAAAAAAATTAACAAAATAATATTTAAAAAATTCCAGTAAGAAATCAGTTGTCAAATTTCGAGACATTAGGGTCGTAGAAGAGCAATTCCATGTGGAAACGTAGTGACTACAACACATGTATAAAAATGTCTACCACGTTTATTCCGTTTCACGCGAGATTCAGAAGTACGAAGCATAAAACGTACAATAGAACAGCGTACTTGTAGTTACATAATAATAATAATACATTCGCAACATTGTAGAATAAATTTGCAAAAGAAACCGAGAAAATAACGGGGGAAATATCCGATATTTAAAGAACATCAAAAAAAATCGCTCCCTTCGCTCACGATTTAGCATAACACACTATTGATTCAAAGTTTCAGAAATTCTTAATTGCTAAATTTCTAGGTGACATCCGCAAGTCTATAGAGGGTGTTTCAAAGACCAAGCCCGGCTAATGTTTGTGGGGGGGTGCCCAAAGAAGGGGGCGGGCGAGGTAGTAAAATTACTTACTTTTTCGATATGGAAGTAAAGTTGGTAAAAGTAAGTGTGCCCTAAGCATTACGTGTGTATTTCCAATCATATCATTCTACATTCGTCATTATGGCTTCAATAATTACGCAAGCAAAAAAGAAACGCGTTTAGATCAGAAGTTGTAAGATTGGTACATTTTTTCAATTTTGTTCTTGTTCAGGCACGCAATGTCTCAAAATGAATGATTTCAGAATAAATGTTTCAGTTGAATTTTATATTAATTTCATAGCGGCGTAACCAATTTAGTTTGAGTGTTGTAAATGGCTAATTACAGGTCTGAATGATATAAAATATTTTCCTTATGAAAAATGAATTTTTGAGGTGGTACAAGTATCAAATTTTCCTTCAAGACCCACGAACTCGCCAACGAAATTCGTCAATGTTTCCCTCGAAAATATTACAATTTCAATTTCTCTTTCATGGTGGACAAAATCTTCCTGCCCATCGACACAGTACAGAGAGACGCAAGTTGAATTCATTCCAAGCGTTCGATAAGCGATAAATAACAGAAGAGTCTTAATTCTACGAAATTCAAAGAATAGGAACAGTTAGTATTTACCCATTCCGCCTTTCTACCCTGAGCAAAATGACATTTCCCCTTCGCCTCTCGAGGCGCTACTGAATATAGAACCTATTCATATCTATGTTGAAGCCATGGAACGACCTGCATTAGCTTACATCAATCGTCGCTGCTCATCAAATCTTACTACGGCCACGCTTCAGTCTGGAACCAAATGATAAAGGAAGCGCCAAACTTAGAAATGCCGTTCGTTTCTATTATCCCAGTCTATAGATTCGACAACAAATTCAAACTTACTATTCATTCAAGAGAAACTTGGTTAAGCGGCACAGCTATAAATAACAACAACTGCCTTATGTGGCACGCAGACGGCTCCAAATTTGACAACACCTTCGGCGGAGGTGGAATTCACTGTCCTGAAGTTCAGGTAAATAAATCATT
>CM055406.1:102372479-102397459 GCA_029228625.1 Pseudolycoriella hygida
CAATTTTTTTTCGGAGCAATTTTTTTTTCTAAGAAAATTTTCTTTTCTGAGAAAATTTTTTTCAAAAAATAGAAATTTTTTCAACAACTGAAAGCTTCCAAAACGACTGATATCACACCAAAAACCTCTTAAAAGGTAAAGTGTGACGCAGTCCGAAAGTCCGCTTCCAAAATTAATGATATCGCTTGAGGTGACGCTGTCGCTGATAATACGCAGAAATTTGTTTGAATGGAATCTTGTGTTCAAAGTTTTAATTTCCTGAAAAAATTACAGCGCTTTTTTTAAAACAAAATTACGCTGTGTTAAAAAAATTGCGTCACAAATGCCGGACCCAACGACAAAATAATGTTTCTGTACCTTCAGTTTTTGCGCTGCAAAAATTTGACTTTTGCTTGTTATTGCGTAGACTGTTTAAGATAAATTTAAATTTTTGCGTGTAAAAACTGAAAATATTGAAAAATTATTTCGCTGGTGGGTCCGGCATTTGTGACGAAATTTTTTTAACACAACGTAATTTTGTTTTAAAAAAAGCGCTGTAATTTTTTCAGTAAATTAAAACTTTGAACACAAGATTCCATTCAAACAAACTTCTGCGTATTATCAGCGATAGCGTCACCTCAAGAGATATCATTAATTTTGGAAGCGGACTTTCAGACTGCGTCACACTTTACCTTTTAAGAGGTTTTTGTTGTTAAATAAATAGATTCACAGACAAAAACACACCTTTTCGTGCCAGAATAGTCGCATGAAGTAATTTTCTCGAAATAGTGCGTAAATTGTTTTAAAAAATTGAAAAATAAGCTACCTTTTGTCGGTGAATTGCAAAAAACGTTGTTTGATACACGTTACGTATGCTGGTAGTTTAACGCACATAATGTGTTGCCGAACTCGTCTTCGGCTCGTATGGGCAATCTCACATCTAGTGCGCAAAACTACCTTCATACGCAACTCTTATCAAAAACTACTATTTCTTGCTTTTCTTAGATTCTTTTTAGATCAATTTTTCTATCTCTATAAACACAAATAATAATTATGGAATCATCAAGAAGTAGATATCAATTAAGTGGCACATTGAGGTTATTTCTCATTTTGGGAATGATGGTCAAATAACCTTCTTTTCAGATTTCAGATTTACTTAGATCAACTAACGTGTACTTTTTTTTAACTTTCAGACGTAAACCAAAGTGGAGAAATTGATATCAAAGATTTTGAGCAAGCTATCGAAGTAAGTTGATTAATAACTCCAAATAATTGTATTAAAATGATTAGTAACCGGTTGGATTACCGTTGTAATCTCCGGAAAAAAATAAATTAAAATTTTCTTTTGAATTTCCTTGGGAAAACCTTTCCATCTGTTCCCCTGATAAACACAAACAAATGCATGGTGGGAATGCATAGAAAAGTCTTAATACAAACGTTAAGAGAAAGTTTTCTGTTTCTATAGGCATCATTTATTTAACCTAAAAGCACAAAGATTAAGACGGATGTTACATTGAAAAATTAAAAAAAAATAAGAAACGAAAAATAAGAAAAGAAAAGAAAATTTTAAATCGAATTTAAAATGTAATTTATCTTAGACGAACTTAGAGGTTAAATGAGTTGTTTTGTTATAGAAAATATGTTCTTTACGAGGCTGGCCATCTGGTCATGCGAAAAATAAAGAAACTCATGAGACAATGTTGACTATATGGGAAGGTCTACGTTCCAAAGCGGACAAAGACAACGATGGACAGGTATGTTGAAAGTTTTTCGTTCTTCCTTTTAATTATAAACTCAATCAAGTTTCATTTATTTTCTTTCAAAAAAAAAACAAAATGAAACATAAAAAAAGTGGCAGAAAAAACGTAGATTTTTATTTTGCTGAACAAATTGGTTCTTTTAACCCTGCGATAGAATTTAAGAAGTTTTAAATGTTTTATACTCAACAAAGTCGTCGTCATAACAATTTTCCTTGTGAATCAAAATAAATTCCGTAGTATGCTCACTGAGTTTTTTGATTTATAGTAGTTTCATTGTCGGCGATAAATTTTATTTATATTTTTTAAATTGTATGGAATTCAGATAACTTTGTCTCTGTGGTGAAAAAAAAACGTACAAACGTAAATTTACAGTTTCGTGTATGTAGTAGAAAATAAAGTCGTGACAACTTAAGATTATCCTTCGTTGAAGTTCTTTATTCTGTGCAGGCAACGCACACGGGGTTGATTTTAACGAAATTCAAATTTTCAAAGAGCGATTTGGTGCAATAATATAAGTCCAATAACTGATATAGCGCCATCTATAGAAAAAGTAGATAAGATGGAAATTAAGTAATGTATAAAACAGACAATAAACCATGCTGCTGGTTCACGATATACGTCGCGTCGTAAACATAAACCTTTTTCAATGTTCAATGGGGGGTCCTTCCACAGTATTGTATCAGTGTAAAAACTTATATGCTAGTGAAATCAAATAAAGAACATATGTAAGGGACTCGTACGTGTCAGAATAGATGTGGCAAACAGAGTTGATGTAAAAAAGGCTTTCCGAAAGTATAAAAAGACAAAAATATTCATCTCAATTTTTTCTACAACATAGCAACATTTTTTACGACATTTTTTACCCCCCCCCCCCCTTTTATGGATGTTCGCTTAGGACCTAGGGTCGGGTCTTCAGTAGAGGCCTCGGACAAATACTTACATAGACAGAAATATTTCCCTCCATTTTCTCTACAACGTAGTGAAAAACCATTTTTTTGTCTAGGGCAGATCTTAGGACCGACCTAGGGCCATAAGGAAATGGTCCCCAATTTGCTCTGCAACATAGCAAACACATTTTTTTTGATTAGGGCCGACCTTAGGACAGACCTGGGGCCTACTTCAGTCCTAAGGACATGCACCGGGTCCAAATTTGTTTTTGAATATAATTCGGTACTCAATTGCCTCTCAAATAGAAAAAGAATCAACAAAATCAATTGCGATTTATCCAACTTATGTAAGCGAACACGTTGGACCCTAGTAGAAACGCAGTTTTAGGGTCCTCACTGAGTCCAAGGGTTTCTAATGAAAAAATTTTTTTCCATAAAACGGGAGACAGTCCTTGACCTTTCGATAAAAAAATTTTGCAAATCGGAAGAGATTCGAAATGTTGCCTTAACTCTTAAGTGCATGAAATTACGTCGACATTAAATTGAATTGAAATTGCCGAAAGGGCAATATTGAAAAACCCGTCCGAAGAAACAGCGAAAAAACCTCTCTAAAACCTCAAAAAAATCTCAAAATTTAAAAAAAAATTGCACTAGGGCCGATCTAGAGCACTTACGAGAGGCCCCTGACCCATAGTGCCGTAAACGAAAATGTTTACATCTATTTTCTCTGAAAAACCGCACAAATGAACCTCATAATTAAAGAAATATTCACGAAAAATCACCAAATATCGTAAGTAGTCGCGTAGCGTAAGTTTGGCCCGCACTGAAGACTCTTCAGCCCGAACCCCTCAACGGATTTTTACAAATTTAATTTTCTTGAATTTCTGATGTCTACATCTTTCATTCAAAACCGTGAAGAGCGATTTTCGTTCTAGTTTTGCAGAGATATAAGTGAAGAAGCTCCACAAACCTTCAAAAAACCACGTTTTTGACCACTTTTTCGACCATAACTTCGGAAGTTTTCTAAAGGGAAAAAAAGTTTTTGAAAATCGGTTGAGCTTTACTCAAGTTATCGCGGTGACAGGCGGACGGACGGACATTTTTTTTTGTTCCTGATTCGTCATCTAAGGACCATGATTGATGCTTCCCCCTACTCCCGGGCCGAAATTGGGGTGGTTACAAACGTCGTGGTAAACGCATAAGTCCCCTTTTCGAAGATTTTCGTTCTTCGTACGGTTCTAAACATACCCAAAAACCCGTACGGATGAAAATACAATTGCGAAATTCTATAATTTTTTCATAGTTGTGTTTCAGCTGGTTTGACCATCCGGCGCAATTACACACAGAAACATAGGAAAATTGTAATTGTAAGTCAACAAATTTGGCAACAGTGAAATCACAGGAAAAACTTGAATTTTCTGATCAGTGCGCGGAGCGAGGTGATGGGGAGTGGTAATGAGAGGGTACCGCCCCTCCACCAATAATCCCTAGTTATTTGGCGGGAGAAAGGGTCAGGTCAAAACTAAAAATGTACTTTTTTTAATTTTTGTGTACTAGGAAGTGTTGGGAAGGATAAGTGGTGAAAGTGTGATGGGAGAGGAGGGTCTATTTTAAGGAATTCCATAAAATTCCTAAGAAATTCGTAAAAATTGCTGAATTGAAAAATTTAAGATTTAAGGGTGACGGAAGAGCGGAGATTGTCATGCAAATATATTGAGCGCTTTAAAGAGCCCACATTAAGCAAATTGGGCCATTTAAAGAGCCCACATTGAGCAAATCGGGCGATTTAAAGAGCCCACATTAAGCAAATTGAGCGCTTTTAATAAAAATTTAATCGACAATGCAAGCATTCGCTGAGTGGACATCAATTTTGTGTGCACTCACCCAGAATACGCCGCGTGGAGGCTGCTTTACAACGTGTAAGCCATTGGCCCTGAGAAGTGTCTATTCTTCATACTGAGATGGGAACCCCTCGGTTCGACACTACTGAAGTATTTGCCGACTCTAAATCCCTCTCAAAAGATCTATGACAAATAAGCAACAAATTATACTTGCATCGGTATAATGGTACTGAGACGGGCTGGCCACGAAAGCCAACTGTTCAATTTTGAAGATCATTCTAGCAAATCAAAGGAGTTTTCGCTCAATGGGAAAACATGGTGCAACCTGAATAGGTTAAGAAATCGGCACGGACGCTGCAGCGAAATGTCACACAAGAGGAAAATAGTAACCAATGTTAGCTGTCCGTGTGGCAACGCACACCAAACAATGATTCATATTCTATTGAATTGCCCAATTCTCAAATACTCCTGTGCCATAAGTGATATTCTGAATCTGAACGACGATGCCTTAGCATGGCTAAACTGTCTTAATCTATCGTTTTCATCTCACTTTTCGTGTCTTTTTTAAAAGTTTTCTTGTTTTTCTACTTCTTCATCTTTTTTAACTTATTTTGACTGACTTGTTTCTTAACGACAAATGTAACGAATAAATGTAATGCGGGAGGCAAAAGAAAGAAAATATTAATGTAGTTCAGTCTGTCAATATCTTTCATTGGCAGTTTCAGTCATTTCGAAAACAAAATGAAGAGTCTTCATCCGTGTCCGTGTTGTCCGTGGAGTTTGTTTTCAGAAGACAAACACCCCACGAACAACATTTTTTCGTCCATTCTCCATGTTATTAAAGTGATTCGTAATAAACCTACAGGACCTTTATTACTTCGTATGGCTTGAAAAAAGGAATTTTATTTTAATACATTTTATGGAAAATATTCATGAAAATGTAAAATAGACAAATATCTATTCCGTCCTATGCAATTTTCACCGAAAACTCGTAAAATTTCTGTGCAAATTGGACAATTCGAAAAGCTAAATGCTTCCAATAAAAACATAAGACTTGTACCCGAGTTTGTACCTTTACTTTGAGGTATCATAGTCAATCACATGAGGGTGAGAAATTCAACAAATACTTGATCATCGAATCTTGTAAGTGGGTGGAAAATCGCTTGTAGCTTAACTGGACTCCGATATAAATTATTTTGCTACTGTTGATGACCAATCCACACACAAAATATTGTTTAACATCATTGTAGCTCTAGTTCTACTTCATATGAAGATAATAACTTATGGGTGTTTTTTTGTAAAATTTTGTAGAATGAAGCGTAGAACAAAGTTTACAGATTATTTAACTTACGCCTATATTTCTGTTTAACTTTTATCCCGGAAAATATTAGGTAAGTGCTATCTGCGCATTGTTCAAATAGTCTCTTCTATACACTTTCGGCTATTTACACTGTCTTCAAATAGCCAACAATATATAGAAGAGACCATTTGCACAATCTGCAAAGGAGTTCTTCATAAAGGAGGGGGAGTGGGGATGGGTGAGGCAAACTTGAAAGTTCTAACAAAATTGGGTAAACATTTACTCTTTTAGCGGGACAGGGAAGAGGAGGAAGTCTGAAAAAGCAGATTTTTGCGTGACATCCTTTGTGAACGGCCACAAATAGCCAAGTAATATAGAAGAGATAGAGAGAGAGACTATTTGCACAATAGCACTCCATCTCTACTGAACTTATTGGACGCAAGAGGGGGGAGGAAGTATGAGGCTAGAGTTACGGTTGTAACAAAAAAGAGTCACAATTGACATTTTTTGTGTGACAGAGTAAGGGTCGGCCTGAAAATTCTAATTTTTGCGTTACAGAAAGGTACATTTCGATTTAAACACTTTTTAGATATGTTTGATATTTCAGAGTTTTAAATGTCACATTACATAAGATGTATGCGCAAGAAAGAGACGCAACGTGCACGTACAAACCAAGTATCTCAATGTAAAAGAAATGTGATTTTAAGTTAATGACATTTAAAACTCTAACAAACCTAAAACTGTTTAAATCGAAATGTACCTCTCTGTACGTAATTTATGAACGAAACCTTAATAGATAACTGTTGCATTGAAGGTTACTTAATTTCGCCTACCGCAGTCTTCCGCCTTGTTTTTTGACATTTCCCTGGCTTCATTAGTCTACTTTTTGAGAAAATTTCATTAAACGTAAAGTTTACTAGCTTCGTTAGCGACCTAGTTTTTTTAGAGTTTCATTGAAGTGCGATTTCCCTAGTTTTTTTTGCCTTCTTGTTTCGGTGATGTTACAGAATTGGGAATGATAAAATCCGAACCGATGTGCCAAAATACGGACAAAATCGGTATCAGAAAATATATACAGTTTCAATAAAATATAAAAATATATCGTTGTTATAGTGGCTGTCACAAGTCACAAGTCATTTAAACTGAAGAAATATTAGCAGCTAGTAGTAATAACATGAAATTGCGCCGCAGGCCCAAAATTTAAAACTCTCACAAAAAAGCGGTGTGTGGGGCAAATCCCGTTTCGAGGTCTGGGGCAGATTCCCTTTCGAGGTCTGGGGCAGATCCCCTTTTGAGGTCGGGGACAGATCCCCTTTCGGGGTCTGGGGCAGATCCCCTTTCGCGGTCTGGGGCAGATCCCCTTTCGGGGTCTGGGGCAGATCCCCTTTCGGGGTCTGGGGCAGATCCCCTTTCGGCGTCTGTGGCAGATCCCCTTTCAGAATCTGAGGCAGGTCCCCTTTCGCCTTCTGAGTCAGATCTCCTTTCGTGGTTTGAGGCAGAGCCCTATGCTCGTAACACAGCCTGCAGGGCGTCTATTAGCTCACCGCAGGCGCGGGGGTTGGGGCAGAGCAACTCACACACACATGTCGACTTCTTCTCAACTACTTTTTTCGATCTGAATTCAAACTGTTGCTAGACGGCTGAGCCGCCATTAGCTTTAAGGCTTTTAAGTTTCATTAAGGAGCTTTCGAATTTGTATGACGTACAGACCTTTCAAAACATCCTTTTCAACAAAAAAGTCAAGCAATTCTTCAGTCACATGATGAGTGGAATTAAAGATCTTTTGCCCGATGGGCCTTTAAGAAGCCAGTACGGCTCTGCGTTATCATACGTTTTACATTCACAAAATCAATAATTCAACGAAAAACGTCGGATGGGGTGGAAAGGGGTGGTGGAGATTCTTCAGGACATAAACTCCTTGTATCTTTTTCTAAAATTAATTTTTTTTTATCTGCTCAACAACACCCTATCATGAGATTAAGTTGTTAAACAGCTCAGTAAACGTTATGGACTGGACTGCAGAGGAATTTTGTCTTTTCTATTTTAACTTTTCACATTCGAAGCTGTCGTTTAACTATCATACCGAGTTTCGAGAACTTTCTTTCATTACCCACCGTAATAAAATTTCAAACATTGACTATTCGGATGTATCTTGAAACAGACAAAAGTGCTTCACATTGTTTTCTTTGATGGTAACAAGCACCTTCCGTAATGTGAAACTCTACAGTACAAAATTCCACGAGAACTATCTGCACGTATGTCTGAATAGTTGATCAACTGAATTCAGTTCATAATTACTATGCACAATAGGGTGATTCAATAAACAAAACTCACCGAATTCTAGCCCCGAGAAGATTGACTAACATCCAGCTCTTTGGCTCGATCTGATTCAGTTGCCTCCATAGTCACTTTTTATCAGAGACCCAGAGAATCATTTGGTCCCAGACTTTTCCACCACTTGCTTTTGCCAAACATATTTGGGTCACCTTACTACAGGAGCATTTTGAATTGTGTTTAATACGAAAGAAAACCATTGTATTTACCGAGATGTTCTTTTGTAATTTTATTGTGACGAGTGGTATATGATCGTCAAAGAAACATTATGTAACAAGAAATTTTAGAAAATAATGCGATAATTTTCATAGAGCCAGCATTACCTTTTATATGCAAGCATTACGCTATTCAGTCAATCAACACTCAGCTCAAAAGAAGCGTCTTTTGTGGAGCATTATTCAAAATTCAGAATTGAGAGAACTCTGACTGAAAGCAAATTATTATTAGCTAAATTACCATGTGCATTCAAGTAATGTGAGTTATGAACGTCGTCGGAAATAACATGCATCAGCAATAGGTGTGGCATAAATATGGTACAATTTGTCATTTCTTCAATTGGAAATTGATGTCTCACAATGTTGTACGTTGGTCAGGTCCGTAGCTGGGCAGACTGAGTTCTGAAAAGAAAATATTATATACGAAAGTTTACCAGCAGCACGGTAATGTTAGCTGTTTATGCGTAGATATTGCCCTACGTTGCCTGAGCATTTCTTCGCTATTTTCTAAGCGCTTGGTGCTTGTGAAGAGCTATCTACTTTTTCCAGGCTCTGCTCTTAGTTATAGTATGTGTTAGTGCTTCATGTACATTTTACCCAGTGCGCAAGTAGTTTTCCCTAAAACTCTGAATCACGTGTTCTCTAAAATTCTATTTCTTACAACTTTGCCTTTGGAACTTTCTAACTGCCATAGTTCTAGAGATATGAGTCATTCCCCAATCCTAGAAGTGACCACATTCCAGGATTTAGCCATTTTTCTCTGAAACCCTGAAGCAAGTGTTCTCTAAAATTTTATTCTCTACAACTTTGTCTTTAGAAGCTCTCCAAATGTCATAAGGGGTCGTTCATAAATTACGTAACGCTTGAGGTCGTGCCTAGCGTGACAGAGTGTACCAGGGGGAGGGGGGGTTGAGGTCCAGTGTTACGTCATGCGACATTATTGAAAATGTTTACAATTAGTCGGAAGCTGTTTGACAATTGTCAGATTTACCGAGCTCTTCTTCCATCTGGACACAAAGGAAAAGAGCCCGTTACGCCAGAAAAACTTGTCCAAATGTGAATAGAAAGATGTTTTATCAAAAAGTGTTCAACCTATTTCCATTACTAATGGTAAAATGTTTAAAATTTCCTCGCTTTGTTGAGAAGTCACACCCCGACTGAACCGTGATAAAGTTTTATCTACAGTGCTCCCGCAAAAACAAGAAAAAAATCGAAAATCTTGTATAGATACATGGGGAAGGATCTGATTAGAATCAAATGAAACCTTAGAGCTTGTGTGACACCAGCGTTACAGGGGGGAGGAGGGGGGGGGGGTCGAAAAAAGCCAAATTTTGCGTTACGTAATTTATGAACGGCCCCATAGTTCCAGAGATATGAGTCATTCCTCCTAATTCTAGAAGTGACTTAAAACACTGAAACACTTGCTCTCTAAAATTTCATTCTCTTCAACTTTGCATTTGACAATAAATCTCCATATTGCATAGTTCAGCAAATATAGACGAAAAACCATCTGCTTTCGTAAATGGCCAATGAACAATTTCCGAGCTATACTTGCTGAGATATTTGCGAAAACGTTTCACCGACCTTCGAAAAACCATGTTTTGGTCAATTTTTCGACCATATCTCCGGAACCACTTGACCGATTTTGCTCATCTTTGAATTGTGAATCATGGGACATATGTAGCTATCAAGTAAAAAACGTTTAGGGTGATCGGTGCAGGCGTTTAGAAAAAAACAATGGGATGGAAATACGGACAGACGAACATTCTTTTTTCGCTGATTCGTCATCTCTAGGCGATAATAAATGCATCCCCTTCACTCTCGCCTCGATCTACGCCATATTACACTAAAATGTCTTATAGTAAACTTCGTACGGGCCCAAAAATAATATTTCAAGTAACAAATCACTGAGCCGACCGAACCGCATGATAGTGGTAGACATGTTCATATACTCACTTCGCTTTACGATATTACATCGCGTATTTGAGTAAGTGAGGTTGCTTGGACATGATTTGTTACCGAACTCGACTTAAGCTCGTATCAGCAAGTCTCGGTGGAAAAAGTACATCATTTCGCTACTTGTATCGAAAACAGAAACTAGTTGAAATCCTCCAAAGCCTCCGGCTATCGTTTCGAAAAGTCCAGCTAAAAGAAGTCATTAGTTTTTTTTAATTTCTGAACGGAAACTCCACTCTCGGTGTCCTCTTCCTCCGATGGTTAGAAATTCCACACATTTCAACGTCCTTTTTTGGTTTGTAGAAGTTGGAACTTATCTGAAGGATATTATAGTAAATTTTAGACAAATACATCGATTAGTTCTAAGAGAGGAAAAGGGATTTGTACTTACCCTTCATTGAATGGTGGCTAAATAATTCGACCGGGTAACGAGGAAAATGTTGTCCAAGGCGCTTATTGAGTGTAGTGTACGAGGGGTCAGAAGTCAGAATAGATGACGAAAATAGCGAGTCTTTCGGAGTTAATAAGTGTGTTTATCGAGCTTATTGTCTCTCTCCTCTCCTCTTAATAATTTGAAGGGAAATGTAGAAGTTGATCTGGTAATTATGAAAGTTTTTGCGTATGCGGGATTGACTCAATCTTTATGGTATATAACGCCAACGATTTTGCAAGAAGGACTGACTGTTTGAATATGTGAGGAATCCAGGATAAGGATAATTATTGTGGGCAACACTGAGGTTATAGGGAAGCTGCTACAGGTCTCTTAGTTTTAATACTAAGGAACCATTTTTTTAAACACGAATGGAGATTATTTAGGTTATTTGGGGAGAGAAAAATAGGGCAGAACGGTGGTCAGTCAGTTAAGGTTACAGGTAGTGAAGAAGAAGGTATAAAGTAGCGACACAAAGTTAGTCATTAGAGGTATTCCAATGACAAGTTTATATTCAATAATTAAATTAGATTTACAAGCTTGAGATGATCAACATTGGTTGCTTGGTTGGTAAGAGGCAGGCCTTCCAATTGTCCGAAATTTTGAAAATTTGTTGGAAATGCTCGAATTTTTTCGTGAAAAATGTCCGAAAACATTCGAAATCCAGATTTTTTTATCCGAAAATTCGCCTGCGGTGCATTTACTCTTTTTCTTATTCCAGTGTTACCAGGACTTTTTATTTAAAATTTGAATTTCATTTCAGTGAAGCGCTTAAAATTGGAAATTGTCATAGAGAGCGTGATGAATGGTAAAAGAGTAAATAAGGGTAGTATTTTCAAAGCATAAGAGTGACAGAAAGTTTACAAACTTCTAACTGACACATTTAGTTGAAAACAACAGATACTCAATTTTAGAAAAAAATGAAAAAAACATAGAAGGGACCCGTACGTATCAGAATAGATGCGGCAAATAGAGTTGATGTTACGAAAAGACTGGAACGTATTTAAGTAAATATTTAACGGTGTAAAAAAATTCTCCGAACGCACAAAATTGACCTCCAAATAGAGAAAAATGTTCTAATCAATTTTGTCTACAACATAGCAAAAAACTGTTTTTTGGGCTAGGGCCGACCTAGGGCCTTAAGTAGAGGCCTCGGATACATACTTCCATAAACAAAAATGTTTCCCTCAATTTGCTCTGCAACATAGCAAAAAACATTTTTTTATGTTAGGGCCGACCTTAGGACCGACATGAGGCCCACTTGAGCCCTAAGCACAGGCAAAAATTCTTCTATAAATTGTCTACCGTGCCGAGAGTTCTGTGCAAAAGACCAAAAACCACTTAAACGGCCCTAGCTCGGCGGCCCTTGGGCCGACAATCCCCAGATTCAATCCCATAAAATATTTTTCGACTACCTTTCAAGAAAAAAAAAGTTTTTGAAAATCGGTCAAGATTTACTCAAGTTATCGTGTTGACGGACAGACAGACAGACAGACAGACCGACAGACAGACAGACCGACAGACAGACAGACGGACATTGTTTTGTTCGCTGATTTGTCATCTGGAGGCAACAAAAAAAGTTTCGCCCTTACTCCCGGGTTCGAATTTGCAATGTAACAAACGTGATAGTAAATGCATCAGACCTTCGTACTTCGCACGGGTCTAAAAAAAGCAATGTCACTGTTGAAGCCGTTGAAAACTTAGTCATGCCTAGGGGAAGAGGGGCGGGTACAGCAAAGGGTGACGGTTTAAACAAATTGAGGTCAATTTGGACCTTTTTTGACTGACGTGATTTGAAAAATCGCTTTCGAAAAATTAAACACTTTATATCACGAATGTTCGAAATTTTTTGATAAAATTTTTTTAATTTTGTAGATAAAATGTTCGAAATATTGAAGGAAAAATGTCCGAAATTTTCAGATAAAATGCCCGAATTTCGGACACGGCGAAAAGTAGTAGGAGGCCTGGTGAGAGGATGATGTGGGTAGAGTAGGCTCATCATGAACAAAACAAACTTATCCCAAATATAGAATCTTGTTTGAAACCATGAAAGTATCTTAATATCGCCGGACGAATTGGAGTTATCACCCAAGGAATTATCGCCCGGACGAATCGGAATTACCACCCAGAGAATTATCGCCCCGACAATCAGGTAAATTTGTACAACGAAAATACCCCTTGGATGGGATGTAAAGCGCCCAATTTGTAAAAGGAAAAGGTCCTTCAGGGTGATAATTCCCATTCGTCCGGGCAATAATTCCCCGGAGGATAATCCCCGCTCCGTCACCTTCAACTTTGTGACGAACTATGGTTGGTAGGTTTATTTGGATGAGCAACATGATCATACAATTAGAGAGAATTATTACAATTCGATAAGTGAACCAACAACTAATTGCAAAAACCGATTGACCATGCTAGACACTAAAGCCATCCTTGTTGGCCCATTGTGTCGTCTCGTGGCTCATTTTCTCTGCTGTTTCCATTCTCGGGAAGCCATTTGCTGTCTGTAATTGATGATATGATATGATGGTAGTAGTACCTTTCGGGAATTCCTCCAGCATCAGCTGAAAGTCACCTAGGTGCTTTACCCTAAGCCTCGATAGGGTTGAGCAATGAGCAGTGGCGCACGAAGTGCTTTGCCGTTTCCGGTACGTCACCGCACCGCTAAGTCCCATTTTGTTAGAATGCTATCTTAGATAATTATGCCGTGTCAGAATTCCCACCAACAGCCTCAGCCATCTTTTCTAATAATAGATATCACAACAAAAGCCATTTTTAAAAAGGAAATGTAACGCAAGTATTCGTCCCATCTTCCAAAACAACTGATATCAATTTGAGTGACACTTACAGCTTCGGAAAGCAAAAAATTCTTTTGAAATTTTTTCACTTTTGATCAAAAAAATGCGCCGGACCCCCAATGTTATAGTTTTTCTGTCCTTTCAGATTTGACGCGAAAAAAAATTAAGTTTTGCGTGATGTGTGGAGTACAATTTTCGGCGAAAAAAATTTCCGGCGAAAAAAATGTTCGGCGAAAAAAACTTTCTTCGAAAAAAAATTTCTTGCGAAAAAAATTTCCTTTGACACGAAACTCAAAAAAAAAAATTCAATTTTCCCCCTAAGACCGTCTCATACCACCGTCGCCATTTTGTTGGTCACCCTGACACACTACACACCCAACCCATCAACTTTTCCTTTGACACCAAACATCTATCTACATCCTAACACAGTCCAAACATTTTGCTCATATTTGACCCATACTTTGAATACACTCACACACACATACAAAACATTCTTTTATATGGGCTTTATATGACACCTTCTAAGAGCCCTCTTGCCCAAACGAGGCCGGTAGCCCCCATTTTTTAAAATCTCATATGGCGTAGAATGCCCACGCAAGGGTCCCTGCAAAATTTCAAGAAAAGTTTTCGCGCACGAGCCAAAATAGTCGATTTTCATACAAATGGCTCTGGAACTAATTAACTAACTAACCCACTAACTAACTAACGTAGGATGTTTCCATTAACTTTGGCTTCTATGAAATACACTTACGGAAATATATTTTTGCATAGAATAGAATTTTGTACTTCTGCTCAAGTTTTTGCAGTATTAAAAAGCTGCGCAGAAGTACAAAATTCTATTACTGCAAAAATATATTTCCGTGAGTGTAGCACTTTTTGTATTGAAAATGACCATTTTCTGAAGGTCATACGAGGTCATATCTCCGGATCCACCGAACCGATTTTAATGAGTGAAAAGACACTTCGCCTTAGAATTTTCCGTAGAATCCGAAAAAAAAAAATTCTCAATTTTTTGTTCGTGTGTGGACTTGTGTCGCGGACGCATTGCTACCGCGCGCCCATGATTTCGTGATCTGCAGATTGTGTCCTGTGAAAAACTCTTTAGCTTTTCCACACGCATCCTGTTGCTCCCAGGCACTCTGGTGTGGTGCTTGTCCTTGTCCTTTTTTCTGATGGGTTTCGGCACCAAATCAGGTGTATGCCGAGTGCTGGTTTTAGTCCCATGAACTCATTTTCGCTCGCCTTCCTTGCCTGTTCATCTGCCCTTTCGTTCCTTTTGACGCTCGAGTGTCCCGGATCCCATGAACTATATGAATGTATGGAAAAAGATAGATGACGCTACGCATCAAAAACACGAAATGAAAACTGATGCTAGACACTGTGTACAAATAAAATTATTGAAGTGTACGACAATATAACTGGTAAAAAGTGTTAGATTCCAATTCAACTTCTGAATGTTATTTAAATTTCCGTTAGTAGCATTTGCCATAAGGATAGGAAAAATGAACGTCGGCGACAGAATTTGTGTGAAATTGTCGCATTTCTAATCAACATCGTTAACTCGTCCTATGCAATTGCAATTCTCTATGATGCATTTATTTTGTAGTTAAAAACTTTGGAACACAGAGTAAAGAAAAACTTAAAATGAATGGGTCATTTAAAAATGAATCACTTCCACTCCATTTTCAACGACTTTCCGTGTGCCAAACAAAAACATTTGACACATTCTTGGCAAAAGTTTTGCGGGTTTTGACCTAAATTCTCCTGTTGTTTGTAACAATAAACCGTACGTAAAATTCAGATATTCACCACAAGCAGAGACCCGTGCGTTTACTTATCAATTTAATTCGGTGCATCTGAACAACCCAAAAATTATCTTAATAGAACCTATCACTACACTAACCGTATTATAAATAGGAACTTGATTTTTTGCGCAAGTTTTTAACTTCGCGAATATCTGTTCTTCACTCAAAAATGTATATAAAAATCTACGCCACCAAATTGACCCATTTTATCTGCTAGCCTCGACCGAGCCACTGAACCGATTTCCGCCGTTTATTGAGAGTCATATTCTTCATTTGATATTGTAATAAGCAGTTTTCGTGCCTTACTTGACTACATGCGAAAAAATTTCAGAAACCACAGAAAAAACACGCTTTTGGATACTTCTTCGGCCACATCTCTTGCACTCCCTCTTCCCAATCCTTTCCCAATCCGGTGTCGATATAATATATTACTGTGTACGCACAGCAATGCGATATTTTTCGAATTAGGTAACCCCGAATTTCATTCATAAATCGAAAGTTATCAATGATATTTACTCTTGCCATATTAGAAAACTTTCGCATTGCTACGTGCGGACACATTTACATTTTGTCGTTTCCACTCGTAAAGGATGTAAGTACAACTGTAAACTTTTCACACCTGTCAGATTTGAATTTTGGCTCGAAGAAGTGATTCCTTCTACTAACATATATATAAAGAACTTTAAGGATCCAAATTACTACAGGGACCGAATCCTTAGATTGTGCAACTTATCATTTTAGACCAGCTGCTACAAATACACTGCAGCGTCATAAGCATATTCTAAGCAAAAAAAAAAAAAAAACGCCGTCAGCGTCATCTACCGTCAATTTGTACGAAAATTTGCAGCGCAGAAGCCCTTTTCTTTTTGCTGTTGAAGAAAAGATGTAAAGTTTTACACTGACCCGAACTAAATGTCTTTATTCCTTTTGAAGACCCCCGCTAAAACTGAAAATTGATTTCATGACAAGAATCGAACGTAGATGACGTTAACGGCGTTTTCTTGTTAAGAAAATATTTTATATACTTTCATACTCATTTTCAATGTATTTGTAGACCAGCTGGTAAAATGAAAAGCTGCACAATATAAGGATTCGGTCACAGTATTATAAAACTATCTGCCGAAATTCAAATCTGACAGCTGTCAAAAGTTGACATTTGTACTTACATCCTTTAGTCCTGATTTCCGCTCAAAAAAAGTACTCCGTTTAGCCCTCCGTTAAGAATAGACCGTGTCATGTCCGTGTCTTGTCACCGAACCTCAAGTGGTAACATCTGTGTTTTTTTCACAGCTGAATTAACGTCTTAACATAGAACTACACCCTTTTCTCAAGTGGCGTCATTCATGCTTTCATAGCTGGATACGGACAAACATAAAACTAACGACACAATCTATTTTGATTGATTGAAAAAATCACGTGGCGAAGTTCAACCAATTAAAATTTTTAACGGAGAGATAATAGAAGGGAGAGGTTACAGGGTTGCAAAAATTCAAAGCTATTCTGGTACGGGTCGGTCTTTCGGATCCTAGTGTGTCAAAAATTCGATTCATTTACTTCTACTTCTTAGTAATCCTTAACTACGTACAGGCCTAAAAACGAGACAACATTTTGTGTGAATTTGTTAATTCTTTTGGCAAAGTAAACCGGTAAACCAAATTATAATTACAAAAACTTGAACCGAATAGACGCTCCTTTTTCTATTGTATAAAAAACTTGAATTCGTTTCACTTGGCTGTTTCTATTGTTCGACGAATCAATGAAAAATGTTGGTTATGTGGAAACTGTATGGTAAAGGTGTTTTGTTAGTGCTGTAATAAATGGAATTAGTGTAATTCTTTTACTGTGATTTTGTGCTTCGCATTTTTTGTAATTATATGTTTTCACGGTAAAAATTGCTTCCCAGGGCGAATATACTTGTTTCTTATGCAAACAGCTCATTAAATTGAATAAGGTATTTCGGTTAACATTAATGTTCCACTTATAACAATGGGCTGTTAGACTAACAATTTAATGAAGAAATTCGGCGTTTCTGTTGGTGGAAATTACTAAGCTCGTAATGGTATTTCGGTGTAATTGAATTGCGAGTCCAAACGGCAACCGTTTACATTTTCAGTGGAAACGTTCCGGATCAACTGATTTATGTCCCCCATCCACTAACCTTGACCCTCTTGACCCGAAAAGACATACGAAAGCTCTATAGGATGTGACATTGTGCAGCTTTTGAGAAAAATGTAATTAATTTGGTTGCTTGGAAAGTGTATGGGTCGTCAGCAACAAGTAAAATTTGGATATTTTCATTCGTTGAAGGACAAACAAGGAAATATTCAAATATTCAACGTAGGTATACCAGTGAGTGCCGCTGAGAATGACGATTTCTTTAATTGAATACGGTAAATTTCACATTGTGGTAGACACTTTTATATGGGTCATGGATTTCTAGCAACTTGCACGAAACTTGGACAAAATTTCCATAATTCTGTCTGCCAATTAAATCGAACTTATAACTTTTCTGGAATTAGTACAGTTTTATAATTTTTTGATAATTTATATACTTTTTTTTGAATAAATGTTCCTGGTGTACGTGTGGTGTGCTTGACATTAATAATTTTCGGGGTAGGTCACAAAACGTGCTGTGAAAATATTCGGAAGTTTGTTAACATAAAGGGTTGTTACAACAATTCCGTATGACCAGAAATTGTGCATCTGGCATGTATGTAAATAAGGTTAATATAATTGCTCGACATTTCGTTTGCCAAACATTATTCATGCTCCACATACCAGAATTTAAATAAAATTACATCGTGCAATATTTTCATGTCGAATCTTCACTCATCTAATTTTACCCATCGCGAATTATGCTATACATTTCAACAATTCGCCGACGGCGTTACATTTTGACAAAAAGTGTAGGGAAGGATTTGAAATCAAGGAAGTTCACGCTGAGTCAATTCATACTAGGAATTCCTTTGTTTAGTTTACTGCAGACAATTATTTTTAATCAATAAAAGTTTAATTTCTGGTAACAATTCATGCGGAAAGTAAGATACTTATGAATTTGGAGTTCCTTAAGCATAATTTGATTTACACGGGAAAAATGAAATCAAATTATTGCTACACATAGAAACTTTTTAATTAGAAAGAATTACTTGCTCTACTTTTGTTCAAGTTTCACAAGAAATTTAAAACTGGTAAGGTAAAAAGTGGAGAGTTGTCCAGCCAAAAACAAGTAATTCATAATAAGTCGAAACGAGCCTAGTCCGACGAAAAAAAAAGAATTTCTTGGTTGATTCTTTGAGTTTGATACTGACTGTCTTTGAGTCTCAGAGCGCTGAACAACAATTCGCTTCAAAACCACTAGCAAATGCATCCCTTTTTCGTCGGGCTAGGCTCATTTCGACTTATTATGAATTATTTTAGCCGTTTACAACCTAATTTCGACAAGTTTCTGACGAAAATAATGAAAATACATTTTTTTGAGGTTATGTATGGGGAGAAATCAAACCTGCCACTTTGTCTAACAACTTTACGACTATTAATCTGCGGCCTACATGCACAACAATTTTTCCCGACATTTTTGAACATTCCTAAATCACGTTTTAAGAATTCTTACATTTAAATTGTGAATATTTCACGAGATATAGATTTTTGAACATGAATATAACGGATTAGCCTACTGTGATGGCGTCTTCTAAGAGCCCTGGCGCCTAAACGAGGCCGGTAACCCCCTTTTCTTAAATCTCATATGGCGTAGAGTGCCCACCCGAAGGTCCCTGCAAAATTTCAAGAAAAGTTATCGAGCCGTTTTCAAGCACGAGCCAAAAACTAACTAAATAAGTAACGAACTAATATAACTAACTAACCTGAAATGGGGAACTAAATAACGTATGATGTTTCCATTAACTTTGCCTTCTATGAAATACTACATATTGTATGGAAAATCACGATTTTCTAAAGGTCATATCTTCGGATCCACTGGACCGATTTTAATGCGTAAAATGTCGATTTCAATCAAAATTTTACGTAAAATCCGAAAAACTAGGTCTCAGGGAAGTACGACGCAAGGGAAACAAGTCAAAACTTATGTATGTATGGTCCCGGAGTCTACGAAAAAAAATTTTCTGAATTTTTTGTTCGTATGGGGACTTGCGTCACGGGCGCATCGCTACCGCGCGCCCATAATTGACAGTTACTGAATGTTGTTGGCGAATGTTAAAATAATCAGACATAGTAGATGAATCGGTTCAATCGTTCGTATCGTTGTGACTAGTGACGTCTATGTATGATTACCGGTTTCATAGGTATACACCTGATAGTTCGAAAGTAACAGAAGAAACATGTTCAAAGTCTTGTCAAAAGTGGACAACTCACGATTTGTTACCCTATACATGAAATGTCATTAACATTGCAATATTGGTTCTCAGTATATAATTCAAGATCTGAACTTTATGAAACTATGTGAAGCAAGAACAAAACATATGCAGGGGACCCGTGCGCATCAGAATAGATGTGGCAAAAAGATTCAAAGATATCTAAGTAAATGAAACCATTTACTCTTAAGTGTATGAGATTGCGTCGACATTAAATTGGATTGGAAATTGCCGAAAGACCAATATTGAAAAACTATGCCCGATCTTTGAACCGACCTAGAGCACTTAGGAGAGGCCTCTGATCCATTCTTTCATGAACAAAGAATTTCGCCTCTTTTTTCTCTGCAACACTGCACAAAAAACCTCATCATTAAGAAACCACCAAATAACGTGTAGGGTCGCCTAGCGTGAGTTGGGCCCACGCTGAGGACTCTACATCCCAAACCACTCAATTTTCTGATGACCATATCTTTTATTTTAAAGCTTCAATAGCGATTTCCGTTCTAATTTGGCAGAGATATAAGTTCCAAGATTAAGATAAGTAAGTTCCACCAACCTTCAAAAAACCACGTTTTTTACCACTTTTTCGACCGTAACTTCGAAAATTTTCGATTTCGCGCAAACTCAATCTTGTAATTAATTTTTAGACCCGTACGAAGAACGAAGTTCTTCGAAAAGGAGTCCTATGCGTTAACCACGACGTTTATAACGACCCCAATTTCGACCTGGGAGTAGGGGGAGCATCGAGATGACGAATCAGCAATAAGAAAATGTCCGTCCGTCCGTCCGACAATACGATAACTCGAGTAAAACTCAACCGATTTTCAAAAATTTGTTTTTCTCTGAAAGGTAAACAAAACATCTTTTATGAGATTGAATCTGGGCACTGTCAGCCCAAGGGTCTTTTGTACATAGCTTGAGTAAATCTTTTCCGATTTTCATATTTTTTTTGTTTGAAAGATCTCGGCATGGCCGACAATTTATGGAAGAAACTTATTTGAATTTGAGCCTTTGCACTTAGGTGGGGCTCTAAAACCGAGTCTATGCTAGGGTCATACGTGCTTTTGTACATAACTCGATAAATCTTTTCCGATTTTCAATTTTTTTTTTTTGTTTGAAAGACCTGGGCACGGCCGACAATTTATAGAAGAAACTTTTTTGGATTTAAGTCCTTGGACTCAGCTAGGGCACTAAAAACGAGTCTATGCTAGGGCCATACGTGTTTATTGTACATAACTCGAGTAAATCTTTTCCGATTTTCAATTTTTTTATCGAAAAGTCTAGGACTATTTCCCGTTTTATGGAAGAAAAGTTTTTGATTAGAAACTCTTGGACTCAGGACCCTAAAACTGAGTTGCTACTAGGGCGCAAAATGTTTGCTTGCATAAGTTGGTTCAATCTTAACTGATTTCGTTGATTCTTTTTCTATTTGAGAGGTAGTCGAGTACCGAATTATATTAGAAAACAAATTTGGACCCAGTGTCTGTGCTTAGGGCTGAAGTGGGCGTCAGGTCTGTCCTAAGATCGGCCCTAACCAAAAAAATTTTTTTTGCTATGTTGCAGGTTGCAGAGCAGATTGAGGTAAATATTTTTGTCAAAAAATTGAGATGAACATTTGTGTCTGTTTGGAGGTCAATTTTGTACTTTCGGAAGGCTTTTCTCACACCCCGTTTCTTCGGACGGGTTTTTCAATATTGCCCTCTCGGCAATTTCCAAAATAATTTAATGTGGACGTAATTTCATGCACTTAACTCTTAAGGCAATATTTACTCAAATACGTTCGAGTCTTTTCGTAACATCAACTCTGTTTGCTACATCTATTCTGATACGTACGGGTCCCTTTAATATGTTTTTTTACTAAATCGAAGTCTTTTCAATCGCGTCAAGCGAAAGTTTTGATCCGTTTTTCATGAATATAATATAATAATATAAGGTAATTGAGATATGGCACTGGTTCCAGAGGCGGCGTGGCGTACGAATTACAATACATTTTATTGTAACATGGGATAGATCGAGACGGGAGTTGTGGGATTACATTTATTATCGTTTGTCTTTTCTAAACGACCGATCCTCCTAACCTTTTCACCTGATGGGATGAATGCATTTATACCAATGATTCCAGTTCAAAGATGAGCAAAATCGGTCAAGTTGTTCCGGAGATATGGTCTGTGATGAAGGTCTGTGAACTTTTTTCATAAATATCTCGGCAAGTGCAGTACGAAAATTGTTCATTTTGTTGTCAAATGAAAGCATTATTGATCTCACAAAACTGGTAGTATTTTTGTGGAAATCGGGTCACTAGGGCCCATGGGGTGGACGCAATTCATTCCACTGTGGCTAATGGCATCTGGTGCCAATGGTCTCTTTTTCATACTGAAGCTATGCGTACCAGGTAACATTAGCCACAATATAATAGAGCGACTACAGGCACCAGCTTCCATTAGCCACAGTAAAATTGGCACCCGGTAGCAATCATAAATTTATTTTAGAACTCGAGAACATCATATTTTCGATAATAAGTTGAAAAATTGGATCATAATGTTCACTTCACTTCAATTTTCCTTGTAAAGTAGATGCCGGAGTTTAAAAAAAATAGTCACAAAAAGAAAGAGCAGATTACTTTTGATAAAAAAATATTGCCAGATAATATCGTCGTTAGATGTTTGAAAAAGTATGATGTAAAAATCTGCGTCTATTCAAATGTATGGTACGCAGATTAAATTTTTCGCTCGCTTCTTCACTTTCAGATTCATAGGATGTTTAACTTAGAGAATTTATTCTAAATAAATTTACTCAAATATTTCATTGTTTTCTTACAACGAATACTGTAACAAATTTACTTTTGTATGCTACATCTCCATTCTGATGTTCAATCGTAACCTTAATCGTTATAGACAGACCCGGATTGGCTCTATGGAGAATCGGGCGATGCCCGAAGGACTTTTCGCCGAGGAGGGACGACACCCCGAATGGACTTTTAATAATATTCTCGCATATTAAACATTTCTTAGTGTTCTGTATTTACCAGCACAAAAAACTTTACAGAGGAGGTGTGACGCAAGTCTTTATGTCTGCTTACAAAAGTTGTGAAATCAGAAAAGGGTGACGCATTAAGCATCTTATTCAAAGTGCTTTCCTTCCAGTTACAAAAGTTCTGAAATCAGAGGTGGGTGACGCATTAAGTTTGAATACGCAAAAAAAATTAAGGCGAAGTTACGTTGCGTTTTTAAAAAATTGCGTCACAAATGCCAGACCCAACGACGAAAATAATTTTTCAACCCTTTCATTTTTCACACGCAAAAATATAAATTTGCACAGTACAATCTTCGCGGAAAGAATTAAAAGTCAAATGCCTGCAGTGTAAAAACTGAAAGCATAATTTTGAGTGGTTTTCGATCTTTTGTACATAACTCGAGCAAATCTTTTCCGATTTTCATAAATTGTTTTGTTTGAAAGGCCTGGGCATGCTTGACAACTTATGGGAGAAACTTTTTTGAATTTTGAGCTTTTGGTCATAGCCAGGGCACTAAAACTGAATCTCTTCTAGGGCCCAACGTTTTTTTTTTACATAAATTGGGTAAATCTTGTACGGTTTCCAAAAAAAATTTTTTTTTTCCTGAAAGATAATCACCAAAGTACGGGGTTGAACTAGGGCAAAATCGGTCGAAAACTTTCGAAGTTACAGTCAAATACGTGATTTTTTGAAGGTTCGTGGAACTTTTTCACTTATGTCTCTGCGAAATTAGAACGAAAATCGCTCTTCAAGGTTTTGAAGGAAAGATTTGGACATCAAATAATCACGAAAATTAAATTAGCAAAAATATGTTTAGTGATTCGGGCTGAAGAGTCCTCAGTGTGGGCCCAACTAACGCTACGCGACCAGATACGATATTTGGCGATTTTTCGTGAATATTTCTTTATGAGGTTTTTTCCGCGGTTTTTCAGAGAAAAAAATGCGAACATTTTAGTTCATCGAAATATGGATCAGTGGCCTCTTCTAAGTGCTCCAGCTCCGGTTCTAAGATTGGCCCTAGTGCATTTTTTTTAAATTTTGAGATTTTTTTACGTTGTTTCTCCCAGGTTTTTCAATATTGCCCTTTCGGCTATTTCCAATCCTATTTAATGTTGGCGTAATTTCATGCACTTAGGAGTTAAGGCCACTTTTCGAATCTTTTTGCAACATGTATTCTGTTTGGCACATCTATTCTGATGCGTACGGGTCCCCTGCATGTGTTTAAATATTTGCTTGCAACATGATTATTGTATTTTATAAAATGAAATAGTTCACTGTTGGTATGTAACTAGTGCATGTAGGGTAAATGCAACAGTTATCGGTCATGTAGTAATATCCGGAAAAACCATAGTTTCACTAGTTACCGGCCACATTTCGCATTAAAATTTCGCCTATTACTGGTGCTGGCCAAAGATTACTACAGAGGCGATAACTGATGCATTTACCCTGCGTTAAATTGCAAAATCTGGAAGTAAGGATCAGAGTGGGTCGACCCACAACTGACCAACAGTTGCAGAATTCACATATTCACAATTCAGGTGTGGCTCGACCCGCTAAATTGTGGGTCAGGTGTGGGTCAACCCACTCTGATCCTTATCTGAAAGTACTTTCAGCTACGACAAATTGAGGTCACTTTTTTAGTTTTATTGAATTCAAAATTTTCGTCAAAAAGTTTTTTTAGTACCATGAGTTTGTTCTAAAAAAGGGTCAATGTACTAAATCCAAATAGTCTGGAATTGAGGACAAGTTTTTGTAAAATCTGATTTTCAATGTATAACTTATTGCTGGAATTAGTGATTTTAATATTTTCGGGCTTTTAGTACACACCTGGGGAGGGTGTCTGGGGCTAGGACAATTTTTTTTTTAGAAGTTCGGACGCAAAAACCAAATTGAGGACAATTTTTTTAGCTAATGAAAATTAAAATCCGAGTCCAATTTGTACGATTTGTCGCAGCACCAACGTTAACAAATCGAAAAATTTTCCCGCTCGCTCCGCTCGTGGCTTATTCCTATAAGAAGTACAACAACAAACTTTTTAGCTCGCTGTAGATTTTTCTCAGATTTGGCGTTGGTTGAAGATCTACTACCTCACAAGTTTAACAGTCACTTCTCCTATCTTCAGCTCTCTCGGGTGACCTTTTTATTTATCATGGGCGCGCGGTAGCATTGCGCCCGTGACGCAAGTCCCCATACGATCAAAAAAACCTGAATTTTTTTTTGTAGAATGCGGAACCATATATACAGCGACGTTTTGACTTTTTCCCCTTGCATCGTACCCCCCCCCCCTCCCTTCCT
>CM055406.1:102411452-102422415 GCA_029228625.1 Pseudolycoriella hygida
TTTTTTTAATGGCGAAAACCCTGAACCCGAACCCGAACGGTTTTTTTAATTTTCAAAAACCATGAACCGTAACCCGAACCGCTTTTCCAAAGGTTCGGAAGCCTGATTCCATACATTTCTCCAGACAATAAACTGACAAGGTGCGATCATGTGCGATTTCTTTTATAAAATTAAATCAAATAGCCAAAATAGTTTTTTGAACTCAAATCTCCCATCATTTAATGAATAAAAAATATTTTCAGTCTCTAGCTTAATTGATCAGCCTGGGCCCATAACCTGTTGGCACAGCTTAAGTACTCGCTCTCATTCGCCGATAGCCAAAGCCCTAACTACCGATCAAGTGAACCGATTTCCAAAATCTTTTTTTTTTCGTGAAAGGTATGATAAATACCTTTCATTTGGTGCCTTACTCATTATCATCCGTGCTATGGTTACGAAGATTAACTCAAACAAGTTTCACGTCCGTCCCTATGTCTAACGTTTTGACTAAAATTGCTCATCTTCGAACTTAGCTCCCATTTTTGTTTAACTTTCAGGAAAAAAAAGTATCGAAATCGGATGTGTTTTACTCGAGTTATAGTGATGACGGACGGACAGACCATTTCTTTGCATTTCTAAAATCTCCTAGACCTAAGCAGCAACTTTGCCCAAGAAACTATAGGTCGATCTTCAAAATTACATACCTCACAGTAAAGACATAAGCCCATCGTACTTCGTACGTGGCTAAAAATCCCATGTGTAAACACTTTTGGGTAAAAGTTGGTTCAAGTCCACCATGGAAATCGATGTGGAATTCTATCAAATTTCTTGGGATCATGGGGCTCGTTGCGGCGGAAATTTTGGTACCATGTGACGGTGACGGTCACTAGACGCGAAGAACGTCGAAGAAACTGTCATTTCTGACTAGTTTAGGTCGACCAGTTTTTTATCTCAAATATTGCACCAATATCATGAAATGACGTCAATTCATTCTCTCACTTCAAATCATCGTTTTGGTTTCATGAAATTCGAACCATTTCAATGATTTTTACTCGAAAACCATTTACATCCCTTAGGAAGTGTCTGCTTTTCTTTTCTATTTCACATCAGTTTGGTGTTTGTTTTTTCCCTAATGGATCTAGCTCCAAGACGATGCCACCAGGAAACAATATTTTGGACGAATTAGGCTAAGATAACGCTTTCAACGAACTATAATAATTCAATATCCCGACTCGTTTGGATGTTAGTTTAATGTTTTTCAAATGGCTTGACTTCTGATAACCGAGAAATTGCTCAAAACGTGTCGGTTTACATAAAATTTCATTTCGCGACAACTATTATTTCGTTAGGAAAAAAAAAATTGAATTGTTGAAGTGGACAGAGATGGCGCCACTCAACGAGAAGAATAGAAACGACCCAACAAAAAAACTCGAATTAATTCGTATCTCTCGTGCGCAATAGAACTTACATACACATTTTTCATGTAAAATTTTATTGTGGATGGTAAAAATCCGATTTTTCATATCGGGGCTGACGACAGCTCAATCCACACATGGGTTTGTGCGGTCCCAGAAGAAAAATGTCTTCACCCGGACGCCGAAACTGTTGGATAGCCAACCTCCCGGCAACAGCATCCGAATAAACAAATCAAAACGAAGTAACTAGACCTGTCGTAGAGACCTCTTGGTCTATCATAATTGTAGAGAATTAGAATTTCAAAATGAAAGATATTTGAAGTCATTCAATTAGTCAAGGGACATACACACCCCAAAGGTGGGACCTAGTTCACTAACAAGAAATGAATTCCCCCCTCTGGAAAGAGCATGAGTAAAACTCATCACCTAAGTCAAGAGCTTTCGTTTTTTATTATTATTGTGAGCGTAGAAAATAATCTCTCATCTTAAAATCCTCCTTTACACCGAATCATTATTAAATGCATGGAAAAATTATAAATCATGAATATTAAAGGTATAGCGCTGCAAGTGAAACTGTGTCACTTGTACACCGATTTCATGAATATTATATGCCTCGTTCTTGCCAATCGATAAAATTCATATTTTATGATTTGATTTAAAAAATCACTGAAATAATGGAAATTTATAAACTGCAATAATTGTAGAATAATTGAATTTTGCGCTTCAATTTAATAAACTTCATAAGTACAACGACATCACATATGAATTCGACAGTTGTTTTAAATCAGTCGGAAAAAGAAAGAGCTCGTGCAATAATGACGTCCAAATATTTTATCAGTTTTTAGACCCCTCTCTCTTGCCCGGTATTGTATATTCCAGTTTAAACGGTACACAACGCCATATTTTTCTTGTCCCCTTGCAATGTTTGTCATAATCTGCAAGGGCACAAAATGTTAACATTTGTGAAAGTCTGAACTAAAATTAAACGAAACCTGAAAGAGTTTTCCATATATTAATTTCCGTTGGAACATTTCAAAATGCAAACAATGGTCGCAAAGGTTATGGACTGGGTCACAATGTCAACAATTTAGCACTCCCCTCCCCCCCCCCGTCACCTACTTCGCAGTTGCTTCAATTTGTAATACCCTTCCCCCTTCCAAGCTTAAAAATACAGTTTGATTTTCGTCGCTGTTATAAGCCCTAAAATTACAGCAAATGTTATCAATGCATCAAAGAAGATGAAATATTTTTGTCATGAATAATTTAAATTGTAAATTGTGTATAACATAAGTACGTACAGTACATTACGCGGTGGGAAGTTGCTTAAGGTCGCACGTGTTCAACGAAAAAGGAGCAACACAAAGTTAGCTAAGGGATGTCACAAGATAATCTGGACGATTTCAATAATGAATAACTTTCTTACTTTTGCTCGAAATTAGCTGAAATTTTACACTTTTGAAGTCTGATATGTTACAATTAAGTCCTCTAAATATGAACACATAAAACTTTTTACTCGCTCAAATATCTGCGATGGAGTGAAAGTAGTCCAAAAAAATTCTGCGGTTGAGTTTCGAACTAATGCACTGGCAACTCAATCTCATAGGCAGGCTAGTTAACCACTGCGTTAACGAGTCGCTATCTATCTATTAATAATTTTGGATCTCGAGATATAAACAGCCAATTTTGATGAAATTTTCAGGAAACGTCAGTCTCGGCCCCAAATGAAAAATTTCATATGCCGCTTTTCCGGGAAAACTCTTGAAAAGTCGCGATATCTGGAAAAGTGGTCAATTTTGAGGGTTTTGCACATAGTGCTCGGAGTTTTCGAGTTTTAGCTGCGGAATCACAATGCTTAGAGAGTTGGTTTCTTCGGAAAAGTTTTAGAGTTTGGTCTGGAGAATTTTTTGGGATCTTAAGAAAATGGCTGCCAGCAGTCAAAGTGACGCCATCTTGAATTTTCCTAAGCAATAAATTAGGTTTTTTTTTTGTTTCCGAATTTTAGCTTCGGAATGACAATACTTAGAGAGTTGGTGTCTTCAAAGTTATATAATTTGATCGAGAGAATTTTTTGGGATCTTCAGAAAGTGTCTGCCAGCTGTCATAGCGGCGCGATCTTGAATTTTTTGCTATCTTCTGAATTAGAATAGTTACACGGTTGGTTTTTTCGGCAAAATTATATAGATTGGTGAAAGGAATTTATAGCCTGAAAAATTTTTTCGCCGGAAATTTCTTTTGCTGAAAACTTTTTATCGCTGGAAAATTTTTTCTCGGGAATTTTTTTTCTCCAAAATTTGATTCCTTTTTCACCCAAAATGGATTGACACTAATTGATTTTATCTTCTCACGAAAGTTGGGGTCGCCGCCGCGCCGCTAGCTATGGCAGCTATGTGAAGTGCCGTAGCGCCAAATTTCGACCCTACTTCCAAAACTACTCTGGAGTAATCTAGGGGTGTCGCAAAATCAAAAAAGTCAAAATAACCCAAATTATTTTACAATTATATATTATATTCTATTCTATTACAATTGTGAGTGACTGAGAGGTCATTACGACAGGTTCGGTTACTATATCTCAATTGCACATTAGATTTTAATACATTTCTATTTTTTTTCACACTTATTCATTCGTAGTTGATTTGTTTTTCGATATTACTGCCGGGGAGATTCGCTAGCCAACAGTTCCGACGACCGAGTGATGACTGTTTTGTCTGCTGGGACCTCACGAACCCATTGTGTGATCTGGGCGCCATCTTTCGCGTCTATTTTCGTTGAATGTGTCTTGATGACCAATGCATTGTGCATTGCTAGTGTGAGTGACGTCACTGAATGCACGCGTTTTCGTTACAGGCAATCGAATCCTGTAACTACCCAATTTAATTTTATTTTTATTTTTTTATATATTTATTTCGTCAAATAATCCTGACTAGTTACATTTTAAAGCGAAAAAAAAGACTGCTCACAATGGCGCAGCCAGTAAAAAATCGATCTTTTCAAAAACAAATGTTGTACAATAAATAAAATTTAACAAACAAAACATTTTTTTAAAATTAACGAAAACAAATTAATAAAAAAACCAAAGAAATTCTCAAAAAAAATTTTCTTAAACATTTAAAAACTTGTTGAATGTACATATATGACAGCATCGCTGTTCCAATTAAAACCCATCTACGCCTCTTGAGTGGAGCGGTCTTTCATGGTTCCACCTGAAAATAAAGGTTAGTTTTCTGTGAGGTGTTACCGTCACATCGACTGCGTGAGCAGAGACTAATCAGTCTTTGATTAGGTTACAAACCAATTTGCATTGGTCGAGTGAGAACCAATTTTCATTCAAAAATTGGAACATTTAAACCATTTGGCAATGAGCTTTCGCTTTCAAGTTTGTCTATTTATTCCATTCAATTCGATTTCCAGCTTCTTAGCTTTCACTTTGTTACGATTCGGAATCAATTTTCATTGATCCACATAAACCAATTTGCATTGGCCGTTAAGTTTGTTTCATTTCACCATTCAATTTGATTTCGAGTTCCATAGATTTCACCTTCGCACGAAATAAGTTACGAGAGTTGATGTTATTGTAAAAGTGCGAGAATGTGTTGAAAATCATACACATGTTGTTAACAGGTTCAAAATTGCCGTAATCGGTTCTGTGGGCACGAACAGTAAGATACTGAGATTGACGATTAACAGTTCCACGCAATAACCTCACTGGCTGATGAATCATCGACTTAGACAGCAGTGCGGGAGCGTCTAGACGTTTCGTCAACAAGTCAAACGCGAAAAAGGCACAAGCGTTAACACGACGCCTTGCTAAAACCTCCAGTCCAATTGATTTACACCTGTCAACATAGGGCCGAAGCCTGTAGTCTTCGTCCCGTTGCACAGATCTCCTCAACGCATAAATCAAGAATTTTTTCTGAATAGACTCAATCTTATCAATATACGTATCATGATACGGAGCGCTATAGCGTCTCGAAGGGAGCGAACAACCCGACAGATTTTCAAATCATCTACGTACAACAAATAAGTGGATGTCGATGAAAACACCGTTGTGACATCATTCATAAATAATACGAATAACAATGGGCCGAGATGACTACCTTGGGGAACTCCAGATGTCACATGGAACATGCGAGAAGTCCGACCCGACATTTTAACATACTGAGAGCGACCGATCAAGTATGAATTCAGCCATCCAAGAAGCGTTGAGTGAATACCCATCAGGGATAATTTATGAATGAGCAAAGAATGTTTAACACTTTCGAAGGGTTTGCTAAAATCAGTGTAAATGACATCTAGTTGTGCTTTCGACTCCATGACGTTGAGTGCGTGACTTACAAATTCAACAAGGTTGGTCGACGTAGACCTTCCTTTGATGAACCCGTGTTGTGCTTTAGAGATGATGCTCCTAAATTTATCCATCAAAATGTCGCTGACAATAGATTCAAAGAACTTCCCGAATGTTGGCAAAATCGCTACACCACGATAGTTCTCAATGTTACCTCTAGCACCACTTTTGAAAATCGGCGTCAGATATGAAGTTGTAGGAAATTTCTCGGAGTAAAGTGACAGATTGAAAATTTTCAGAAGCGGAGTCGCCAAGCTTTGAGAGGGGAAATACTATCAGGTCCTGCTCCCTTGGAAGTGTCAACATTCTGCAGATGATTAAGAACGACGTCAAAACTAAGATCTAACGATCCGAGGTCAACGCACTTCCTAACGTCAGAAGCAGCAGTAGTATTCACAGCAGTATCTGGCGCATAAACACTTTGGAAAAGGGGGATATCCAGTCGTTTTCTTACGCGACTTAACATAATATCAGAACTTGGACGGATCACTTTTCAACATTTCTTCGGTTTTCTTCACATACCGATTATAAGATTCATCTTGTAAAGCTCTGAACTCATTTCTGATGGACAAAAAGATCAACTTAGACTTTACTTCACTAGAAGTTCCCATACTGTCACGATATCTCTTGTGAGCTTTGCTTGTCCTATTCTTAAGGTTATTGACACGCTTGTTAAACTACGGAGGATCATACATTTTGAGAACACGCTTCAGAGGAATGTACTTTTCAAAGCCAGCAGACAAAACATCATAGAAAGTATCCACCACATTGTCGACGTCATCTGACTGAGACAGAGTATGTTGCCAATCAGTCGACTCCAAATAACCACTCAGACCGTCAAAGTCATCACGCTTAAAATTATATTCACAGTCAATCAGATCTGGCTCCATAGAGCACGCAGAGCTTAAAAAAATAGTCACTTCCAGAGGTGGATGATACGAGTCAATAACACTCAGCGGCGTTTCAGATCTTACGAGTTCGGTGATATCGGGATTACTAAAGAAAACGAGGTCGAGAATATTACCTTGGTGGTTAGGAACATTATTGATTTGATGCAAGTCATTGGATAACAATGAAAAAATCACTTCGGCTTTAGATCCTTCGCCAATATCTGATGGAAGGAAAACATTACAGTCAGTTTCTTTTCCATGTATCCATTCGTCTATGTTACTGCTCGGATCAGGCGTCTACTCAATATCTTTCAAATTGAAGTCATCTACAACACACAATTCGTTCTGACGGGCTTAAGTCAATAAAATCAAAAACTTTTGTTAAAGCATCTACGTATTCGTTATACACAGCCACTGGAGATTGGGACGGTATGTACAAGCAGCACACATACAGAAAACCAGCTTGACATTTCAACTTCACTAAAATCATTTCGACGTTCTCAGTGTCAGGAACGATGACAACTTCACTCTAAATCGAGGAGCGAGTAGCAATCAAAACTCCACCATACATCTTGAAAATGCTGTTCTTTTCAGATCTATCGTGCCTATAAATTGAATATCGCGAAGTATTAAACATCTCACTGTCAAATATAGATGGCAGCAGAGAAGTTTCTCTCATTTAGTCCTCAGACCACGTACGTTTTGATAGTAAAGTTTCAGATCACAAGATTCATAATCGTAAGGTGTTGATATTTTGCTAGCAAATGCCGCTGAGTCACGAAATGAAATACCATGCTTATTTCGCAGAGATATTTGCGAAAAAGTTTCAGCTAACCTCAAAAAACACCGATTTTTACCACTTTTTAGGTCATTGCTCCAGTTTCACTTCAACTTTATAAACTGAACCCAAATGTTATTTTCAATATTAAACATACTATTCATTCCTAACATTTCACTGAAATTAGTTTGCCACCACCTGATGTCGTCGTCGCGGTCTGGCGCTAGGAAAAGTTGGGTACACACATCATTTACATTTTTTTAAACGCTGGTGCCCCACACTTTTTGACAGCTTTATTTTTCCACCCTAATATATAAGCATCCGGTACCATTACTCTCAGTATAATGAAGATATACACTCGGTGGTGGCAATAGTCTCTACTTCCATTTCATTCCACCGCACCGTTCATTTTCACCTCACTCTAAAATAGGTGGCGTTTCAGCGTTTCTCTCGATAGCCCAACTGTACCGGAAAACAAAAATTTTCAATAACCAAGTCAAACAAGCTCGTGAAACGAATTTGTATGTCCATTATAAGTAGAAGATTGTTCAACAAAAATGACAAAAAATCAATAGATAGTTTTGGTCATTCTAAATCAATGTGGAATACACTACGTTCATTTCACACATATCGATTTGGCATCTCGTCGTGACTTGCATTTCCTACTCCCCGGTCAACATGACGGAATATTTCGACGTAAAAAACGTGACTAGAGAAATTTCATCAAACACAACGATTCTATTTCATTTTTTTAAGATTCCTTCACATGTTTTCCAAAATGCAATGTATCCGATTGGGAGGGAACAGAGCTATTTGTGATGAAAATTCTGTTTCGTGTCGCTAAATATGAAGAGTATCCCTATGGTTAGATTTTTAAATGTTAAATCGACAACATTGTTTATTGAAATTATTACAAGGCCGCCTGTGTAGCGTGTCGTCCTCATAAGCTCTCATAAATTTGTAGTGTTGACCTACAAAAAATGTTCAAATTGAAATGCATTCGATTGGGTTTGGGGGTAACGCTGTGTAAAACATGAACTCATTTTTCGACCGCAGCTGCCAATGACCACAACACTATATTCGTTGAAATAAACAATGCAGGGTAAGAGTTTGGTGTTGCATAAAATTTCACGCTAAAGAATTTCATGTACAATTTGGCTACCACTCGCTCAGAATTGTCTACTAAAAATTGTAATTCCAGAATTAAATCCGATTCAGTCTTTGCATTCGTACTCTTTACCTTTTCCAAGAAATCTCATGACCCAATTCCCCTCGGTTCCTTAGCAGCTGAGAAAATTCAGTCAGTCGATGTTATTGTACGATGTGTGTGCTATCTATTAGTAATTTATATTGCTCCCATAACACCGATTTAATGTTGTCTCCACGTGGACTTGAAACGCCACCACATGGGGATTGTGATTCATCTAATGTTGGGTACTTTGTAGATTTTACTTCAACAGCTTATGACATTGTAACAAATAAAATTCTGTATTTTCGAGATTTTAAGACACACCGTACATGATTGTATTTTCTGTATAAACACGAAACATACTCGTAAATACATTCTTTAAATGCAGTAAAATGTGGAGTTTTTAAATTATATAGCCAAATATACAAACGAAAAGTTCGTGCATTTATTCTGGAATTGGTTACAATTTTATGTGCTAAATGATAAGATAAAAAGGAAACAGCAATAATGTAGTTGATCATAATGTGTTGGCTGGTAATGAAAATTGATTTGCGACTCGTGTAACTTCATGATTTGATGGAACAATATGTGTACGCTACTACATAACAACAAATCGATTCGTTCATATGCAGAAATTAAAAAAAAAAACATAGCGAAAGAGTAGGTAAGATTACAAACTTTATTTGGTATGCGAGATATGCCGCATTTTTTGTTGTTACATAGAGTTGTGTTATTGTTTCTACTTTCAAATAATACGTTGGAGAGTCATAATTTGAAGATGATAAATTTGATTAAGAGTTGTACAACTGTTGTTCGATTGTTGTACGAATGTTGTAATTATGATTTACAATTATTGTATGAATGCTGTACTGTTGTTGTATGAATCTTGTGCAGTAAGGCACAATTTCGTAGCAATCGTGCAACATTTCTACAATACTCGTACAACATCTGTTCAACATTTGTACAACACATACAGATCATTCGCACAACATTCGTAGATACAGCGTTTTTGTAGGTGCTTCGAAAGTGTAGCACAAACAGTGACTATTTTTAGTACAACATTTTTATAGAACAATTGCACAGAATTCATACAACATTTGTACAACATCAGTGCAACAATCCTACAACATTTGTACAGCAGTCGGATACCAACTGCACAACATTGGTGAAGCATTCATACAACAATTGTACATTGATGAAACCTTGACGCAATTTAATATAAATAAATGAATTGAATTGAATTGAATAATACAACAATTGAACAACAAATTTCGAACATTCATACAACAATCGAACAATAATTATACATTGAAAACAGACATCAATTTCGGTCACGTTATACTACGCAAAAAATTCTTTTAAAATAGTGTCACCTTCAGTCAATTGTCTAAGCTGGTGCGACGTCGATTTCTGTCAAACTGCAGCGAATTTTATGGTGAGATCCACTTTATATCAATGAATTCCCTAACAATTTATGCATTTCATCATGAAATTCGCTACACTGTCACGGAAGTCGTTGAAAAATATCACACAAATTACACTAACACAAAATTGATACAAAAATTGATTTTATATGGAATTTGTATGTCAGGGAACAGTGAATGTCAGTTTCCGAAAACCAGTAGCTTTTCATCTAAAAGCACAAACTTGATTCGGTGTCGATCGGCACCTAGTATTAAATACTGAATTTCGAAGCTCTGTAGTATATTTGAAACTTATATTCGATAAAATTATATTTTTAATGTAAGAATAATGTAAATTTTGTGAATGTTTTATGGAAAATTCATAGATAATGAATGCAAAATTTATGTAGATCATGTAAAAAAGATGTACAAAAGATAGATAAGTAATGTAACAACGCAACGATGGATTTTTCTGCATTATTTTCCCATCATTTTACATTATTTTTACATTAATGGAAAATTGGTGGATAAATAATGTAAAATGTATGTAATTATGTTAAAATTATGTGCAAAAGATGGATGATTAATGTAACAGTAATGGCTTTTGCAACATTATTCGACCATTGTTTTTACATTCCAAATTAGTCGGATCCCGTAGCCCCCTAGGGGGCACCCCGACCGAGGGGTGACGCACTTCTGCGGCTTAGGGAGTAAATGGAATAAATGGGAATAAATGGAATAAATGGGAATAAATGGAATAAATATTGGAATAAATGGAATAAACGATAATTTTTTCAAATTCGTCAAAACCTCAAATAGACTTGATTTTGATGGCAACGCACACAACAAACCATACTATTGTGTCAAAAAGTGAAAAAACCCATTTTGAAAACTTAAAAGAATTTTTGTTGAAAAATGTAATAAATGGAATAAATAAATAAATTTATTCCATTTATTCAAAAAAAAA
>CM055406.1:102422915-102453400 GCA_029228625.1 Pseudolycoriella hygida
GGTACCCCCCCTTTTTTAAAATCTCATATGGCGTAGAATGCCCAGCCGAAGGTCCCTGCAAAATTTCAAGAAAAGATATCGAGCCGTTTTCGAGAAAACTCCAAGAAAGTGGGTTTTCATACAAATGGCTCTGGAACTAATATTGTCTTTTTCTCGCTCCAAAAAAGTCATAACAAATTCGTGTGCTAATTTTTTAACGAAGAATCAACTGCCGCTCATAGTACATACAAACCGAAATGTCAAGTCTAAAAGGAAAAAATTAGGCTATATGTTTACTTCTAAACATCAACAAGAATGTATGAATTTATTTTTGTTATTTTTTATTGCTGATCCAAAGGAGGATTAACTACAACTATTTCTCGACGATAAATCGGTGAGTGATAAATTCTAACGTTGACGAGTGATGAAAACCTTATGTAAATGGCAAACGTATGACAATCTCGTAACAAGTAATATTTTACTTTAGATGTTAAATCAAATGAATCTATTACGGCATGTGCTACAGTTTTTGCTATAAAAATTGAATCATTTGTGTATCTAAATCATTCGATTGTGTCATCTCGTTGGTGGCACAAGTTAGCCTCTTGAAAATACTTATAGGCAGACTTCATGCAACTTTTCTGCAATACGTCAATGGAACGTTCTTCCGCCAAAATTTTGGTTTTGGTAGAAGTAGGAAACATGATTTCACGAAGACCGAGTGTTGCATCACCTGCCATACAACTAAGGAGTCTCACTCACGCAGCTCACGCATACATAGTCATCTCGTTAATTTAATTAAATATATTTATTAATTTTCAGAAACTGAATGTACATTTCAAAACAAATTGACGCGTTTTTGGCAGTCAAGGAAAGAATAGTATTTAAATTGTGGCTATCCGTTGTCCACCGATCACTTATCCTGGAATATAAAATTTTCAATTAGTTTATCATTGTTTAGCAATTATTTCTGTGAAAAATTGAGTTTCAATTTAAGGAATGAATAAATAAATAAAAAAAGATCTCGTCAAAAAACAAATTTCGGTGAATAACATCTGAATCTGTTCACAAATACGACCTCAATAGCGTAGTGGTTAACACATCTGCTTGCTACATACTATGATACTGAGTCGCCAGTGAGTTGGTTTGAAACTCAGCCGCAGACGGATTTGTTCCAATTGTTAGATTTGTAAACAAAAACCAAAGCTGATTGAATCGGTTCAAGTGAACTGAAGTTGAGTGTAGCGCAATCGTATGGCTTCTCGGTGGAAGGCATTGTTGGGAGGTGTCGGTATTTTACTCTTACTAGTTTTCGCTTCTTGCAAATCATTTAGATGCACTGGCTTGTTGCACAGCTTACCACTGGCACAGTAAAAACTTTCCGGTAATGGAAGGAAATAAAAAATTAGAACCACAAGCAGCGAAACTAGTAAATAATGATCTAGCCTCTAACACTTCATGAGTTGTTAAGGCAGATTATTATTATTATTATTAAAAATGTGAAAATTTTTGAACCGTTAAAGTAGGTGTCAATTTGATAGCATTTTTAAGGCTTCAGTCGAACTGAATAATCGGAATACGATTTTTATTGCTATCTCGAAAATGGTTCGTAGGAGAGAAAAGGACTTTGTAGAATAATCAACTAAACACAAAAACTAATAGTTTATCAGAATTACCTTGACTCTCACGACTCTTCATAGAAGCGAGTAGCTTCACGAACTCCAAGTGAGTTTTTTCGCGGCGTTTTTCTCTTGCTTTATCTCTTTCTTCGAGCCTCTTTTCCATTGACAGCATCGTCTGAATTCCTTTTTTGTTCGGTTTATCCCATCGCGGCTTCGTTGTCACCTCTCTTTTAATGTTTTTTTTGTATTGAACACTGGTAGCGTCCCGAAGGACCTCAGGCTCAATTGAATCGTCGACAGATGTTATTTTATCGATTGCATCTTCATATTCTACTGATGTTCTTGAAGCACCACTTGTTCGATTTCTCTCCACGTTTTTTTTCTTTTGTTTAATCACACGTTCGACTTGTTTTGACAGGTCGACGCCAGTGCGACAAACAGGAAAATATTCAACCATGTCTTCAGCCATCTGATCCCACATATCTTTTTTGTTTCTATGCCGCTTCAACGGACCGACCTCATTTATATTTTGGTAATATTTTTCAAGCAGCCACTCAGTCTCCGAATTCGTCCAGACATCTGAAAATCACAATATGTTATTTTTAAATAAATTAATTTTAATCAACACTCGTGACGCGTGATGTCTTCGAGTGTTATTTATAGTATATTATCACACAAGGGCTGTAATTTGAGATCTCGGATCTGGGAGAGTTGAACTTCAGTTTGAATGTTATAATATGCATATTATAGCCACGAGTGTTATAAAAATTGTTAGACCGAACTTACCATTAGAATTGTCCACTAAAGCCATATTATTTCGACTCGACGACGGCAACTTAAAGCTTGAACGAGCAGTAAGATCGACAAAACTTGGCTGAGCGGTGAGATCAATTACACTTGGTAGACAGCGAACAGTAGCAACGGAACGACCAGTAACTTTCGAAGTTTCTTGAATAGATGTTGGAATTGCAATCGCCTTTGTTGCCTCCCGGATATCATTGATTCGATTATGATTAACTGAAATGTCGCTTGTTTGGATTGCACGCAACGCGCCGGAAGTAATGGTGGAGTTGTTGGTTGATGATTGGTATGAGATTCTGGGAAAAGTATTTTCGTGGAAATGTGTAGTTGGTAGACTTCGGACAGTAGCAACAGAGCGACCAAGAAAAGTTGAAGTTCCTTGAATAGATGCTGGAAGTACCTTCGCCTTTGTTGCATCCCGGACATCGTTGAGTCGATTATAACTAGTCGAAATGTTGCTTGTTTCGATTGTATGCAGAGCACCAGAAGAAACGGTGTAGTTGCTGGCTAATGACTGATGCACAATTCCGGAACGAGAATTTTTTTCGAAACTGGTAACACCTGGTAGACTTATAGCAACGGAACGACCAATGACACTCGAATTTCCTTGTCCGGTTTGCGATGGATAGGTAAGACCGGGATTTTCATCGGTTGACTCGATGTTTTCGCAATCGAAATTTTCAGTTCCATTGAATATAGTTTCATTAGGTATCGATGCGTCAAAATCACAATCGGTTGAAACCGCTTCCATTTCAGCGGTACGCACATCAACATTTTTGGTTCTATCCCATATGCTTTCGAGTGCATTGTGATCAGCCGAGACATCGCTTGATTGTGTGCACAACTCACCGGAAGCAAAGGTGTGGTTGCTGGCTGATGACTGATACACGATTCCGGAACGAGGATTTTTTTCGAAACCGGTAACACTTGGTAGATTTATAGCAACGGAACGACCAATGAAACTCGAATTTCCTTGTCCGGTTGCTGCTGGATACGTAAATCCGGGATTTTCATCGGCTGATTCGACTTTTCTGCAATCGAATTCAGTTTCGTTCAAGATCGTTTCATTACATATCGATGTGTCATCATCGAATTGGTTTGGAATTGTTTCCATTTCAGCGCTGTTCAAATGTAAGCCAACATTCGTATCGGTATCCGTCTCATTTCCGAGTATTGGTAATTGAATCTTCGTTTTGTGTACGTTTTCTACCGGATCAGTAAGGCTTGGTGTCTTCGGTTTCCGCGTCAAGGTGTAAAACCGACTGCTCACTTGGCTAGCAGTTTTTTGTGTGGGCATCGACTCCGCTACACATGAGAAAAACTGCTTTTTCGATGGAAACAATTTGTTCTTGCCAATTTCATGTCGGTGGTGGTTGTAGGCATTAACAAGAAATTCTGTCTCCTCTTCCGACCATCCATCTTAAAATTATTATTATTATTTGTTAAAATCAGATTTGCGTTTCCTGTTACCTCTTTGAATTATTTGTCTTGGAACGTTGAGCTGACGCGAGGACATATGTACAGGGTTCGGAAATCAAAATCAAATCATTTTTTGAAAATCAAAATCAATTTGAGCATCAACAAAAAAAGCGTGATGCTCACGATTTTTGAGTAAAAATGATTAAAAAATCATGATTTTCGAAAAAAATGATTTTCTGTAAAAGTAGTTTCATCTGAAACGAAAAAAAAACCAATAAAAAAAAAATCATTTTTTTGAAATTTTGTGATACTCAATTTTTTATGAGCATCATTTTTTATTAAAATCATGATTTTTCGAAAATCAATCAAAAAAATCCGAACACTGCATATGTAAGAACTTAAATGATGTTGATCTGTATAAATCGGGAATCGATTAGAAAATCTTGACAAAAAATTAAGGTCTACTAAGTTATTTTCACTTTTTCCTTCATTCGTATTGAAACACAAGGACCCGTTACAAGGATTCCTGTTGTATAAAATTACTGATTATGTATATTAATCTGGATTGGAAATTGACGGACGGAAGAAAGGATCACCTGTTGTTGCATTGTTCTATTTTTGATGAATTTTTAGATTTTTCTATAAATAGGGATGTGTGACAGAACGACTTACTGACGAGACTTACAACGACAGGTTAATTAATGATCAAATCCTTTCATTTGACACCAACATGAGCAATTTCCGTGCTATACTTGCTGAGATATTTGTGAAAAAGCTTCACCGACCCTCGAAAAACCATGTTTTTGGTCACTTCCTCGACCATATCTCCGGAACCACTTGATCCATTTTGCTCATCTTCAAACTTCAATCATGGGAGGTATGTACCTTTCAGGGGAAAAAAAGTTTAGGCTGATCGGTTGAGCCGTTTGGAAAAAAAAGTGGAGACGGACAGACGGACATTTTTTTTATTGCTGATTCGTCATATTTAGACGATAATAGATGCATCCCCCCAACCCCCACCTCGACCTACCCCATGTTACAATAAAATTGTTTGTAGTAAACGTATAGGACCTTTGTACTTCGTACGGGTCCAAAAACCCACAATCATTTAATCAGTAAGTTTGTAAATACAAACGTCGTGACCCTTTTCGAAGAACTTCGTTTTTCTTAGGAGCCTAAAAGTCAATTTTCGTAGTTGCCCGTCAGTGAAAATATTCGATTTTTTCCCGAAGGTATTAAAATCTGTTATTAGAATGTATCACGTCGATGCGTTTGTCCTGTCGCACTATTTGGAAGCAATAGATTCTTCAAGTTCGTCAGACGATGATGATTGTCTAACTCTTCTTGCGAGTGTGATCGACGAAGTTTGCAGCACCGAATCTCACGCGAAAATTCGAGGATATGTTGACGGCGTTGTTTCTCGATATTCCGATGCCGATGTAATTATATTCAAAATTCAAAATGCTGAATTTATTCTCACATCTATTCTCTTTGAATAGTTTAGAAAACACTTTCGATTAGAACGAGCAACATTTTCCCAGGTAACCAATATGTTCCAAAACAGTCAACTTTGTCCAGTCGCTGACCGATATCAGGGCGGAGGCACATCCACTTTTCCTGCAGAGGATTATATGCTTGTTTTTCTATGGTTCGCTGGAAACAAAACCACATATAGGGACGTGGCAGATAGATTCGGCATTGCAGAGTCAACAGTTTTCAAAATCATAAATACTGTGATGGACTTTTTGATTGACATAGCTCCAAGTGTAATAATGTTTCCTAGTACGACTATCGAAAAGGAGTCATTAGCCGAAGAATTTTTTCAGGTGAAACATACTTGTTGAGACACTTTTCGTTAGTTCTTCATTCACTGATACATTTTTATATATTTACTTCTTGTCATACATATACTGACTCAGCTGGCTGGATTTCCCGACGTGATTGCGTGTGGAGATGGTTCTTACATAAACATTCATAAACCCGCTCATAAAATACGGTCAACTTATATTAACCGTCACGAAGGGATTTCCGTGACGTTACAAGGATTTGTCGATGCTCGGAAACGATTTAAGGACGTTTTTACTGGAGTTCCAAGTAAAATTCACGATTCTCGAGTCTATAAATTGTCTCCCATCTCAACTCGACTTCAAGCTATCTGTGAAAATCGGTTTCACGTTCTTGGCGATGGCGCGTATGAGTTGAGGGAATGGTTAACTCCTTTTCGCAATTTCGAATTAAACTCGAGAGCTAGAAGACGTTATAACCGGAAATTTTGTGCCACTCGTGTGGTTGTCGAGAATGCGTTTGGTATTTTGAAAAAACGTTTCAATCAACTGCTCCGACTATACATGTGGGACGTTGATCGTATAGCTAAATTTATAATTGCTTGTTGCGTATTGCACAATGTTTGTATTAACGCAAATGATGATGCACCACAAGATGGTGACGACGACCCTGAAGATAATAATGATGATATCGAAGAAGGAAATCATTATATTGATGATTCAATCACTGTGCGGCAGATGCGATTACGAGGACAGTTGAAACGAAATGATATATGTGCGTTGTTACAGTGATCGGTAATTTGAGGTACAAAAAAATAGAAAAATCGTGCCAACTTTTGATCTATTTCCTTTTTAATTATTCATTCCTTAAATTGAAACTCAATGACAAACTACTTGAAAATATTACATTCCAGGATAAGTGATCGGTGGACAACGGATAGCCACAATTTAAATACTATTCTTTCCTTGACTGCCAAAAGCGCGTCAATTTGTTTTGAAATGTACATTCAGTTTCTGAAAATTAATAAATATATTTAATTAAATTAACGAGATGACTATGTATGCGTGAGCTGCGTGAGTGAGACTCCTTAGTTGTATGGCAGGTGATGCAACACTCGGTCTTCGTGAAATCATGTTTCCTACTTCTACCAAAACCAAAATTTTGGCGGAAGAACGTTCCATTGACGTATTGCAGAAAAGTTGCATGAAGTCTGCCTATAAGTATTTTCAAGAGGCTAACTTGTGCCACCAACGAGATGACACAATCGAATGATTTAGATACACAAATGATTCAATTTTTATAGCAAAAACTGTAGCACATGCCGTAATAGATTCATTTGATTTAACATCTAAAGTAAAATATTACTTGTTACGAGATTGTCATACGTTTGCCATTTACATAAGGTTTTCATCACTCGTCAACGTTAGAATTTATCACTCACCGATTTATCGTCGAGAAATAGTTGTAGTTAATCCTCCTTTGGATCAGCAATAAAAAATAACAAAAATAAATTCATACATTCTTGTTGATGTTTAGAAGTAAACATATAGCCTAATTTTTTCCTTTTAGACTTGACATTTCGGTTTGTATGTACTATGAGCGGCAGTTGATTCTTCGTCAAAAAATTAGCACACGAATTTGTTATGACTTTTAACGTGTACCCACTCGGTAAGTTGATTTACACAGTGTGCGATGCGATAGGTAAATGACTCATACGTACGTGTAGTCAGAGTAGTCGGTAAATCTTATGCGACGTGTTTGTTTTGATATAGTAAAAGTTTGTGATTCTCAAATTTCTTAAATTTGTGGTATTTTACGGAAACGATTGTCCTGCCTATGACATTACTCAATTCTCGGCAAAACATGTGTTCCCTAAAGCCGCCTATAAGTTCTCAATAAAGATGAAAAACTTGAATTAAATCTCGATACTAAACAAAAATTTAACCGACAACTAAAGTCATTTCATAGAAACATGAATGAATTGGCACGCGGCAACTTTGATTCGTTCGTAGAGTAAACATAACAAAATTTGAAACTTGAATTGATTTTTATGAAATAAGATGTTTTGTAGATTTCAACTTACCTTGTGGGTTACACGTTAAAACATAGTACAGAGGAACACTGTTTATGAGTAATATTACAAGTGTTCGTTACGGTAACTCGCCCCTCCGGGGCTCGTTACCGTAAACATCGCACACCTGTAATATTACTCATAACAGTGTTCCTCTGTAATATACTATTTCGGAGCGAGCGAGCGAGAAAAAGACACTATAAGTAACTAACTAACGTAGGATATTTTCATTAACTTTGGTTTCTATGAAAGTGCACATTTTGTATGGAAAATGACGATTTTCTAAAGGTCATATCTCCGGATCCACTCGACCGATTTTTTTGAGTAAAAAGTCGATTTTAATCAGAATTTTACGTAGAATCCGAAAAACTAGGGCTCAGGAAGATACGACGCAAGGCAAAAAAGTCAAAATCTAGCTGTATATATGGTTCCGAAGTCTACGAAAAAAAAATTTCTGAATTTTTTGGTCGTGGGGACTTGCGTCACGGGCGCATTGCTACCGCGCGCCCATGATAAGAGATAGATTCGTTGTACACCTAGGTAGGTTTTAGTGACATTTTGTAAAAAGAAAAAGGTCCCTAGTTTTGTTAGCTATTTAGGGCGTTTCATTAAAGCGCAAAATCCTGGCTTTGTTAGCCACATGTCTTCGCGACACCCTCGAACATGTTTTCTCGACGTTTTAGACCATCCCCGACAACATATCAAAAATTAATTTTTCAGTCATTTTCCGGCAGCGGAGCTCATTTTTGGCCCCTTTGAGCGACCCTAGACACCGAACTCCCTAACCGATTTTCACAATCCCAATTTCGTTGACTTCGTGGGATCGCTACCTTTCATTTGAGACTTCACTGACAGCATTTTGACCACTGCCGACCGAGATAAAGCCGAAGAAGTGCTCCCGTTCTGGGCTGAATCGCCCAAAAGTGCCCTATATCTCGGGAGGATAGAATTTTTTCACCCAATATTGTTCACAAATTTTGTTAACCTGAACCTCCACTAACGATTGGCACTGAAAAAAAAAACATTATTGCACACAACAGCAAAACTTCCCTAAGAACAAAGTGTCCAAGCACCGAAATTTCAGCAGTTCTCCTACCTCCTCCGGATGAAATCTGATCAAAAAATTTTCTTTCAAAAAGTTGTAGCCCATCAAAAACTCTAAAACTTTTCTTCCCCACCGAAGCTCCAACTCGCCAACTGTGAGTCGATCCAAAAAATTTGACCCATTTTGATCAAATTTGTTCAATGAAAAATTCCAAAAAATTTGGGACCTTGTTTTCTTCTCGTTTCAAACCACCCAATCCCAACAACATATCGAAAAGCGTTTTTTTTTTGCTTCTCGATTTTCATTTTGACGGTAAAAGCGTTACCCACAAACAGACATTGCGTTTTTATAAATGGGCACTGAACTAGGTGTTGTGCGACAGAAGATAGACAGTGTTCAGCGTCTAGTGTGTCTGAGTACAACAGGAGTAATGGCGTCAATGGAAATTCTGTTGTCCTTACCGCCCTTAGACTTGTGAAACAGGAAGCTGAGATGATAGCCTATAGCCACAGGATGTACGAAGAAGGAAACTGGATCGCAGGAGGCCAAAATTTCGATCACGTAAAGATTTTGGAAGATCTGAAGAATGAATTCAGAGAGTTAGAGATGCCGCGAGATAGTATGCAGGCAACATTTCGTTTCGAAAGAAATTTCTGAGGTCTGATTGGAAAAATAGGCCGCCTCCGTTTGAGGCATACGTGACGGTTTACACGGATCGATCGAAGACGGATGAGGGAACGGGAACCGGAGTGTACTCAGAGGAATTAGATTATAGCATATCAATTCGTTTGGGGGCATACGCCACCGTGTTTCAATCTGAAGTCGTAGCCATATGTCACGCGAGATCATCCGCAAAGGCGTTTAAGAATTGTAATTTGTTAGGACAGCGAATCTTCTATAGGTGCGCTGTCCTCAGTCAAAATCTCATCTAAGATAGTCCTTCAGTGCTTGGATATGTAAGAAGCCTTGTCAAGAGACAATACTGTCACTTTGACTTGGGTTCCAGGACATTCCGGTGTGCCAGGAAACGAGAAAGCCGACGAATTGGCAAGGAATGGAAGTGAGTCAGAACTCACCGGCCCAGAACCTGCTGTCGGAATGATGAGGCTTATTGTGAAGAAGAGGACCGACAGATGCCATCAGACTAGATGGGAAGCGCTGAGACAATCGAAAGAATTTTGGTGGGCTGCAACGCGAAGAACACCAATTTTCTATTGAGTCTTGGTAGAGTCAAGTTGAGAGGACTCCTTACAGGACCCGATAACCTGAACGACAACCTTAACAAGATAGGGATCGTGAATGACCCAATCTGTAGAGGTTGTGGGTGGTAACCTGAAACAGCAAGGTATTTTATATGCACGTGCCCGGCTCTAAAGGGCTTAAGTGGGTGGGAAACATTTAGGAAATTTATACAAAACTCCTGAAGAACAGTTAGACTTACGTTACAAATATTAAAGGTAAAATATCTCTTCCAATGGTTGCGCTGGTGCAATTGTGCCCATTATGCAAGCGACATTGTATCGTTGTATTGCCATCGAAATCCTTTGTTTGAGGTAGAATTTTGATCGCGGATCACCACTTAAATCTTGCAATCTTTTGCCGACTTTTTCAACAAATTTAATTGACTCTATGCTCCATGGTCCCATTGTTTCAACTTCGAAAGCGAGAAGAGTGTAATTATTTGTAGAAAGAAGATTGGAATAATGCTTGTGCTTTTCAAATCCTGCTGAATCCGCGAGCTTCCGAGCATTTACTAATGTTTTTGACAAATATGAATCAGCAAACGTGTCAACGCAAGTTGCGTCCCTAATTAGCGGTTTCCCTTTAAACCATGGTGTCAAAGTTACACCATCTGGTTTCTTTCCATCGTTCCTCGAAAGACCTGTTGGTTGTAATTTTGTAGGGACATGTAAGGAAGCAAGCGTTCGACTGATAGTATCATTTAATTCAGTATGTCTTTGATATCTTCCAGCACTTTTTTGACAGCTTAGTCCATGTAGACCGTTAGATGACATAATAGATCCACATAAACAAGTATGTCTCGAACATACACAAAATTCACATTATTCTTACATCAAAAAACATAATTTTGCCAAATATAATTTTGAAGTATACCCGGGCTCGGAAGCTTGCAAGGTCGTGCTTATTGGGCGTGCCGGTGCCCAATCAATTATTGTTCATAGGAGCTGTGCAGTAGAGTATTTGAATGTTGGTTATAGACGGAAAATTTCTTGGGTCTATCGGGGAAGGGGCCCCGACTCAAGATTCTTCTCTTGTTAATTGGTTCGGAAATTCTAAGGTCGCCAGAGTGAGCCTAACTCTTTAACTGAAATACGTGTAAGTGACTTTCGAAGAGACTGAAATCTAAATTTTAAAATGTTTGTCTGGCGCAGTTTCTTTTTTTCTGTATAACAAACTTGGTCAACGTGTTCGGTAATCTACTGTAATTTCTCCATTAAATATTATATTTCGAAATGGAACGAAAAGGAAATGAATGAATGAATGAAACCTTAAAGAAAGCCGTATCCGACTTTGAATTTATTTGATTACTTTCGTCATATAAACAAATTGAAAATTTAAAAGGGAATATTTTGATAAATTAGGCTTCCTTTGCGAATCATAAATAATAAAGTTGTTTTCAGAGGCATTAGAGAATCTTTTGTCAGCGTTCAACTAAGAGCATTTTTTTCTTAACTGTTTAGGTTTCTGTAGAAGAGTGGTACAACATGTGGGACGCCTACGCTAAAGATCCGAGCGGAGTATTGGACTGGCAGCTTAGGTAAGCACTTAACGTTTTTAAAAATCACGAAGCCGAGTTTTCGAATTTTTTAATGCAAGAAATTTTTGAATATTTCACAACTTTTCAGCCTTAATAGTTCGGTTATCGCATGATTTTCTTTACACACGAAGAAAAGAGATTAATAGTAGATTATGCACTTCTTGCCAAAATTGTTATAGTGACGTGTGGGCAGTGAGACTCGAGCCGAAGGCGAGATTCGTTATGCCCACACGTCAAGATAACAATGTCGGCAAGAGGTGCATATGCTATTTTATCTGTCGAGAGAAGATATATCGAGATAAGTGAAAATGCTCTAGAGCGATAAATGCGAGATTATCGTTCTAGACAGATAAAAATGTTTAATAAATACCTCCCTCGTAAAGTAAAATGGCATACTACATCAAATTATTTGATATCTTGTATCACGATGAGTACAAGTACATCGGACTGAAGCCCTCGGATCGAGGGGTTATCCACTTAATTTTTTTTGGTACAGGCCAGTGGAATTTTTGGAATTTCGATGGAATTTTCAGAGTTTTTGGAATTTCTGAACTCCGGAATTTCTGTGGAATTTTTTAAATTTGTTTAATTTCTGGAATTTTCGGAACTTCTGAATTTCGGAAATTTTGTGGAATTTCGATGGAATTTTTGGAATTTCTAGGAATTAATGGAATTTTTTATGGAATTGGAATTTTTGGTACAAATTTTTGACCAGTGGATAGCCTTTTGCCTCTGATACTTTGACTCGAATGGATACAAGATATCAAATTACTTCCCTATAATAGTAATCTATTATTACCCATGCCAGGTAACGTAACTCCAGGCGATGTGAATAACTCGCTACAGTTGTACTTATTGTATGAAAAAATCTTCAGCTGAAATCAGGTTAATCGGGGTAAATCAGATACCTACAGCTGTACACAATAAGAATGACCCGCTATTTCGAAAATCACCATGTTCTCTATTTCTATGATTCTCCGACGTCTCTCATTTCGTATGTTATTTCAAATGGCGAAATGATATAAGTCGGAGAATAATAGAAATAGAGAACACTGTGATATTACAAATAGCGGGTTATTCTTATTGTGCATATCTGTAGAGAAAAATTTACCTGCCCCAGGTAACATTTTTAAATCTCTTTTATTAGCGGTGAAAGAATCAAAAGATTATGCAACTTCGTTGTTAGCATTACCAGCTGGTCACTTAAAATTCGCCTTCGTATTCTCTAGTAACGCATACAAACGTAGAATACACGGTGATCATACAAATTCCGGAAGATGAAAATTCCGTATTACAAAATCAGGAAGCATCAAAATCTGAAAGCATCAAAATCCGGTAGCGTCAAAAATCGGAAGCGTCAAAATCCTGACCCCCCAAAATCCGGAATGAAAATAAAGTTCCTGATTTTTTACTGATTTTTAAAAAAATTAAATCTAGTAAAGAATGCATCTCAAGCCGTAACATTAAAAGCGCAAGAAAGAAAGCGGGGTCGAGGGGCGACAGCCTCCGCACAGAGGGGTCAAGGAGGAATATCTTCCTTGCGGGGTCTAAGGAACAGAGCACCAGCGAGGTACGGGACAGAGCGAAATGCACGTATTACAGCCTGCAGGACGTAGCTGAGTTTTCCGCAGGCGCGGGGGTAAGGAGGCAGAGCCCCCGAAAACTAAATAAACAAATTGTTCTCTAAGAAGCCGTAAAATCCGGAAGCCTCAAAATCTGGAATTTATGATCAACATTTATTCCTGATAATGAAGATTCAGTATTTCGAGACTTCAGTATTTTTAGGCTTCTGGATTTTGTTGTTTCCTGATTTTTTCATCCGGATTTTGCAATTCGGGATTTTGTGGGGAGCAAAAATACTCAGAATTCGTTTTACCTATGGGCTGAGTACCACATGAATAACACGTGAAAGATCGCAGAGAGGAGTCAAACGAATGCTATGTGTCTACGTTCGTACAGAAGATTATGACGAATTCTATGAATTTTTCATTCATTTGACCAACTGGTAATGTTAAAGCTGCACAATCTTATGAGTCTTTAACTGTACAATAACAGTGAATGCCGATCTTTACACTCATAATGAATTCATTCCTCAGATACATGAACTTCATGTTTGACTTGGAAGATGCATCCAACGATGGCACTATCGATGCTCAGGAATTTGCATTGGTTTGCTCCAGTTATGGTCTGGATGCTAACGAATGCGAACAAGCTTTTGCTAAGATGTCGAAAGTAAGGAAAAGCCGACGTTTAGCCTTATGTTCTAAATTACTATGGATTTTCTCTTCTTTCACAGGGTGCAATTGAGGTAAATCGCGATGAGTTTGCCGTTTTGTGGAGGGAATATTTTTCCACTGACGATGTAGCTGCACCAGGCAACTTCATTTTTGGCAAAACATCTTTTTAACAAAACTGAATTTCAATCTCTAAAGCCGTTAAATCTTATAAAATCATATTTCAAATTCCTAAAAATATTAAAATCAATTAAATGAAAATATCAAAAAAACATAAAATCAATGAAAAGCGAATTATAGAATTATGTTGAACGAGATTTCAAATATTTACACAAATATATTGTATACATTAGGCCGACTATATTAGGGAGAAAAATTATTGAACAAAAAAAATATGAAATAAAGTCGTTGGATATAGGGTCTATGTTAAGTAAAAATTTTAAATGTAAATGAATGTTTAATGTTTTCGTAAAAATTAATAGATATCGTAAAAAACCTTAATATTGTAAAAGAGTGTTTCATCGAAATTTATGAAATAGTATTTTTCCATCGCAAATGCTAGCCAAATATTCTCTTCAGACAATTAAATAATTCTTTGATTTGTGTATAAGAAATTTACGGGTGTAAAGATTATATCAAAATGTAGTAAAAAATATTCCGTCGTAAAATAAAAGTGCATACAAAAAAAACATTGACATTTTCATTTTACCCCTTCGACCTGGTGAGTAAAACGTATGCAAGAGACCCGCACGCAACAGAATAAATGTGGCAAACTCGTAAGTATATATGAAATTACGTCCACATGAAATCTCCGAATCCCCACAAATCAAATAGTTATTTGGATCACAAGGGACGAAAAGTAAAAATTTCAACCGTGTGCGAGAGTTGCTGCCCGCGCCGAAGGCAAGGGCTGCAATCGCACAGGTTGAAATTTTTACGTCGTCCTTTGTGATTCACGTAGTTTTTCATTACAACAACTACGAATATTGTCATTTTCGCTTCATCAACTAATAGAAAAACAAAACAAAATTTAAATGTGAAAACATTTCAACCGTTATAAATGGTCAGCGTCATAATCAGAGTTGAATTTTTTCATTTTCGGTTGCCATTTGGAAAGCGAAAATGACAATATTCGTAGTTGGTGTAATGAAAAAACATATGAAGGGCCTCTCGTAACTATCAGAATAGATGCGGCAAACAGAGCTCATGTTATGAAAAGACTCGAACTTATTTAAGTAAATATTGTCTTACGTCCTTAATAAATTTTATTGGAAATTGCCGAGAGGGCAATATTGAAAAACCCGTCCGAAGAAACGGCGTAAGAAAACCTTTACGAAAGCGCAAAATTGACCCCCAAATAGGGAAAGATGTTCTCCTCAATTAATTTTCTCTACAACATAGCAAAAAACCATTTTTTGAGCTAGGGCCGACCTAGGGCTCTGAGTAGAGCTTCCATAGACAAAAATGTTTCCCTCAATTTGATCTACAACATAGAAACAAAATTTTCCTTGGTTAGGGCCGACCGACCTAGGGCCCACTTGAGCCTTAAGCACAGGCACCCCGCCCAAATTTGTTTTTGTTTTATTCCTTAAAATGTGAGACATTCCTAGACCTTTCGATATAAAACATTTTTTTTTTGAAGCAGAGACTCGTTTTTAGTGGCTTAGCTAAGTCCAAGGACTCAAATCCAAAAACAATTCTTCCATAAATTGTCAGCCATTCCCAGATCTTTCAAACAAAAAAAATTCATGAAAATCGGAAAAGATTTACTTGAGTTATGTACAAGTTATGTACAGTTATGTACCAGTACGTATCAGAGTAGATGTGACAAACAGAATAGATGTGACAAACAGAATAGATGTGGCAAATAGAAGAAATCTTGCAAAAAGACTCGAACGTATCTTAAAATAGTAATAAGCAAACAATCCAACGTTTTATGTTCTTTTATAACTATAGGAATTTCAAAGATCCATAGAAATTACCCAATGTAATGTTAAAGGCCCTACCGAAGTACATCTCAGACCATTCAAATCTAGAAATGGTTATATCCAAGGATTGGGCCATTTTCCCCTAAAACCCTGAAACACGTGTTCTCTAAAATTTTGTTCTATAAAGCTTTGCCTTTGGAAGCCACCATCTGCCTCTTACAGTTCTAGAGATATGGGTCATCCCTCCTAATTCTAGAAGTGGTCATATCCCAGGATTGGGGCATTTTTACCCACGAACCTGAGACACGTGTAACCTAAAATTTCATTCTCTACAACTGTGCTTTTGACAGTGAATCTCCATATTGCATAGTTAAGGAAATATAGACGAAAAACTGCTTTCGTATATGGCCAAGAAACTAATTTTCGTCAATTCCATTGGTCCCAGTGCCCAGACCACTGACCCGATTTCCACAAAAATGTTTTCCCAGTTTTCTGAGATCAAATGCAACAAATGAACAATTTCCGTGCTATACTTGCTGAGATATTTGCGAAAAAGTTTCACCGAACGCCGAAAATTCATGTTCGACCTCCAGTTTTCTTATATTCACAACTTATTATTACATTACATAAAATGGGTAACTATTAGACCCCAATGTGCCTTGCACTGCGAAGGGGCTAAATTACAATTATTATTTAATTTTAATTTTTTTTTTCAAATCAAAAGCAAGAAGCAAGAAGGAAGAAATATTCTAGAAATTATTTTTTTTAAATTCTATTCTAATCATCAAATCAAAAAATTTCTTTAAAAGTAGAAAAGAAAAAATAATGTTTATAAATACTGTGGTGAGAGAAATGAACAAACAAGAGTCGGATAAGGATGTACATTACTCATTTATATCTGAATGAATGGATAAATAGTGACACGAATTTATTACAGTATTGTTTGTGGAAAGCAAGGAATCAGAGAGACAGAGTGGTTGGTGAATCTTGACGTCATTTAGCTTTATAGAGCCGCGCCCGACGGACGGCGACGGTTCAACAACTTTGTTTAGTCAAATATCCCACATTGGAAAGTCACACCATATTTTTCAACAATTTAATCCCACCCAACCTACACCCTAGTGCGAAGTCCACCCCTTACCATAGCTGAACAGTGGCAAGATCTGGCATTCGCAAGAGGGTATCAATTTGTCCCAATGCTATAAACTAATTTCAATGACTATTAGTGTTATAAAAGAATGGCTAAAGATCATCCTGGGTATTGCTTCTCCGAAAGCCACTCCTTAAGCCTAATCTTAAACTGTATCGTTGTCGCGTTTTGTAACGTAATTACCAAGCTGTTTATCAGGCACCCACCAGCAATCGTAACTGCTTTACACCCTCTACCCGTCTTTCTATGAGCCAGGGCTATCATAGGTTTTCTCCTAGTGGGGTAACGATGCCCAGTACGCTCAACAGAGACAGCGTTGTGAGTGTTTTCCACCAACGCTACGTGGGTAAAGCATTCTACACTTAACTGATATAAACTAGAAATATTCAAGATACCAGGACATTGGGTTCTGAATGAATCACGTGTCGAGTGAGTCTGCTTGAGCTTACACACATGCTTGAGACATCGTTTCTGTAATATCTGGCGCTGCTTCAGGTCAGCCTTACTCGCACTGCCCCATACTCCCACAACGTAACTCCCGCAGAGACTCGTCGAGCATAAGCCCACTTCTTCGGCTATATCTCCGGAACTACTTGGTCGATTTAGCTCATCTTCGAACTTGAATGATAGGAAGCATGTACCAGGAAAAAAAAGTTTAGGGTCATCAGTCGAGCCGTTTGGAAAAAAGTGTAGACGGACGGACATTTTTAGACCCGTTCGAAGAACGTTGTGCTTCGAAAAGGGGTCTATTGGGTTCACTACAACGTTTGTAAGCAATCGAATTTCGATCCGGGAGTAGGGGGAGCATCGATCATGGTCCTTAGATGGAGAATCAGTAATAAAAAAAAATGTCCGTCTGCGAAAGATAATTAAAAAATCTTTTACGGGACTGAATCTGGGCACTGTCAGCCCAAGGGCTAGGGCCGTTTAAGTGATTTTGAGTCTTTTGTACATAACTCGAGTAAATATGGAAAATGGTAAATTTATGGAAGAAACTTTTTTGAATTTGAGTCATTGGACTTAGGTACGGTACTAGATTTCTCAGTTAGGGCCGACCATTTCTGATCGATGCACACAGATCAATGGACCCTTTGTGCTACCCAATCATCATAAGAATCCTTTAAAAAGTCCTGCTAAGAACGTTTCCTACACACGAAAACACTGTCCACATCGCGGGCCTTGTAAAAGAGCCAGCAATCGATTGGACACCTCTTTAACAGTTGCACACCTGGCATATGACCCGAGCTCCTGCTTCACGTTCATATGCAATCAGATGCTACCCTATTCAAGTAACTAGTCCTCGCTACAAGGCTGGTGGCGAGTCCAGTCCAGGTCCAACCCCACACCATAAACCGCAAAGCTTTCCCGCTCGGATCTCGACTTACGCGAAACGAAGCCATGTGTCACCACTACTCTGCGGCCTGCTATCACTACTCTACCCGACGACCTTAGCCACCCTGTAGCTCAAAGATGCGCGCACATGGGAATAGTGCCTACTAGCCCTATCCAAGGTAAAGACAAGGTAAAGGGATGGGGACTGCTATGTAGCCCAAAAAATCTTCACTCATTGGCATAGCTTCGCTAGCGAACCATTACCGCGGTAAAAACCTTCGTTCCACAAACCGAGCTGAGGGATGATCCGGCGGTCGACATAAGGCAAACAAAGTATCAAAGCAACAACATAGCCACTGAGCCGGACGACAACTAGGAAAAGTACCAGTTCAGCCGTGCAACTGCTTACACGAATTCCGAAATCGATACAAATTCACCAGATTCACCACGTGCAAAACATAGTTCATAGCAAATTCGACTGATTTACTTCGGAGCATAGTTGACAGTAAAACACTGCTATTGTATGCATGCCCATTGAAAACAATCTACGAGCAACTTTACATGCAAAGCGGTGTTTCGCTGAAATGATTTGATGTTCATTTTCTAATTACTTCAGCGCTTCGAAACATACTACGAAGCGATAGTTTGACTCCTGAACTAGAATTACAGGCACAAAGAAAATTGAAATAATTACCCGCCTTCACACGTTCACGGCGTTCAAACTCTCTCGCGACGGTACTAAAAAGGAGTCTCTGCTAGGGCCTTACGTGTTTTTTGTACATAGCTCGAGTAAATCATTTCCGATTTTCATAATTGTTTTTTTTTATCCGACAGATCTATGAAAGCCCAATTTGTAGAAGCAACTTTTTTGAGATTGTGCCCTTTGTAAGGACTAGAGCACTAAAAACGAGTCTCTGCTAGGGCCCTACATGTTGTACATAACTTGAGTTAATCTCTTCCGATTTTCAATTTTTTTTTAAATCGAAAGGTTTAGAAATGTCTCATATTTTATGGAAGAGAATTTTTTGATTAGAAACATTTGGACTCAGCCAGAACCCTAAAACTGAGTTTCTACTAGGGCCCAACGTGTTTGTTTGCATAAATCGGGTAAATCCTAACCGATTTTGTTGATTTTTTTTCTATTTGAGAGGTAACAGACTACCGAATTGTAATCAAAAACAAATTTGGGCCCGGTGCCTGTGCTTCGGGCTCAAGTGGGCCTCAAGTCGGTCGGCCCTAACCAAAGAAAATTTTGTTTCGATGTTGCAAAGCAAATTGCAGGACATATTGCAAGAATAACCGATGAAGGATGGACCAAGAATATAATATCATGGAGACCACCCACAATGAGACCGAAGGGCAGATCACCAGAACGATGGACAAGCAGTTTTATAAGAGTGGCAGGAAGAAATTGGGAGCAAATGGGATGAATCTTACGAAGTGGATGGGCTAAGAAAGACGAGAAGAAGAAAGCAAATTGGAAGTATGTGTCCGAGGCCTCTACTTAAGGCCCTAGGTCGGCACTTTGGTCAGCGCTATCATAAAAAATGGTTTTTGCTATGTTGTAGGGAAAATTGAGGAGAACATTTTTCTCCATTTTGGCGCCAATTTTGGGCTTTCGGAAAGGTTTTTTTACACCGCTTCTTCGGACGGGTTTTTCAATATTGCCCTATTGGCAATTTCCAATACAATTTAATGTGGACGTAAGGCAATATTTACTTAAATACGGTCGAGTCTTTTCGTAACATCAACTCTGTTTGCCGCATCTATTCTGATACGTACGGGTCCCTTCATACGTTTTCATTGCTGATTCGTCATAATTAGACGATAACAAAGGTATTCTTTTTTTGATGCCACCGAGTAGCATTGGAATTTTCTATTTTCTCCCCTTGATGAACTAATAACTATTTTATGTTAGTTTCCATCAATCAGGGGCATATAGCAAAGATTCAATATCAAGGTTCTAAGCCAGTATATGATACTACTCCCCCGCCCCTAGGGCCTACGCAGGCTTTATCATTTTCGCTTTAACATTTACGGGTATGTTACGTAGTCGAAACCCCCGCCCCTAGGGGCTACGCAGGCTTTATCATTTTCGCGTGTTGCCTATTCTGTGAGTCAAAGCATATATTTTCTCGTTTTAAATAATGATGCGTAATGTTTCATGGCATTAAATCACTTCGTTGATATTACCGCTAATAATACTAAAATCCAAATGGGCGAGAAAGGCACTATAAATCAAAACACTTTTTTTGTAGCAAAATTACTCCACTTCCCCCGTATTTAATCTCCTCCGTATTCCACTTCCCCCGTATTCCACTTCCCCCGTATTCCACTTCCTCCGTGGAACGTATGCAACGTTCCCCGTATTCCACTTCCCCCGTATTCCACTTAACCCGTATTCAACGTTCACCGCATTCCAAGTTCCCCGTATTCCAAGTTCACCGTATTCAACTTTCCCCGTATTCCATCGTTCCCAGCATTTTATTTCCCCGTATTCCACTCCCCCGTATTCCACTTCCCCCGTATTCCCCTTCCCCCGTATTCAACGTTCACCGTATTCCACTTCGCCCGTATTCCACTTCCCCCCTGTTCCACGTTCACCGTATGCAAAGTTCACCGTATTCAACTTTCCCCGTATTCCAAGTTCCCCGTATTCCACTTCCCCCCTGTTCCACGTTCACCGTATGCAACGTTCCCCGTATTCAACTTTCCCTGTATTCCAAGTTCCCCGTATTCCACTTTCCCTGTATGCAACGTTCAGCGTATGCAACGTTCACCGTATGCAACGTTCACCGTATGCAACGTTCACCGTATGCAACTTTCACCGTATTCCACTTCCCCGTATTCCACGTTCACCGTATTGAACGTTCCCCGTATTCCACTTCCCTCGTATTCATCGTTCACCGTATTCCACGTTCACCGTATGCAACGTTCACCGTATTCCACTTCCACCGTATTCCACTTCCCCCGTATTCCACTTCCCCCGTATTCCACTTCCCCCGTATTCCACTTCCCCGTATTCAACATTCCCCGTATTCAGCGTTACACTTGCTACGTATTCTACTCTGACACTTCCCCTGACTTGACTGACTTTTGGCCGATTTTCAATTTTCACCCTTTCTTAACCCATAACTCCCTCATTTCAGAACAATATCCCACCCCGAAACATGTTTTCTCGACGTTTTAGACCATTCCCGACAACATATAAAAAATTAATTTTTCAGTAATTTTCGGGCAGCGGAGCAAATTTTTGTCCATTTTTGCCTCCTTTGATCGACCCTGGACACCGAACCGCTCAACCGATTTCCTTCAACCCAATTCCGCTACCTTCACACTGTCGAAACCTTTCATTTGACACATCAATGGCCTCATTCCGGCAACTACCGGCCGAGATATTGGTTAATAAGTGCTCCAGCTCTGGACAAAATCGCCAAATAATGACCTATAGCTCGGTAGTATGAAACTTTTTCACCCAAGATTGTTCAGCAAATTTGTTGCCCCAAACCTCCACTATCGATTGATGCTCAAAATTTATCTCTATTTTGTCCAACAACAAAAGTTCCCTAACAACAAAGTGAGGAAACCCCAAAATTTTAACAGTTTTCGCTGCCTAGCTCCTCCGCATGAAGTCGGATCAAAAAACTTTCTTCTACAAAGTTGTAGGCCATCAAAAACTCTAAGACTTTGCTTCCGCGACCAAATCTCTAAGACGTCATCTTGACTGACTTTTAGACTATTTTCAATTTTCACCCTTTCTTGACCCCCTTCTTAACTCCCTTATTTCAGAACAATATCCCACCCGGAACATGTTTTCTCGACGTTTTGCACCATCCCCAACAACATATCAAAAAGTATTTTTTTTTCTTCGCCAGTGTAAACGCAATTAAACGAAAAAATAACGGGATCGTGACAGACAGACTTATAGACGAATAAATAAATAGACACATAAATAGACGAATAGACACATAAACAGACGGACATTAGACGTTTATAATTAGTAATAGATCTTACCTTTGTGATGACTTGGTCACCTCACCTTTACCTTTTGTTAAGAAACTGATTTCACGATATTCACCAACTTTGTCAATCCATACGCTTGTCATTAAAATGTTTATCTTCAGCACTTTCATCTTGCAGTTTTTATTTTAAATTGAAATTTTATTTAGTTTTTCGGTGATTTAACAGAGAGAAGTTTTACAACAACTGATGCAGAAATTTAGTTCAAAGAATAATAAAGCGCGTAATTTCTCGTCATTCGTTTATGATTACACTTTCAGTGAAACTTCTCTCTATGTGATGAAATCGAAAAATTAAACTGAATAAAAGTTGAATTTACAATAAAACGTGAAAGATTCACAGCCAAAGTTGTGGGTTTTAATGTCAAACATTCCAAAGTCAAGTTCGTATATTATGACTTTAAAATGTTTGAATCCATTTTCGATCGCTATTGTCAATAACACAACACTTTGTTTTGACGCCTCCATGACATCACATAGTCATCGATTTCAAAGTTCATTTTCAAATAAATTAAACGTTTCGCTCCCAACAAAATGAAACCGTTCAACTTGGTCAAAATATCCTCAAGTCAACTTCGAAGATCCGTACGAAGTTTCAATAATTTTCATCTTCCATCAACCTAAGAACCAATGTTACCACCCCTTGCCACATGAAGAAACTTCAAGGTCGAGAAGAGCTCGAAATTAGTACATTATGATAGCGATGCAGCTTATGGCCTCGTAGGCCTCGTGTATATTAATACGAATGAAATGAGTTGTATTGGTAGCGTTCACGTATACACGAAGAGCCCTTGGTTCGATTCTCATGTGTGTCTGTTTTTTTATACCCGTACGAAGAATATAGTGCTTTGACAAAGGATCTGTTACGTTTACCACGACGTTTGCAACCAGTCGAATTTCGACCCCCGAAGAAATAAAAAAAATCCGTTCATTCAACATTCAAAACATATGAAGGTACCCGTGCGTATCAGAATAGATGTGGCAAACAGAGTTTATTTTACGAAACGACTCGAACGAATTAAAGTGAATATTGCCTTAACTCTTAAGTGTATAAAATTACGTCCACATTAAATTGTATTGGAAATAGACGATAGGCAATATTGAAAAACACGTCCGAAGAAACGGCGTAAAAAAGGCCTATCGAAAGTAAAAAATTGACCCCCAAACAGACAAAAACAGCCATAGAACAGACCTGAGGCCCACTTCAGCGTACAGGCCCCGGGTCCAAATTTGTTTTCTATAATATAAAATCCAAACCACCTTACTGCATCTCACTGCATTTCACCACTGTGACTGTGAGTAGGCCAGATGTAAGTGCCGAAAACATAATATCGGAGATGTGCCGCGATGAGGAGGTGTGGATAGTGGTTGATAATGTAGTTGCGAAAATAATGACGAAGCTGCAAATTGCATGGAGAGACGATCAAAGAAGACTGGCAGTTGATCTAAGAGAGTAGGTGCGAAAGCACAGTTCCTCCCCGAAGTAATGCTGCGAGGCGGTTCCGGGGAGAAGAGAGCACGAAGACTAAGGAAGGAGGTTTTAGTTGGTAGGTCATTAAAGAATGGAATCCAACACTACCTTGGTTCAGAAAGACCGGGTGTCTATGAAGATTTTCTCACCCTTATAAAAAAAAAACACTGTACCTCACTGCACCAGAGTACACCTCACTACACCTTACTGCACCTTACCTCTCCTTGGTGCACCTTACTGCATTTTGGTGCAGTAAGATGCATCAATGTGGAGTCAGGTCCACCAAGGCACAGTAAGGTGTAGTGAGTTTCAGTGAACTGAACTACACCAGTGCATCAAGGTGCAGTGAAGTGTAATGAGGTGTAATAAGGTGTAGTGAGGTTCAGATGGATGCATCTGTCATTATATTGCACCTTAATATTGCTACAAGACGGTACAATGTATGTAGTTGTTTTATGAAGTACAAGTTCTTTTTGCGGTATTGATTGCGGTATTGAGAGAAACATCTTATGGGTGTCATCTTTAGTTCCAAGGCTGGTTCTAGGGTCGTCCGACTTTAACAAAAAATTGCTTTCATTATGATTCAACAGATATTTTAACAGAAATATCTTCAAAGAAAGATTATAAAATAAAATTAAACAATCGAAACTTGCGACACTCCAAGAAGTCTAAAAAGGAATGCAAGTACACAACATTTGCTACAAAAATAATCACCACGATTTCAGAAAACGATGTTTTCAGATGGTTGATGAAACTTTTTCGCTTACTACATCTGCACGAAATTAGTACAGAAATCTCTCCTCAAGGTTTTGAATTAAATATACGGACTTACGAAAAACAAAAACAAAAATTGGTTAAAATTGGCTTATTAGTTCTGACTGGTAGGGAGCATTGTATGGGCCTAACTCGCGCTACGTGACTTGGTGGTTTTAAATAGATATTTCTTTAATGAAGAGAAAATAGAGGAAAATTTTGTTGTCCTGGATGTAGCGATCCAATGCCTGTCCCTAGCAAATAGGCTGGCCCAAAGGTTGACCCTAAAAAATATGTTTTTGCATTGATGTTAAGAAAACTCAGCGGAGCCCACTACAAGTATAGATGGGTCCAACCTAGAGCTCTGGGTTGGTCTGTTGGTCGGCGCTAACACAAAAAATATTAGTAAATAATTATGGGTGAGAACTGAAAAAAGGTGACTCTGTGTGACTCTTTTGAGCTACGAACATGTGCTTTTAAATTTACTTGTTATGCTGTTTTCTACAATATCGACATTATCTCTTTTTTCAGTGTATTTTTGTACGGAAAACCTTGAAAACAGCTGAAACTTGATAACAAGTAAATTCATAAGCACATACTTTTGACAAATTTCCGGCAAGTTTAAAGTTTCTGATCAATTGTTGTTTGCTCAAAAATTGATTATGTAGATAACTGTAAGCGAGGTGGCAGGACATTTCCCCGCCGCAAATAACGCCCGGGTGTTATTAACGCCCGCACTCCGGGCGCTAATAACGCCAGGGGTGTTATTAACGCCCGCACTCCGGGCGCTAATAACGCCCGGGGTGTTATTAACGCCCGCACTCCGGGCGCTAATAACGCCCGGGGTGTTATTAACGCCCGCACGCCGGGCGTTAATAACGCCCAGCTGAATAATTGGATAAACGCTACAAAATGGCACTTTAATAAATAACTTTACTTATAGATCATGTAACTAGAAGAAGTTGACTAAGGGGAAAATTTTCTTTATACAGGACGTCAATAGAAGGAGTTGACTAGAGGAAAATCTTCCTTATACAGTATGTCACTAGAAGGAGTTTAGTAAGAGGAACATTTTCCTTATACAGAATGTCACTAGAAAGAGTTGACCAAGGGGAAAATTTTCCTTATACAGAATGTAACTAGAAGGAGCTGACTACAGGAAAATCTTCCTTATACAGAATGTCACTAAAAGGAGTTGAGTCAGAGGAATATTTTCCTTATACAGAATATCACTAGAAGGAGTTGACTAGAGGAAAATCTTCCTTATACAGAATGTCACCAGAAGGAGTTTAGTAAGAGGAACATTTTCCTTATACAGAATGTCACTAGTAGAAAGAGTTGACTAAGGGGAAAGAACAGAACGTCACTGGAAGGGATTGATTAGGAGAATCATACAGAATTCCACTAGATGGAAGAATTTCTTTCTCTGCTCTTTTATTTTTAAAAAAGTTGTCAATAAGAAATCAAAAAATTAGGGATGAATAAAAACAATACAAGACGAGATGTGTACATTGAAATGTCCTAAGCTTCTGAATTTAAATAACTTCCAATTCATTCTTGAAGCTCAATATTGACCGTCTACCGAATTATATAGCTGGGCGTTATTAACACCCGGCGTGCGGGCGTTATTAGCGACGGAGAAATGTCACGTCACCGTAAGCGAAGCCCGGGTAACAACGCTAGTTGATTATGATTCGGTACTCGATTACCTCTAAAATAGAAAAAGAATCGAAGATCGCTGTGCTAAGTTCAAAATTGAGATCCTGATCAGACGTAGATTCAAAGCGACCGCAATGTTTATTTATTATCTACTTTCTGGCAGACGAAGTTCACCATTTCTTCGGTCAAAACTGGAAATAAATGACAATTCGCGAATACTACGGAATGCTAAGCTCATCAAAACGAAACCACGGATTTTCAAAACCGACCTCTCATTGCATTCTCCCTTTAAGGAAGCTTGCAACATCTTCAACTGTGTAGCAAATCTCATCGATCCGACAATACCTCGTGCTGTTTTTAAACGAAAGCTTACTGACTTACCTGATAGCAAATTTCGTCAATGGACTGTTCTGTAACGTAATTTTTATGTGAAATTGTAACTGATTGAAATTCATTCTTGAATCGGTTGTAACAAGCAACCGAAGCTGCTAAGTTTACAATGAAGTTTGAGCAAATCGTTCCAAGTCAACATAAATTACTCTATATAAAGTCAAATGTCTAGACTGCCCGGCTCAATACTCGAGGCAAACAAAACAAAAATGGGTAAATCAAAACATAAGAGCGACATTAAGCTAAAAAAGACAAGCGAAACAACTGGTCTGACCCTACACGCCTTGAAATGCAACCACAACTTCGATTTCGAAAAAATTACCATTCTAGACCACATTTAAGATTATCGACAAAGGGCAGTAGCGGAAAAAATGCACATTAACAACACCAATGACAACTGGTTACTAGATTTTAATGATCGCTTTTGTATTGATTTGGATGTACAGTGGAATTTTATGCTTTGTGCAAAATTGGCAATTATAGGCCTCGATGTGATAAAATATCGTATAACACTAGGTCCCACCTTTTGACTGATTTTCTGGATTTCAAAAATTGCGTTTCATCAGTTCTTTTCTTTCAATATTTTTTCCCTTAATAACTTATTCACATTTGCACTAAGGAAATCGATCAGAAAAATTTTATCTAGAAAAAGACACCATGTCCAGTGTCACGTTGATTTTATAAATTGTAAACAGAAATCAATTTTCTGGTGTCGGGCTTACCCATGTTGGTTAATTTTCAACGTATCAGTTAAATTAAAATGCTGTAAATTATATTTCTTCGGCAGTAGAAACCTCTAGATTTCTGGTTATCACACCTTGAAAATATTTCGGGGTAGGAAACCTACGGAATTTTCATAGCGTAGTTTTTAAAAGCTCTATTCTAAAATATCGCGCCTATTTGTGAATAACTCAAACTACGCACTAGTAGAAATCTTATATTTGCTAAAAAACCTATATGCGCTGCCATTTTGGAAATTATCCACAGCAATTTTCAGTTCTGGATTCAGTGACCGTAGCTATGGCGAAATTGTTTGTATCCGCAAAATTTTCGATGAGTTCTGGTGCAGAATGAAGTTCTAGGAGCTTGGCATACGTTGCAGCGTTCACTGGAGCGATGGAATCGTTGGACGATAACGCGGATAGCACCGATTGTACGGTTTTAATCCTCAGTTCATCTTCATCCAGCTGTTTTTCGGCTTTTCTAGGTATTGTGGACCTTGGAACAATCGTGTTGAAAAACTCCTTAAATGGTAGTTGATGGATTTGAGACCATGTGTACAAATTTCTATTAATGATGGTGGCCAGTGACAATTTTGATGTCGACTTATCTTTGCGATCAGGCAACTTAAATGCGACATATGGAAAAGATAAAAGTTTCAACCAAGGACTCCAAAGACTTGAAGTTCTTAATGCAGGAACTTAGAACTTTTGTGTATTCCTTGGATGACTGAGAGCGAGCTGCTTTTGAGATTCGCTTTATCACTCTAACAAAGTTATCTTTCTACACAACAAAAACCTCTTAAAAGGTAAAGTGTGATGCAGTCTCTAATGTCCACTTCCAAAATTAGTGATATCGTTTGAGGTGACGCTATCGCTATCACTTTTTCTTAAAACATAATTACGTTGTGTCCAAAAAATTGCGACCCACCAGCGTAATAATTTTTCAAAACTTTCAGTTTTCACACGCAAAAATTTAAAAAACAAAACAATCTTCGCACAACGAAATAAAAGTTACATTTTTGCAGCGTAAAAACTGAAAGTACAGAAAAATTATTTCGTCGTTAGGTCTGGCATTTGTGACGCAATTTTTTGAACACAACGTAATTATGTTTTAGAAAAAAGTGATGCAATTTTTTCAAAAAATTAAACTTTGACCACAAACTAATATTTAATTCAAACAACTTTCTGCGTATTATCAGCGATAATGTCACCTCAAAATGATATCACTAATTTTGAAAGTGGGCATTAGGGACTGCGTCACACTTTACCTTTCAAGAGGTTTTTCTTGTGATATCAGTAGTTTTGGAAGTACGGACGAAATTTGGCGCTATGGCACTTCATACAGCTGCCATAGATAACGGCGGCGACCCCAACTTTCGTGATTTTCGGCGAAAAAAAATTTCTGACGAAAAAAAATTTTCGGCAAAAAAAAATTCTGGCGGAAAAAAATTTCGGCGAAAAAAAATGTTCAGCAAAAAAAATTTCTGGCTTTAGGCTAGAACTTCCTTTCACCAATCTCTATAACTTTCCAGAAAAAACCAACTGTCTAGCTATTCTTATTCAGAAGATAGCAAAAAATCCAAGATGACGTTACTTTGACAGCTGGCAGCCATTTTCTTAGGATCCCAAAAATGTCTCCGCACCAATCTCTACAATTTTTGAGAAGAAACCAACTCTCTAATTATTGTAAGTAAGTATTCTAAGTATTGTAATTCCGAAGCTAAAATTCGAAATGAAAAAAAAAATTAATTTATTGCTTAGGAAAATTCAAAATGGCGTCACTTTGACTGCTGGCAGCCATTTTTTTAAGATCCCAAAAAGTTTTCCTCACCAAACCAACTCTCTAAGTATTGTCATTCCGGAACAAAAATTTGAAAACTCCGAGCACTACGTGAAAAACCATCAAAATTGACCACTTTTCCAGATGCCGCGACTTTTCCAGAGTTTTCTCGGAAAAGCGGTATTTGAAATTTTTCATTTGGGGCCAAGACCAACGTTCCCTTAAAATTTCAGGAAGTGCGGCTGTCTAGTTCTCGAGATCGAAAATTGCTAATAGATAGATAGATAGAAACCGAGAGATCAGAAAAAAAGTTTTCATAATTATGAGAACAATTGAAAAATCGATGGCTCATAGAAAAATGTCGTTTTCAAACCTCGATATCTCAGCCAATTTCTAACCGATTTTGATGAGTCTGGGCTCGTTGGAAAGCTGCTGCAAAGTTTTTTTTTATATAATTTGAGGTTTTGTATGGCGTTTTTTGAGTTTGAGGACTTTTTTTGAGGTGTGGGGCATGACTTGTGTTTGTGTATACATATTTAGATAATTATGTGAAAATCCGTTTTCCTTGTGTACGCGTTGTCAGAATTTCAGCACCAGGCTGCCTTGGAGAATTTTTTTCCTCAAACAGAGTTCGAACATGGGCTATGTGGGACTAAGGAGATGGAAGCTACCCAAGGAAAACGGATTTTTACATACTTATCTAAATATGTACACAAACATAAGACATGCCCACAGCGGTAGCTATCGAGGCACTTTTTTAAAATTACAACTTTTTTTTAACCAAAGCTTCACTGGAAAAACATCGTTTTTATCAGGCCTCCTCAAACAAAAATGAAAATCACTAATTCGAGTCAGTCTTTCAAATTAAGGACATTTGGGACTAACCCAACGAAATCTAACGTTGGACTAACTCTTTGCTCAACCTGTCCAACATATACTGTCTCGGTGGTACATTAAAGATGACCTATGTGAACCACCAGTCATTGAATGAAGAGTATGTCGGTTCCCAAGGCTCTTAAATGACGAAACAGTTGTCTTCATTTCGAGCTTGGTATGAGCTCATTTTTTCCTTTACGAAATATCCAGATAGGCTCTGTAAAGAGTACTTAAATAAACGAAAAATAGTTCAACTATCGCAACAACTATCGTCACTATACTCCAACTATAGCCACGATAGTTGAACTATAGCCACGATAATTCAACTATCGCCACGATAATTCAACTATCGCCACGATAGTTGCAACTACCGCCACGATAGTTCAACTATCGCAACAACTATCGCCACGATAGTTGAACTATTTCCACGATAGTTGAACTATCGCCACGATAGTTGAACTATCCCACGATAGTTCAACTATCGCCACGATCCCACCAAAAAACTGAGATCATGCTAGTAAGTAACTGCAGAAAAACCGACCTAATCATTTTGAACATTGACGGGGAAGAAATCACATCCACTCGCCAATTAAAATACCTTGGAGTTGTGCTGGACGACCGCAGAAATTTTAATAGCCATGTGGACTACACGTGCGAAAAGGCAATGAAA
>CM055406.1:102453470-102499914 GCA_029228625.1 Pseudolycoriella hygida
AAGTACCTGCACAGGTTTGGATTCACGGAGTCACCTTTCTGCACGACATGCGATAGGCAGAAAGAGACTGCGGAGCACGTGTTATTCGTCTGCCCCCGCTTCGAACAAGAACGAGGAGAGCTGTTGACTGTGAGTAGGCCAGATGTAGGTGCCGAAAACATAATATCGGAGATGTGCCACGATGAGGAGGTGTGGATAGTGGCGGATAATGTAGTTGCGAAAATAATGACGAAGCTGCAAATTGCATGGAGAGACGATCAAAGAAGACTGGCAGTTGATCTAAGAGAGTAGGTGCGAAAGCACAGCTCCTCCCCGAAGTAATGCGGTGAGGCGGTTCCGGGGAGAAGAGAGCACGAAGACTAAGGAAGGAGGTTTTAGTTGGTAGGTCATTGAAGAATGGAATCCAACACTACCTTGGTTCAGAAAGACCGGGTGTCTATGAAGATTTCCTCACCCTTATAAAAAAAAATCGTCACGATAGTTCCAACTATCGTCATGATAATTCCAACTATCGTCACGATAGTTCCAACCGTCGTCACCATAGTTCAACTATCATAACTATTAGATTAGATTAGATTGGAGCGGGTAGGGCGAGCCCTTGCACCTAAGCCTCTGGTGGGCCTGTTGTGCGTACCCACGTTGGATTACCTAAATCTTGTTGGTTCGATTAAGGTAATCTAAGATGCTGCTAGGTGGCAGGCTCCAGATTATATTGTGAGGCAAGATGTATGCCCCAAGACTCTTGGCTCTGGCTGATATGTATGCTGGACATTTACAGAGAAAGTGTTCAGCTGTGTCTAAGTCGCCGCATTGCGTGCACATCGGGGAATTCGCAACCCCGATGGTATGCAGATGCTTGTTAAGTGGACAGTGTCCGGTGAGGATCCCTGTCATTCTTTTGATGTTTCTCCTGCTAAGGGAGAGAAAGTATCTTGAGTTCTTGAAGTTAATGCTGACGCTATTTTTGGCCTGTCTGGCAAATTCAATTGTTTTCCAGTGTTTCCTGAAGGCCGAGAGTTTCCATTTGTTAATATGATTTTTGAAGAACGAGGACAGAGCTTTGAGGCCCGGTTCTGGTCCTCTAAGCGGTTTTTCTGCTCCTGCTCTTGCAAGGCTGTCAGCAATCTCGTTCCCATCAACCTTGCTATGACCAGGGACCTATGTTAGTGTGACTTGGTTATTATTAGCTAAGAGTTGAATTAGCTTTCGACACTTTAGCACTATGGAAGAATATAGCTTATGGGCACCAATGGCCTTCAGTGCGCTCTGGCTGTCAGAGCATATTAGTATTAATTGGTTTGTAGTTGCTCTGTTTAGTAGTTCCTTACTGCATTGCGAGATTCCAAAGGTTTCGGATTGAAATATGGTTGCAGTAGATCCCAGTGGAAAGGATTTGCTGATTTGCATTTGGGGATTGTAAATTCCGGATCCTGCGAGATTCTGGCATTTGGACCCGTCGGAGAACCAGGTTAGGCAGTTATTGCTTGTAATGACAATGCCTTCTTTCCATTCCTCTCTGGAAAGAAATGTTACCTCGAAATTTCTGTCGAAACAATACACTGGAGAAATAGCGTCGAAAGGCATTTCAAAGCTAGGTGTTTCCCTCAGCATCCTGCTCCATAGTGTTGCATGACCAAAGTTGGATTTGATCAGTAATGAAGACTGATGTAACCTGAGGCAAGTGGCTCTCGCCATGGATTCAACGTAAATGTGCAGCGGTTCTATTCCTAACATGGTTTCGAGCGCCGCTGTGGGAGTCGTTTTCATAGCTCCTGTGATGCTTATTAAATCCAGCCTTTGGATCTTTGTAAGCTGTTTTTGTACAGTACCGATTTCGCATCGCTGCCACCAAATAACAGCTGCGTAAGAGACCATTGGTCTGATTATTGCTGTGTAAATCCACATCATTACCTTCGGGCTGAGGCCCCAGTTTTTGCCGATTGCATTTCGGCATCTCCATAGCGTAGCTGTCGCTTTTTGGACACGTATTTCAATGTGGTTTTTCCAGCTAAGTTTGGGGTCAAATTCAAGTCCGAGCATTTTTACTGATTGAGAGAGCACAATTTCTTTACCAAAATATCTTTGGAGCTTTGAAACCTGTGACTGTCCTTTTTCTGGTGAACAGCATGAGCTTCGTCTTGTCAGTGTTAACCTCTTGATTATGCTTGTTACACCAGTTTTCTATTAACGAAAAGGCTGTTTGCATAAGCTCGCACAACGAGCTGACAAACGACCCTATTATTATGATTGCCGCATCGTCCGCAAAGCTTTGGGTGAAGAAACCAGCGTTATTAAGTAGTTTTAATAGGCTGTCTTTTACCATGATATAAAGTAGGGGTGGTAGGACCCCCCTTGTGGGCACCCCTTACTGGTACGCACTGTAATAGATATTGAGCCAAGTCGAGCTGTCACTCTTCTACTGTTAAGCATGGCATAAATCCAGCTCGTAGTGGTGTCATCAGCCCCGTGCTCGGTGCAAGATTTGGTTATTGAGACGAAAGTCAAATTGCTGAATGCATTGGATAAGTCTATAAATCCTCCCAAAGCAAATTGGGAAGCGTCCAGCGCCTTTTCGATTTTGTTAACCGTCTGATGCAGTGCGCTTTCTGCAGATTTCTGGGGCTGGTACGCGTGTTGGTTGGGATGGATTCTGAACTGTTGGAGGGGACCGTCTCTGAGGTATCGGTCGACCAATTTTTCAAGTGTCTTTAGAACGAAGGATGTGAGGCTTATAGGCCGAAAGGATTGGGCTAGTGTGTAATTAGTTTGGCCCAGATTTGGTATGAATACCACTTTTACGCCTCTCCAGGCCTGCGGGATGTGAATGAGACGCATGCTCGCCATAACTATAGTTCAACATTTGCCACGATAGTTCAGCTATTGTCACTATACTTCCAACTATCGTCACGATAAATCAACTATGTAACATCGCGATAGTCTGCACACAATGCTTACGAAGACGACACACACTGAGCAACCAGCCAAAATTCATATTATTTTATTCTATTACTTTTCTATTTTATAATTATATCGTTCTACTACTTTTCAACTACTCCAGCCCAAATTAGAGTTTTTGATGAATAACTTCCAGATCCTTGGCCGCACATAGTCCATCTTCGAACTTAGCCTCAGGAATTTGATTCTGCGTCGCGACGCGTCGATTAAAAAAATAATTTTGAAAATTGATTAGGAATTACTCAAGTTATCGTGCGCACAACGAAAAATGGTAACAGACATTTAACGTTTTTCATAACATTTCATTCATACACATACACATAGTGGTGTGGTAACAGACATTTTTCGGTATTTTCTGGTGTAAGACCCTTAACTTTCAGTCAAGGGAACAAGGGCTATATCGCGCAATTAGAGTCTCAAGAGTTTCAAGAAAATTTATATTTTCATAACAACTTAAATGTTCATGAAAACCTACATTTTCATCAAAACTTATATTTTCATGAAAACTTACGTTTTCAAGAAAATTTATATTTTCATGAAAACTAATGTTTGTTCAAAAAATGTAAATTATCTTGAAAACTTAAATTTTCTTGAAAATGTAAATTTTCTTGAAAACGTGAATTTTCTTGAAGATGTAAATTTTATTGAAAATGAAATTTTTTTTGAAAATATAAATTTTCAAGGCTATGAAATTAATAAAATTAAATATTTCGTTCGCAAACATGTTCTAATAAACTTACAAATATTTTGACTCACTCAAACATTTGAATTTAAAAAGACGCGTGTAATTAATATCGATATCCCAGCGTCGTACACACACCTTGCATACATGACATTTGGCAGTTTGTGTGAAATGTTGGTTAAAATTGACCGAAGCTAACTTCATTGCAAACAAAATCAGCTGATTATTGAAACTTTCAATGAAGTCAGCTGATTTTGGTAAATTTATGAATGAAATCAGCTGATTTTGTTTGCAATGAAGTTAGCTTCGGTCGCAACTGCAGCTAACTTCACGTTGAGTGTTACTTGTACAAATTAAAACAAAAGACTGCCACCCCCAAATAAGACGAAATCGTCCAATTTTATGTGATACAAACAGTAAATTTTTGTTAGTTTGAAAGATCTGGGCATGGCCGACAATTTATGGGAGAAAAGTTTTTGGATTTGAGTCCTTGGGTACTTAAAACGAGCCTCTGCTAGGGCCCACGTGTTTTTTGAACATAACTCGAGTAAATCTCGTCCAATTTTCAATTTTTTTTAATCGAAAGGTCTAGGAATGTCTCACATTTTATGGAATACAATTTTTTGTTTAGATACCCCTGGACTCAGCTAGGTCCTCAAAACCGAGTTTCCACTAGGGCCCAACGTGTTTGTTTACATAAATCGTTTCAATCCTAACCGATTTTGTTGATTCTTTTTCTATTTGAGAGGTGACCGAATACGGAATTGTATTGAAAATCAAATTTGGATCCGATGCCTGAGCTTAGGGCTCAAATGGGGCTTAAGTCGGTCGGCCTTAACCAAAGAAATTTGATTTCTATGTTGCAGAGCAAATTGAGGGAGATATTTTTGTCTATGGAGTTATGTGTCCGAGGCCTCTACTTAGAGCCTTAGGTCGACCCTAGCCCAAAAAATGGTTTTGTGCTATGTAGTAGCAAAACATTTTTCTCTATTTGGGGGTCAATTTTGTGCTTTCGGAAAGGTTTTTTTACAACGTTTCTTCGGACGGGTTTTTCAATATTTCTCTATCGGTAATTTCCCATGCAATTTAATGTGGACGTGAGGCAATATTTACTAAGACGCGTTCCAATCTTTTCGTAACGTCAACTCTGTTTGCCGCATCTATTCTGATACGTACGGGTCCCTTCATATGTTTTTGGCATAATTTTCACCTTGGAGAACTTTTTTTTCGTACACTGCTGTATCGGCTGTATCTAGGCCGGGTAGCTAGGACGAATTTCCTTTTTCTTGAAAGGGCGCAAGGACATAATATTAGGCAGGTTCGGTGACCAGGACTACATAAATGTAACACTACCCCAGACCTTTCACACAAAAAAAAAACTTTTTACAAAATCGGAAAAGATTTACTTGAGCTATGTACAAAACACCAAAAACCACTTAATCGGCGGCCCTTGGGCCGACAGTGGCCAAATTCAATCGCATAAAAGATTTTTCGATTACGAAAAAGTTTTTGAAAATCGGTTGAGTTTTACTCGAGTTAACATGTTGACGGACGAACGGAGGGGCATTTTTGTTATTGCTGATCCGTCATCTCCCCCCCCCCCCCTTTAGTCCCAGGTCGAGTCTCGACTGGTTACATACGTCGTGGTAAACGTAATAGACCCCTCTTCGAAGAACTTCGGGTTTAAAATCTTCATCTGTGTGGAACATTGCAGACAAGGAGGGTCCACAACCCGGAAAAATACAAACGTCATTTATGAACGTTCCCAAAACAGTGAAGTTATCCAAAGATCGATTTGCTAGGGCAAATTATTATTTCATTATTAATAGTTTTGTCCATCAAGGACGAAAAAAATAGAAGAAAATGCGATATAATTCAAGTAGTAGTGCCTGGGTAAGAATTCCATATCCTTCAAAACGGTTCCAATTTGATTGAGATCGTATTTCTTACGATCATTATATGCTGTCATTACTGTCATTAAGACGTCTGTTTCTCGAAAGAATGTTATTTCTCCACTTCAAAAACTTGAATATAGTTTTGGCATCCAATAGATAAATGTAGACTTTCCGTCCCGAAATTTGATGAACTCTTGTACTGACGAGTTTGTTCACTTCGTATCTGTATAATAAGAATAGCGAGGATTCGTATTGGTAACAGTGAATTTAAATGAATTCTGAACTCACGCAGAAGACATAAGTGCATAACAAGCGCGAGTTCCACCAGATTTTCTGCTTAGGTAACTGAAATCCACCACGTAATTGTTCGGTTTGTAAATATAGTCCAAAATATCAAGTTGAGAAATGCCCTCTATATTCGTCACAGTAATTGTCCGGTCCAAATCCCACAATACTTTTCGAAGCATTTGATGATTGCGGTGAATGTTCTGATGCTCATCAGATAACAAATGTTGCATCCATTCTCGTTCAGTTCGTATACCCGTATCAGGTGTCATTCGACAAATTCGACAGATGTAAATCATACCATTGGATACTTGAGTAAGTCCTGCCTCGGCATGAGCGTGCAGCTTCAGAAATACAGCTTCGTGACTTTCCGACATTTTATACTTCTGCAATGAATGTCACAAAAATAAAATCTGTCGTATTTTTTAATCGATGACTGTTATAGTAGCTGATAAATGAAAATTCTTTTTTATCGATGACTTGTAGCTGGCAAAGGAAAATTTTTATTGAAATGAGTGAGCCCGCCACAGAATAGGAAGCACAAAAGAATAAAAAAGCTTGAATTTTGTTACAAATTGCGTGCACAATAGAACTTGTAACACTTATGTAAAATTTTCATGTGGATGGTGAAACTCTGATTGTTCCGATTTTTTATCGGGGTAAGTTCCTTTAACTCGACCGCTCTAAGTCTGCTGTGCAGAGAGATGACATTGCATGAGATGTGTTAATGAGGACGTCCAGTCCAATGAAATACTAAGTTGAATGGCAGTATTTAACAAATACATATGCAAGGGACCCGTACGCATCAGAATACCATACTGCAGGATCACTCGACCAATGTTTACTAATTTTTTTCGTGATTTCTGACAGTTCATATATTTCATTCAAAACCTTGAAAAGCGATTTTTGGTGCTGATTTTGCAGAGATATAAGTCAAACAGTTTCACCGCGTTTTCGACTGAGGTCTGAGCCGGCTTTTCTACCTAAAAAGTGTCATCAAAAATTCATTTTTTGCTTAAAATCGTTGAGTGGGATGTCGTTTGAAAGCTAATCAAATAATTTTTCAAAAAAAAATCAATTTCTCTGTGAAAAGATGAGGTCACAGTAATGGGTTGCAGCTGCAAAATAAGCCTCAACCACTTATTTAGATCAAGTCACTTAAATAGGAGAAATCGACAAACGGGGTACAGTACTGAGTCCGATGTTGAACGACCTACACGAAAACCTCCTTGGTATTCACCTACAAAGTTTTCCATGTATGGATGAAGGCGCTGGTAAAGAATATTTGCAAATAGGTATCTTGTAAGCAATATTCAGTAGAGCGATTCCTCAAAAATTGCCACACTCCATTTTGTCACTTTTTTAGTATATGGGACAAAGTATGCTGGTCTTCCACTCTTCCAGTAACTCCTCGACATTCCATATACGCGTGATGAGCTCGTGCATCTCCATATATAGCGCGTTGCCGCCGTTCTTGAAAAGTTCGCCGGGTAGATTGTCTGTCCCCGGGGCTTTGAAATTTCTGAGCCTCGAAATTTCAGCTTCAACTTCTTGCATCGTTGATTCTTCTATGTATGGTTGCGCAGTATGAAATGGGAATTCGCTGTTTTCTTCGTTTCGGTTGAGCGGTGTGTTCTGATTAAGCAGTTCTTTGAAGTACTCAGCCCATCTCGCAATGCACTTTTCCTAATCTGCTAAGACCAATCCATTCTTGTCCTTACACAGCAAAGGCTGTTGACTGTAACCATTTTTGGATTCGTTTGCTTTCCGATAGAAGTTCCGAGTTTCCTTCCTATTGCCAAACTTTTCAATTTCGATCAAAACGTTCCTATCCTACAGCCGTTTTTTGTTTGGGAACAGTTTTCGAGCGAAATTTCTCTTCGAACGGTACTCCGCCTGGCCTGCTCGAGTGTATCGACTCAGAGTTTTTAGTCGAGCTGCATTTTTGTTCTCCAGAGCTCGCTGGCGTTCATCGTCGAACCGATTATTTCTTTTATCTGCCTAGAACGATAATCTCGCATTTTTCTCCCTAGGGCAAAATTGTTTTTCTCGATATATCTTTTCTCGGCAGATAAGATAGCATATGCACCACTGTCCAGAATGGTTTATTTTGACGATTTGGATTATTTCCCACGCCTTCGGCTTCGTCAAAATAGAGCATCCTGGACACCGGTGCATAATCTACTATTATTTCCCGTTCTCGTTCCCAAAGTCTCTGCCGCGACGCTCTCTACATTCCGCCTTATTTGATTTCACGCATCGTCTATACTGTGTTGCTCGCTGACCATTTCTTCGATAATTTTTCTCTCCAAACTATCCACGTATTTTTGTTTGATGTCTTCGTTGCCTTTTTCAATGCCTGTTGTCGATTGTGTTGGACCGATATGCGAGACCTAACAACCACTTTAACCAAGTAGTGGTCAGAATCAACATTTGGTCCTCTACAGCTCCTGACATCAAATACATTTGAACAGTGCCGTCCATCTATCAAAACGTGATCAATCTGGTTTTTGGTTTGTCCATCAGGTGATACACATGTCGCTTTGTGGATGTTTTTATGTTCGAAATACGTACTGCTCACAACCATGTTTCTTGATGCTGCGAAATGAACTACCCGCGTACCGTTGTCGTTAGAGTTTACCAAATGTGTGACGATAAAAGACTTCGCGACCTATCTTGGCATTCAGATGCAGAATCTTTCCACCAGTTTCTCGTAAAATAGCTTCGTTGTCTTTTTCCTCCGTGGGTGCGTAGGCGTTAAATAAGAGTTTAGTTGAAAAATGTTCCTCTTATCCGTAGTAAGGATCGGAACAGGTCAGGTCGACCTGCTACAGGTTCAGGTCAGGTCACAACCCGATATTGACCTGAATCTGATTTTTACATTCAGGTCCGACCTGAAATTAACCTGAAACCCGAAAAATTGAATCGGGTTGACCTGAAAACGACCTGAGACCTGAAGAACTAAATCAGGTTGACCTGAAACCTGATCTGAAACCCACAGGTTCGCAAACATAATTGATGCAATTTCGTTGCTCCATCGTAAGTAAAGATTGACTAAAATGTTCACATTTTTGTTATTAAAATTTTGTGTACGAATTCATTTTATGAAAATAGAAAAATCACTGCGAATGTTTACATGTTTCTCAATAAATAATCAATCGAAACCAATCGACATTTTGAATTAATCTTTCGGTACTTTTTTAGTCGAACCAGTATCAAGTGTATTCATTGTTTCATTGTTTTGACCATTTAATTCTAAGACACTGAATGTGACTTAAAGGAAATTGTTCGATCATTTTTCGTTTGATTTGTGATTTGTGTGGAGTGAAAAATCTGTTCAAATAAAATTCTAAAATGGATATCGCTGGCGATCGAGATGAAACAAATGATGGGCAAATAGATGTACAATTATATGACGATAATGTACAGAGTCATGAATTTAAGGAGAATGAGTACAGTATCGATGAGGAAGACGCTACACAAAAACGAAGCGCATTATGGCGCCATTTTTGCATGGTTGTTAATGCATCTGGAGAAAGATTTTCCAAATGCAATCATTGTCCCAAGTAAATATGAATTTTTTTGAATTTCTAGTTGAACGTTTTCTAATCTTAATTATGAAGGATGTATAAAGTCTCTGGCAAGTGTAACGGAGGCACTGGCAACATGAGACGCCATATGACAAATACGCATCCTGACATAGTACTTGTGGAAACTTTCAATCAGGAAGAACATTTTGTAAGTTTTGAGAACAAGAAAATACAGAAAATGTCAATAATATAAGATGGTTCCAGTTATTCTCTCAAGAAAAGTTTCGCGAAGCGCTCATGAAGTGGGTAGTAACTACGGACCAGGCATACACAGCCCCCCAACAAGTTGCTTTCGTGGAGCTGGTTGGATTGTTGAACCCTTATGCAAAAATAATTTCAGATAAAACCGTCAAAGCAGACGAGTTGTCTGAATTTCTCAAAAAATTTGACGAACTGAAGTTGAGATAGCTGAAGTCCCGGGAAAAATATCATTGACGATGGACGGATGGACGTCTAAAAATTTGTTGCCGTTTTTAGCCATCCGTGGCCATTGGTTGAATTCCGATTGGAAATATAAGACAAAGCTTCTCGATTTTGCTTATATTGAAGGAAAACATACTGGTCAGAAGCACAGTGAGATTCTAATCGACGTACTCGGACGCCTGAAAATTCCGTTTGGCAAAATTTTGGCGATTACCCTCGATAACGCGACAAACAACGACACGCTCTTCGATTTTCTTCAAAAATGTGGCATGACGGCAACTTCCAACCAAGTTCGTTGCATGGCGCACATCATAAACTTAGGGGTACAAGACATTTTGACATCACTCAAAGTTCCTACCACTTACAATGATATCGATGTGGATGAAAATTTGGACGACAAGGTAGGTTTGGAAACACTGTTACAATTCTGTTACATTTCCAAAGAACTTTTTTTCAATTTTTTTTCACAATTTTTTTTTCAACATAATGGCTCCACGGTAGTAAGGGGCCGTGACGCAAGTCTTAACAACCAAAAAAAAAAAATTAGAACTATTTTTTTCCCGAAGACTAAGGGGCATATATACTGAAACTGAAACCCCCTTGCGACGTACAACTCTGCGATTATTTTTTTCGGATTCTAGAAAAATTTTTAGTCGGAATCGACCTATCACTCAATAAAATCGGTTCAGAGTATCCGGAGTTATGAATTTTTGGAGATCGACTTTTTCATATAAATCAAATAAAATGGAACATTTTTAGTTGATCGATTTTGCAAACCTTTCAACCAACAACGAAATAATTTTTTGTACTTTCAGTTTTTGCTCTGCAAAAGTTTGACTTAGAGTTACCTAACTTTTGAGAAGAATTTTTAGACTATATTCAAAAGTCATATTTTCAACGTCCTCTACAACATATCTGAAAGTGTACATACATAACCTACACAACTGAATTTATGAAATTAATTTTCGAGAAATGTTTCCGTGTGAAAACTGAAAGTGTAGAAAAGATTTAGTTGACGGCCCTGGCATTTGTGACACAATTTTTTGAACACAACGTCACTCCCGCTGATATCAAAACTTTTGTAAGTCGGCAAAAGAAGACTTGCGTGACACTTCCACTTTTGAGGGTTTTTTGCGATTCTTTACTTCTAAATTTTTTTTGATATAGAAAAATATTACGAAGCCTAAGAGACGGATCTTGAATAAAGTTGCCCTTTCGGGGATTTCCAATATTTATTAAATTAAGTTTGGAGGCTTTCGTACGGGTCTGTTTACATATGTTTTATTAATTTTTCAGGTGCTGGAAGATATTGATCTGAATATTGAGATTTTACTCGAAGAATCGGAGGAGGAAATCGATGTCGATGTAAACGATGGTGCTGTAATCGGAAAATTGCACAAGATGGTGAGAAAAGTTCGAAAGTCTCTTCAAATACGGCAGAAATTGAAAAAGATATGTGAATCGTACGACGTGAGATATCTGGTTCCGGTGATCGATGTTTCAACCAGATGGAACTCAACATTCAACATGATTTTACGTGCCAAAAAATTACGTGTCCCTCTCCGCGCTTTGTGCTTAAATGAAAAATCCTTGAAGCACCTCTGGCTAGCTCCAATCGAATGACAGGAATTGGATAAAATTGAAAATCTTCTGGAGAACTTTGACAGATCGACTAAGTTGGTGAGCATGGAGCGTCACCCAATCAACTCCAAGTACTTACCAACTTTAAATTGGTTGATTCAAGTTCTTAGCGTTTGATAGCAAAAACCGTACAAACAAAAATGTGCCTAAAGTCATGGTACAAAATCTAATTTCGAAAAGACTCACAAAAAAGTCAAATTTATTTATTTTTTATTGCATTTTCCTGAAGTCATGGTACAAAACCAATTTCGAAAAGACTTTAACAGAAAAGTCAAATTTATTTATTTTTTATTGTTACGAAGATAGAAAATATACGTGAATTAAAGGATAAATTCCTAAAAATCCAATTTTCATATTCTAATCATGAAGTAAGCTTCAGGTTACCTTCAGGTCATACAGGTTGAATCGGGTTTGATCTGAATTTTTCAGGTCAGGTTCAGGTTGAGAAAAAAATCAACCTGAACCTGACCTGAAAAATTCAGGTTGAAAAAAAAATCAACCTGAACCTGACCTGAAAAATTCGGGTTGAAAAAAAATAACCTGAACCTGACCTGACCTGACCCACTCCGATCCTTAATCCGTAGAGAGCACAATCGCTCGTCAACAGGATTGAAACCAATCACCGCGTTTCTAGCTGTGCCGAAAACCATAAAACCTGATCCATGCTCTCTTGGACTGTCATTACTTTTCCACTGTAGTAGAACTTATAGTCTCCACTGATCATGGTGTCCTTTCCAGGCCATCTCGTTTCTTGCACTGCCGTGATGTCAATTTTTGCCGCTCTTACCGCAGTTGTGAGAGATCTCAATCCTCCTGGCCGCAACAAAGATCTTACATTCCATGTTCCTAGTTTTAAATCATTGTCCTTTTTCCGTTGCCTGAGTCGTTGCCGTTTATCCTGTCCAATCCGAGGCTCTGTTGTTGAATTCATAACCATATCGCTTTTTTGAGTGTGGTATGGTGGCTAGCCACACGCACAACCCACTAATTCGATTCCCCTCTAACCCGTGGGCAAGTCATCAGGTAGCACTCTTAAGTTTAGCACAAAACTCCGAAGAGAATTGAGATCCCGGGGACTACGACGTGGACGTAAAAAGAGCACTTGATAGTTAGACAGTTGCACGCCTGGCACATGACACGGACTACCACTTTCCGCTCATATACAATCAGGCGCTACCCTATCTAACTACCCAATCCCCTCTTTCCTTCAACGGTGTCACAATAAAAGCATGTGCTTCAGTTAGAAGTCTCGGCTTAGTGCTAGACGAGTTCGTTAACTGGAACGAACATTTCGCTAATATCAGTAAAATTATCTCACGTTGTACCGGAGTCATTAAGAGACTGCGCTTCCTTCCGAAGAAAATTCTTAGACTTATATATTTTTGGACAATACATTGCCATCTGACGTATTGCATTGGTGTATGGGGATCTGCTAAAAAGACAATGATGAATGAATTATTGATATTGCAAAAGAGAGCTGTTAAAGCAACGCATAAACTACCATTGCGCTTTCCATCAGAACTTTTGTTTGAATTGGAATTTCCACAAATGCTAACTGTTCAAAAGATTTATAAGTATGCAGTTTGTAAATACGTATTTTGCTGTGTGAATGATCTAAAACACCACTCGACCACTTTCTCTACCGTTTACATTTAGGAGCTTGGCACGACTCGAAGAATTCTCTCTTAAACTTAAGGCTTATCTGTTGAACCGGAGTAATTTTTAAAATTTTTTGTATTTTTGGTATTATTTGGCTTGAATGTATGGATTTCATGATATATTCATATTTGGATTGATTTGGTTAGCGATTGCACGAAACATAAACGATTACGCATTCAATAGTTTGTTCCCCAATGTTGTGTTGAGTGAAATTTCATTTATTTGAGGTGATTTTTATATGCACCTTTCCTCGCATTTTTTATTTTTGGACCCGTACGAAGTACAAAGGTCCTATACGTTTACTACAAACAATTTTATTGTAACATGGTAGATCGAGGTGGGAGGGGGGGAGGGGGGATTTATCTATTATCGTCTAGAGATGACGAATCAGCAATAAAAAAAATGTCCGTCTGTCCGTCTCCACTTTTTTTTCCAAACGGCTCAACCGATCAGCCTAAACTTTTTTTTCCCAGAAAGGTACATGACTCCCTAGATTCAAGTTCGAAGATGAGCAAATATCTCAGCAAGTATAGCACGGAAATTCCTCATTTTGGTGTCAAATGAAAGCATTTGATGTCACAAAACTGGGAAAAAAATTTGTGGGAATCGGTACAGGGGTCTGGGCACTGAGACCAATGGAATGGACGAAATTGAGATTCTTGGCCATATACGAAAACAGTTTTTCGTCTATATTTCCTTAACTATGCAATATGGAGATTTGCTGTCAAAGGCAAAGTTGTAGAGAATTAAATTTAAACGAACACATGTTTCAGGGTTTTGGGGAAATATGGCCCAATCCTGGTATATGGCCACTTCCATAATTGGGCAGGATGACCCGGATCTCCAGAACTGTGAGAGTTAGAAAGTTAGTTCCAAAGGCGAAGTTGTAGAGAATTAAGTATAAGCGAACACGTGTTTCAGGGTTTTGGGGAAATATGGCCCAATCCTGGTATATGGCCACATCCATAATAGGGCAGGATGACCCAGATCTCCAGAACGATCTCCAGATCGGCCGAATAAACTGGTCAAAGTAAAGCAGCAATCCACGCCTCAGGTAAATCCAGCTCAAGGAGGCTGTACAAATACAGAGAGGAGAGTGATAAAAATGAAGCTGAGACGATTTCGACCAGCGATGATCAAAGCCGACAGGTGGAAAACGCCGGGTCCTCAGCCGACGGAGAAGGGTGTTGACCTGAGTTACAGCGAAGTGACCAAGCAAACCTTGAAACTGAAAATCTGTCCAACGACTGGCCCTCCGGTAGCATTTGTCGCACCGCAAATCCGTAAATTCCTCAGTGAAAGAATCTGTTGAGGCAATCGAGACGGATTCGTACGTACCGACATTCGAAGAAAACAGAATTGGGTTGGACGTATTGTACTTGGACTGCTCAGATCATTCGAGCTCAGCATGGGTGGCCAAAACAATCAAGGATTCAACGGCGTTTAGTGCTTCAAATCTGCAATTGGTACCACAAAATGCGTTCACCACCATAATTAAAAACGTCCGGGTGACGGCGTGCATCCCCACGAGGAAATAGAGCTCTGACATAATAAAAGTGATGGCGTTCCAGAACCGTAACCTCAATACGGAAAGATGGCGAATTACGCGTAAACGGAACTTGGGAGCTGCTAAATCCGTCGTCTACATGAGAATGGATGAACAATCATACGAGGCCATCAAAAATCAAGGTAATCGTATCAAATGGCTGTTGGGAACAGTTGAAATCACACTAAAGAGACATGGGAAGAAACCCAAGGCTGACTGAATCCCTCCCGCATCTAGGATGGCGGCACCCAGGGACGTCAGCCATGGAGGCCATTCTCAAAACCCATTAGTTGAACCACCTCTTGAGGGAGTGTGGAAAGGTTCCCGTAGATCTGAAGGTCATGTCCGCCAGGACAAGACGGCAGGATCTAAGGGTAAAACAAACAAACAAAACTAATGGATAACAAAAACCAAAAAACACACGCGAAAGTTAAAAATGATTTAACATTCGCACAGATCAACTTGCATCACAGTAGAAAGGCCACGGCGAAGTTTTACCGTGACCTAACTGCTTCGCACACAGATATATCCCTCATCCAAGAACCTTGGATTAGAGGTAATAAAATCAATGGCTTCGGCCCACTTCATAACAGACTATTTTACAACAGGGCGGGGAAAAGGTCCAGGGCCGCAATTCATATCTCCCCCAGGGCTTAATCAGCTCACAAGCGATGATGTAGTTGCTGTCAGGGTTTGCAGGAAAGAAATCGACGGAGGAGACTTTATAGTGGCTTCAGCATACCTGCCCTATGATTCCATGGAACCACCACCAGGAGAAGCACTGGAAAGAGTGGTAGATTTCTGTCAAAGTAAACAAATCCAATTAATCATAGGGACTGATGCGAATGCACACCATAAAATCTGGAACAGCACGGATATCAACAGAAGAGGGGAGAAACGGTTTAAATAACTCTTGAAAACAGACCTAATGGTGCTGAATAGGGGAGACAGTCCTACCTTCATTAATTTCAATAGGGAAGAAAAACTTGATGATACAATGGCCCAGCTAATCCACCAGTGGAGGGTCACCGACAATGAGACTCTCTCTGACCACCGACTTATAGAGTTCAGTCTGAAAGGGCAAGCAGGAAACCATTTCGGAACCCCAGAAAAACTAACTGGGACAAATTCAGAGCAATTTTGAGTAGTGGTCTTAAGGGTAAGCATTACTGTGAAAAATACACAACCCCTGAAGATCTAGATAGAGCGAATGAAGAGCTTACGGCATTGATGGTTGAGGCTTATGAAAATTCTTGCCCCATCATCATACCGAAGCCCTCCTATGGGAGGTCCCTGTGGAACGACCAGTTGAAAGAAATGAGAGGTAAGCTAAGGAAGGCCTGGAATAGAGCGGGTAAAAAGAACGCCTACCAGGTGGAAAATAAGGAAAAGTACAGAACTCTTCTGAAAGAATACAATAAAGCCCAAGAGGACTTTAAGGAAGAGAGTAGGAGGAAATTTCTTGAAGAAGCTAATTCAGTTCCAGCTTACGCACGTATACATAAACTACTGGCTAAAGATTCCACTGCACAAGTGGGCTCACTCTTGAGGCCCAATGGAATGTATACGACTGATGGCAGGGAAACAGCGCAACATTTGTTAGATACCCACTTTCCTGGCAGTGTCAGTAATACAAATAAGGCCCCTATTGACACTCCACGGAAACCCTCTCGTAAAGATTGGAACTTCGCTGAAAGAATGACCAAGAAAGGTAGAGTTAAGTGGGCTATATACAAATTCTACTCCTTCAAGTCAGCAGGCATGGATGGCGTTATACCTGCCATGCTAAAAGAGGGTGTGAACTTGCTTCTAGACAGGCTTATAGGGATCTTCAAAAGCTCGATAGCGTTGGGACATATACCAAAACTGTGGGAACAGGTCAAAGTAGTGTTCATTCCTAAACCGGGCAAAACATCTTAAGTTCAAGCTAAAGACTATAGGCCAATTAGCCTGACGTCATTCCTTTTGAATACAGTGGAGAGGCTGTTGGATACATACATTAGAGGAGAAGTCCTACGGGAATTTCCACTACATGTCAACCAACATGCCTACCAAGCCGGTAAGTCTACGGACACCGCGCTGCGCCACCTGACCCAGAAGATAGAAAAAATGTTGAACGAAGGGAATGCGGCACCGGGTTGTTTGATGGATATTGAAGGAGCCTTTGACAAAACAGATTTTGACACAATGACGAAAGCGGCCCGAGCTCGAGGAACAGAAGAAGTAGTTATTAGATGGATAGTCAACATGCTCAGCGGTCGATCCGTCATAGCGGCAGTCTGTGGTAACATCGTCAAAATGGGAGTGACCAAAGGGTGTCCACAGGGGGAATACTGTCACCCATACTGTGGTGTATGGTTATAGACTCGCTGCTCGTTAAACTTAACGAGTTAGGCTTCTTCACCCAAGGGTATTCGGATGACGTTGCCACATTATTGTCAGGCTGCCACATACCCACGTTGAGGGACCTTATGAGAACAGCACTGAAAATTGTGGAAAAGTGGTGTGAGGAAAACAAGTTGTCCGTAAATCCGATCAAGACAAAAATAGTACTATTTCGTAAAAGAAGTTCAGAGGAAAACTCCAGTGTAGGGGTTTTCAATCTCTTTGGAACGAATATAAAGTATGATTACGAAAAAATCCGGACGACTTTGTTCCTCTGCTGAGCCTAATATAACACACAGAATAATGCCATATTAATACCTCGTAGTCGTCAAGAACGTGCCATCCTTAGTATGCCAGACAAATTTAATTCAAGACTGTCTGCCAATAGTAAATAGTAATGGAGTTGGAAAGAAGAAAAAATATTTTGCACAAATATTTGCAAAATCCATCGTGGTCTCTAAAAAAGATTTCAAAGTCACTCAATGTGCCAAAATCAACGGTTGGAGATCTCCTTAAACGTTATAAGGAAACCTTATCCGTCGAACGAGCCAAGGGATCCGGCAGAAAGAAAGGACCACATGACAAAAAGCTCCATGCAAACATTGTTCGTTCTTTCAAACAAAATCCAGTGCTCTCTGACAGAGATCGGGCAAAGAGATATGGAACTTCAGCGAAAATGATACACACGATTGCGGACTGGCACATGGTCATACCATGCTATAAAACGACCGAACCGGAACGATCAGCAGAATTTGAGATCAAAAACGCGAGCCCGAAAGTTGTATGAGACGATATTGACAAAATTCAAAGGTTGTCTCATCATGGATGATGAAACTTATGTGAAAGTTGATGCCAAACAAATCCCAGGCCAAAATTTTATGTAGCAGAGAAGCGTTTAGGTGTGGCCAACAAATATAAATTCGTCAATGTTGACAAGTACGGCAAGAAGCTACTGGTTTGGCAGGCGATTTGTGGATGTGGTCGTAAGAGCAAGTCTTTCGTTACATCGTCTACTTTGAAGTCAGATTCTTACATCACGGAATGTCTCCAAAAACGATTGCTCTCCTTTATCAAAGGGCATAAAGGCAAAGTAATGTTTTGGCCCGATCTGGCTTCTTGTCATTACTCCAACGCTACGTTGAATTGGTACAAGACCAACCATGTAGAAATTATCCCGAAGGAGATGAATCCAGCGAACTGTCCCGAATTTCGTCCCATTGAGCAATTTTGGGCAATTGGCAAAAGAAATATGAAGAAGACACGAGCAGCCATCAAGGACACCAATTCAATGAAATTTTATTGGGATAAGTCGGTCAGTCTAATCAAAGGAACGACTGTGCGCCGTATGATGAGTGGTATCAACGGAAAGGTGCGGGATTTCATCCGTACTGGCGAGCTTGCTGTATGACTTTATGTGGAAGTACAAAGTAAATATATATGCTTTCGAAGGATGACAAAAGTTTTCATTGAAATGAATCCGGTTAATAGAAACATCCAACTTGAGTCGTCCGGATTTTTTCGTAATCATACTTTAGTACCGGTCACATAGCTGAAATATCTTGGGGTTACGTTTGATCATAAAATGACTTGGGTGGTCCACCTAGAAGATAAGCTTACCAAAGCAATACAAATTTTTTGGCTATGCAGGAACGCGTTTGGTAAAAATTGGGGTCTTTCGCCACATGCGATATGATGGATATACACAGCGATTATAAGACCAATCCTGTGCCACGGTAATATAGTGTGGTGGCCAAGAGTTGAGGTCAGATGGTCAAAAGAAAGACTAGACAAACTGCAAAGACTAGCTTGCCTATGCATGACCGGAGTGAAAAACTCCGTTTCAACCTTTGCACTGGAAACATTGCTTCCGTCGTTAGACCTTTTCATAAAAGCAACCGCAATCAATGTCGCATACAATTTAGATGCGAACGATTGCTGGAAGGCTACGATGGCTAAAGGGCACACCAAATGAAGCCTGTTCTAATGCTAGACGACGAATTTACGTGGTCTATTCCAGAAAGGGAAGATTGGCTAAATTCAGCAAATTTGCCCCCGCCGGTTAATAGCATTGTTTGCTTCACAGACGGATCGAAGAAAGATGATTTGGCAGGAGCAGGGTACTGGTGCGATAACCTGAAAAAGCCATAGAAGCGGTTGGCTCACACGTGGTTAAGTCGAAGCAGGTCCAGGAATGCAAAATTAGGTTGAACGAGGTGGGCTCCCACAATAGAGTTTCAATTTTGTGGGTCCCCGGTCATGAAAATATAAAAGGCAACGAAATTTCTGACGAGTTAGCACGACTAGGAACTAAAATTCGATTCATAGGACCCGAACCAAGGATCGGTATTTCCATGAATACGAGGAAGCGTGTTAAAGAGTGGTTAACCAAGTAACATGCGAAAGTATGGAAAGACTATGCAGGAGCGATACATACCAAGAACTTTTGTGGTAATCCATCCAAGGAAGTCGGCAAAGCTCTCCTGACACTAAGTAGAACAGACATCAAAAGGACCATAGAAACGCTGACTAACCACTGTGGATTGAACGAATATCTGCAGAAGATCGGATATGCTGATAGTCCCAATTGCTTGTGCGGTCAAAGCAATGAGACATTGTCATTGCGAAATGTCCGAGATATAGACTCTTCAGAAGCAAAATCTTTGACAAGGACGAGCTGCAGACATTGGATTTTAAGCTCGATGTAAAAATGATTGTAAAGCTGGTGGAATTTTTGAGAGTGATAAAAAGGTTTACCTGAAGACCCTGGCACTTCAGATTAACTCACTCATTAACATCAGAAAAAGGAGATATAACCCTAAACCTAAACCTATAAGGAAGCAAATCACCCCACAAATATGACAAGCCGAAAAACATAAAAATAATACTTCACACTTTCACTGCTCAGTTTCTTCTTTGTTTTATATTCGTAATTGGACTCGAAGCTGTAGTTGAAATTGTAATTGAAATTTTATTTCTCATTAATGTAAATCATTTGACATCTTTACAATAAACGTGTTCTACCTTATCGGTACGTTTAGATTTAGTTTTAATTTTATCTTAAACATTCAAATGAGTGTTTTTTCTCTTTTTGCCTTCGATTTATCATGCCCCCTCAGCTAGTAACCTTGCATCCAAATAATGAACTCATTTGTTGTAAAGTCTCTAAAGTAGGAGACTGTATCTCGAAAAAAATGCTTTACAAAACTGAAAGAAACAAAAATTTGGACAAATAAATAGAAACTTGAAACTTACAATAAACGTGGGATTCATAGGGGGTACAAAGGATCTAGATCCAGGTGCCAATCAAAAGTTGACAACCCGAAAAGATTCACTAATCTAATCTAGAAAGTTAGTTTCAAAGGCGAAGTTGTAGAGAATTAAATTTAAGCGAACACGTGTTTCAGGGTTTTGGGGAAATATGGCCCAATACTAGTATATGGCCTCTTCCATACTTGGGCAGGATGACCCAGATCTTCAGAACTATGAGAGTTAAAAAGTTGGTTCCAAAGGCGAAATTGTAGAGAATTAAATTTGAGCGAACACGTGTTTCAGGGTTTTGGGGAAATATGGCCCAATACTAGTATATGGCCTCTTCCATAATTGGGCAGGATGACCCAGATCTCCAGAACTATGATAGTTAGAAAGTGGGTTTCAATGGCGAAGTTGTAGAAAATTAAATATAAGCGAAAACGTGTTTCAGGGTTTTGAGAAAATATGGCCCAATTCTGGCATATGGCCACTTCCATAATTGGGAAGGATGACCCGAATCTTCAGAACTAAGAGATATAGAAAGTTGCTTCCAAAGACAAAGTTGTAGAGAATAAAATTTTAGAGAACACGTGTTTCAGGGTTTCAGGGGAAAATGACTAAGTCCTTGGATATAAGCTTTTCTAGATTTGAATGGTCTGAGACGTACTTCGGTAGGGCCTTTGACATTACCTAGGGTAATTTCTATGGATCTTTGAAATTCTTACAGTTATAAAAGAACAGATACGTTCGAGTCTCTTTGCCACATGTATTCTGTTTGCCACATCTATTCTGATACGTACGGGTCTTTGGTTATGTTTATTTTTGACTAAATTAGATTTTATTTTTGTAGCTCTTTTGAATTACTGACTGTATACTGGAGCTACGCAAATACAACAGTATTTATATTTTCTTTTCTTGAACTGAAATAAAAAAAAAACTTCTTACTAACGTAAGATATTTTCGTTTACTTTCGCTTCTATAGAAGTTCACATTTTGTACTGAAAATGACCATTTTACAAAGGTCAAAACTCCGGATCCAGTTGACCGATTTTAATGACCAAAAGATCGATTTTAATCAGAATTTTACGTAGAAAAACTGGACCTCAGGAAGATGCGGGAAATGGTCCTTTGAATGGCCAAAATATAATAAAACAGCTTTCATTCTCATTTCCCCAAAGCTTCGAGTTATATTTAACTACAACAAAACAATACACAACGTCATACGAGGGACAGTGTATAATTTTGGAAAAAAAGTTCTGTGACCATAAACTATGTGACATAACAGATTTACTCCAAACACTACTCAAAGTGAAAAAGAAGAAGAATTTTTGATGTACAAAAATTCCAACAATGTAATTTTTTGTCATTTTGTTCCGCGGTATCGTCGGATTTAACATATTTTTCTAATATGATTCTGAACATAAATGTGGTTGTTTTTTATGAAACTCGCGCAATAAAACACTTCTCTTTTCATTTCTTTAGTCCATAATATCCGCAAGTACAATACAGTCGTCTATTTACTTCTAAATGACTCAGACACTTTTGTTTACATTGAGTTGTCGACGTTGACGACGTTGTCAACGTTGTCAACGCATTTGATGATTCGGAAAAGTTGCCACCGTACATCAAATCGGATAAAAAGAATTGAACGGCTTGATAGTAGTTATGTAGGAATTAAATCAACAGAAAATAACTTTGTTGCACGAGATTTACGTAAAAACCATCGAAATAATTTTCAGAATTATTGCAAAAATCGTTTTGAAATCCGTTGTTACCGCGCAATATTGCACGGTAACGACGGTTTTAAAGAGAATTTTTATTAATAATCTAAAAATTATTTCGTTGATTTTTACGTAAATCTCGTGCAACAAAGTTATGTTTCTGTTGATTTAATTCCTACATAACTACTATCAAGCCGCACAATTCTTTTTATTCGATGGCAACTTTTCCGAATCATCAAATGCGTTGACAACGTTGACAACGTCGTCTACGTCGACAATGAGTACATTGCACAACGCAATGTATACAAAAGTGGCTGAGTCATTTAGAAATAAATAGACGACTGTATTGTACTTGCGGATATTATTGACTAAAGAAATGAAAAGAGAAGTGTTTTATTGCACGAATTTCATAAAAAATAACCAAATTGATGTTCAGAATAATATTAAAAAAATATGTGAAATCCGACGATACCGCGGAACAAAATGACAAAAAATTACATTGTTGGAATTTTTGCATGTCAAAAGATTCTTCTTCTTTTTCACTTTGAGTAGTGTATGGAGTAAATCTATTATGTCACAAGTAATACCGTCCCACGTATGACGTTGTGTACTGTTTTGTTGCAGTTAAATATAACTCGAAGATTGAGAGACAGCCTTCATTATATTTTGGCCATTCAAAGGACCCTTTCCCGCATCTTCCAGGTGGTACGACACAAGGCAAAAAAAGTCAAAACTTAGCTGTATATATGGATAAACAGTCTACGAACAATAATTTCTGATTTTTTTGATCGGATGGGGACTTGCGTCACGGACGCAATGCTATTGCGCGTCCATGATAGCAACAAACAGAACATGAGAGCACTGGTCGAAAAAGACTCACCAACTAACTGTCGACTGTTATGTGAGACACAAGTGACAACGGTAAATCTGCGGTTTTTTGCTTATCTTTACTATAAACAAATTTATTGAAAAATTCAAGCAAGTTGGAACGAAGAACATCAATGACTAAAGTCAAAGGAACTAAAACACAGATTTGTTTTGTGCTCACTATTATCGAAGAATTGGTTCCATAACTGAATTTATAAATTTTATATATTTCTGAAACAGAAGTAGAACAGTCACTTTATAACTCGGCCAGCATATAAACTTAAACTTTGTGTCTTGAATCCTTAATCGCCTTTGATTGATTACACAGTTTCGACTTTGTTCACTAAGAAGACAAAGATTGGAGGCAGCAACTTATATGTTATAAGAATCCAAAACACTTTATTTAAACTTTGGGAAGCTAAAACTGTTTTTCAAATGAAAGTTAAAGTTTTTCAAGAGTTTTCAATTTTTACCACTGCTTTTCCTGATGCATTGATTAAATTTTTGTGTATTGCATTTTTCTACATCGAAAGAAGACAACATTGTTCTCAACACTTAACGTTTTCATGGATAAACTTTGTATATTTCTTCATTATTTCTCACTTGGTTTTTGCTCTTAGGCGCGTGCTATTTGCCCGTAAGTGCAATATTATTCTTCGAATGGACTATTTGCACTTAAGATAGTATTGCTCAAAAGAAAATCAGGTGGATCGTTTTCATGATTTTAATGATAAATTAAAGGTGCAGGTACATTAAGTACTAACATTTCCATTAAAAATTATAAAAGTCAAGAGTTTGTCTGTTTATCACTTTGTCATTTTGTTACTTTGACGCTTTGTCAGTTTGCCGGTCGCAAATTTTCGACGTGAGCAACGTATACATCCTACCCGCTTGAAGAGTTCTGAGGAACTAAAGTAAAGCGTCTTTTTGCATTGCCTTTTGCAACCCAAAAGGCAATGCAAACGAAAATTCGAATGGGAAGAAAAAGTTGTGTTTTCATTATATTTATGTTTTCAGCCACTGATGATGGTATCGAATGGATACTGAAATTAATTTGGCATAATAAATGTATTTGACTATTGAGCTATTCCGATCTTATTGATAAATTTGTTATATTAAGCTCATCAAAATCCTTATTATTCGAAAGATTATTCGGTCAATATTTATAGGAGTAAACGTGGAAGCCGATTGGTGAAGAAGAATGAACCATGAGCTTTGGGCTGTATCAAGTGTACAACGAGCCTTACAATAATTTCTTTATTTATATTGTCAACGGTGTGATAATTATGAATTGAAGACAATGAAAGCAGAAGATTAAAAATTAAAGAATACGAAAACAAAACATATGTAGGGGACCCGTACTAGAGCTGTGCGGCGGTAAATATTTATCGGCGGCGGCGCAAGTAAATTTTTTTTATGTCGGCGGCGGCGCAAATCGGCGCTCGAAAATAAATCGGCGGCGGCGATCGGCGCTAAAAAAGTTTCTTTTGACGGCGGCGGCGCACATCGGCGCAGGAAAGTTGAACGGCGGCGGCGATCGGCGCAAAGTTTAAAAAAAATATTTGTGGAATTTTTTTAACTTTATAGGGCAATAGTGTATGACGATTTACTAAAAACTTTTTAGAACCCAGAAGTGAAAGGAGTGAAAGGCTAATTATTTTTTTATAAACGTAAAACATATTAAAGTTTCCGGGAAAGATGAAGGATTCGTTTCATGACATTTATAATTATGTATAGAGTTGAAATTAAACTGCAGAATTGGGGCTACTTCCACGAAATTTTCAGTGTTATTATCTTATTTTGATCAAGTCTAAGGTGATCTCAAGATTTTTTTCGGGAAATTCAGGAAATTCGGAAATTTCAAGAAATTCATAAAACCGATTTCCCGAAAATAGGCACTGGTGAGGTTTATATTTAAGGATTATATTAAGCAATCCGAAGAAAAAATCAAAACTTCAGCAGATAAAAAGATAACATTTCAGATAAAAAATGAGAAACTGTTCCTTTTACGAAATATCTGAAATTTTGAATTCTTTTACTGAATTTTTATTTGATCTGTCTGAATTTTTGAATTTTTTATCTGATGAAGTCTACTGAATGTAGTCGAAAGCTAGGAAAATAAATAAAAAATAAAAAATAAACTTAAACAAAGCCGACCCGAGCGTAGAGCCTTCAGGTGCGAAAAGCCTCGACGTACTAAAGTCTTACTATGTATCATAAATATAACGCATCAGAATGCATAGTCAAGTTCTCTTGATGTAATGTTTGTCAGATACTATAAGAATTTGAATGACTCATAAAAATTACCCAAGGTAATGTTGAAAGTCCTCCCGAAGTACGTTTAAAATTTAATTCTCTACAGCTTTGCTTTTGAAAGCAATTTTCTATCTGCCATAGTTCTTGATATATGACTCATCCCTCCCAATTCTAGAAGTAGTTGAATCCCCGGATTGGGACATTTTTTCGGAAAACCCCGAGACACGTGTTCACTAAAATTTTATTCTCTACAACTTTGTCTTTGGAAGCAACTTTCTATCTGCCATAGTGCTTGAGGTATGAGACATCCCTCCCAATTCTAGAAGTAGCTAAATCCCAGAATTGGGACAATTTTTCGGAAAACCTCGAGACTCGTGTTCACTAAAATTTTATTCTCTACAACTTTGTCTTTGGAAGCAACTTTCTATCTGCCGTAGTGCTTGAGATATGAGACATCCCTCCCAATTCTAGAAGTAGCTAAATCCCAGGATTGGGACATTTTTTCGGAAAACCCCGAGACACGTGTTCACTAAAATTTTAATCTCTACAACTTTGTCTTTGGGAGTAAGTGTCTACGTTTCATAATTAACGAGATATTGACGAAATCCCACTTCCTATGCTATATGGCCTTGGAATCGAAATTTGTCCATTCCATGGGTTCCAGTGCCCAAACCACTCAACCGATTTCCACAAAAAAAATTTCTCAGTCTTGTGACATCTGATTCTTTTATTTGAAGCCAACTTGAACAATTTCTGTGTTGTACTTGCCGAGATATACGCGAAAAAGTTTCACCGACCCTCGAAAAACCACGTTTTTTGACACCTTTTCGACTATATCTCCGGAACTGCTTGACCGATTTCGCTCATCTTTAAACTTGAACCATGGGAGATATGTACCTTTCAGGGGAAAAAAAGTTCATCAAGATCGGTGCAGCCGTTTAGAAAAAAAAAGTGCAGACGGACGGACGGACGGGCGGACGGACGACCGGACGGACGGACTTTTTTTTTTGCTGATTCGTCATCTCTAGACGATATTAAATACATCCCCCTACTCCCGGGTCGATTTTCCCCATGTTACAATAAAATGTCTTGTAGTAAACTTAAGGGACCTTGTACTTCGTACAGGTCCAAAAAACCACTACTACAACATAATGTGTATTTTATCTCCCTAGACGCACACTGCGGTGCATAAAAAATTAAAAGCGCAACACTTCTCCTAGTCCGGAATGTCACAAATGAAAATTGTGGATTAGCCGAAGCGTTCCGCATTTAGTTATTTATTTTTAGTTCGAAAGTTTGAAGTAGTTTTAGTAATTTATTTAATGTTTGAAATATTATTTGTCAGTAATATGTCATGAAACTTTTCATGAAACTTAGAAAAGGATTCAATTTAGTGACCTGCACACGATTGTACAAATAATTTGTTGCTTTGAGAAAAATTGTACTGACAGCTCACAAGATCTGTATTAAACAACAAAACATAAATAATTTAGCTCTAAAAAAACGTTTTTGACAAGGGCTACTTGTAATTTCCGATGTTAAAGAAAATATTTCAATATGTGGAATTGTAAAACACTTTTATTCTGCGCCGACGCAAAATACCGGCGGCGGCGGCGGCGCACGGTTCATTTAGCATTCGGCGACGGCGCAATCGGCTGACAGATTTTTAATTTTCGGCGGCGGCGGCGCACTTTTTCCAATATTTTTCGGCGGCGATCGGCGCGGCTGGCGTCGGCGCTCAGCTCTAACCCGTACTTATCAGAATAGATGTGCCAAACAGAATAGTTGTTGCACAAAGATTCGAACGTATCAAAGTAAATGTTGCCTTAACTCTAAAGTGTATGAAATTACGTCGACATTAAATTGGATTGGAGATTGATGAAAGGGCAATATTGAAAACCCCAAAATAAATTGCATAGATCGATCCACCCTAACATTAGCGGCCATCTTAGGCTCGACCCATTACCTATCGAATAGAAAAAGAATCACGAAAATCGGATGGAATTTACTGGATTTTTATATAAAAAACAAGTGGGGACCTTGTGGGTCCGTTTCTTCTACCCAAAGTAAAAAAACTTTTTTTCCATAAATTGTTGGGCATTCCCAGACCTTTCGATTGAAATTTTTTTTTGAAAATCGGAAAAGATTTACTCGAGTTATGCACAAAAAACATGTAGGACCCTTATAGAGACTCAGTTTTAGAGCCCTGGCTGAGTCCAGGCGCCCAGATTCAAAAAAGTTTCTTCCATAAATTTTAGGTAATTGCTTTATCTTTTGATTTAAAAAAAGTTTTGAAAATCGGAAGGGAGTTACTCGGGTTATGTACAGAAAACACGTTTGGCCCTAGCAGGGACTCCTTTTTAGTGCTCTGGCTAAGTCCTAGGGCTCAAGATCAAAAAAGTTTCTTCAAAAAATTCTCGGCCATACCCAGGCCTTTCAAACAAAAAAAAGTTTTTGCTTTAATTGCTTTATCTTTTATATTTAAAAAAAAGTTTTGAAAATCGGAAAAGATTTACTGGAGTTATGTACAAAAAACCAAAAACCAAAAAGACCAAAAAGAATTCCCAAGCAACACAACCATCAAACGAAAAAATTTTTTTTCGTAGACGGCGGGACCATATGTACAGCTAAGTTTTGACTTTTTTCCTTTGCGTCGTATCCCCCTGAGACCTTGTTTTTCGGATTCTATGTAAAATTTTGATTGAAATCGATATTTTACTCATTTCATAGAAGCCAAAGTTAATGGAAACATATACTTTAGTTATGGGTTAGTGGGTGGGTTAGTCAGTTAGTTACAGAGCCATTTCTATGAAAACCGACTTTTTTTGGCTCGTGCTCGAAAGCGGCTCGAAAACTTTTCTTGAAATTTCGCAGACACCTCAGAAGGCGCCATATAAAGCCCATACAAAAGAATGTTTTGTATGTGAGTTTGAGTGATTCAAAGTATAGATCAAATATGTTTGGTGTCGAAGGAAAAGTTGATGGGTTGGGTGTGTAGTGTGTCAGATGTTTCGTGTCAAAGGAAATTTTTTTGCGTTTTTTTTTCGACGGAAATTGTTTTTCGTCGAAAATTTTTTTCTCCGGAAATTTTTTTTGCCGGAATTTTTTTCGCCTGAAATTTTTTTCGCCGGAAATTTTTTTGCCCAAAAATGTTTTCTCCGTAATTTTTTTTCGCCGGAATTTTTTACACCGGAAATTTTTTTTCGCCGGAAATTTTTTCTCCAAAATTTGTTTCCTCTTTTCTTCCAAAACTACTGATATCACAACAAAAACCCTTATTAAAAGGGAAACGTGACGCAAGTCCTCGTCACTTCTTCCAAAACAACTGACAATTCGGACGCTTACAGCTTCGGGACGCAAAAAATTCTTTTGAAATATTTTCACTTTTGATTAAAATAATGCGTCACAAATGCCGGACCCTCCCAACGTAATAATTTTTCTGCGCTTTCAGATTTCACACGCCAAAAATTTGGCTGCCCGTACTCCACACATCACGCAAAACTTAATTTTTCTTCGAAGTATAGAAAAGAAATTACGAAATAAAATTGAATCGTATGAACCAGCGGAGGGTCAAGTTCTTTAAGTTCTTTATAAAGATCAACCGGCTAAGGTGACTCTGTGATGCACAACGAAAGGAAGAGGAACATGTAGCTCTGAAACTGCTAAACACTAATACCGATGGTAACTGTAAACCAGAAAGACCAAAAACAAGACGGAAAGACGCAGTTAGTCGGTTCCGAATGACCGAGGAATAAGCAATTGGAAAATGTGGTGCGGAATAGTGCAGGTTGGAGGAAGCAAAAACCAACAAAAGGCTGTAAGACTCACCTAAATAAGTCTGTAAGATATTTAGACCATTGGATAGGATTCTCAGCTAAGAATGACTGCTAAAGTTGGGATCTTGCATTCCTGCTCGGCTACGTGTTGTCGCGTTCTTCTTGATTGCTCTGAGTTTTCCCCTGGGACTATTTTTCAGAAATTTTTCTTTAACTTTTAAAAATTGGTTAAAATTATGAAAATTTGGAAAAATATTTTCTCAAAAATAGTCTATGTATTGACTAGAAACGTTACCCAATTGAGTCGCATTCATCATTCACCACCAGATTCTTTGGCCTTTCAAAAAACAGTTACTGCAAACTTATCTAACTCCTCAAATTTCTCCCGCTTCCTCAAAAACACATCGATATTTACCCTATCGTCTGCAGTTATTCTATCAGGTAATCAACATCTTCCATTGGTGCCCCGCACAGGCTCGGGCTGGAGACCGAAGGGCGCACCGGGTGAGCCGACAGAGGGGCGCCAATCTAAGAATATTTTTACATGCAAGGGTGTCGTTATCGTGTTGTAGTTTTCGTGATAATTGTATCCATATTGCATCGGCATGTAGAATTACGTAGTGCTTGTCTGCTTGGAAACTGTTTGTTGAGACTCGAAGAATTACAGTATTCGTCGTCGGCTCATGTACCCAGGAATAAACAATGTCCAAGCAGGCAAGTAAATAAAAATAACTATATAAAGACAGGAGCGTTTCTGTATGTAACAAAGGCCTTATTATGGCAGTAAGTAAAAGATACAAAAAGTGAACTATTCAATCAAATGACGCTGACGTATCCAACTGGCGGTCGGTTTAAATCAAGCGGCAATGGACTTAACCAACCGGCGATCGATTAAAACCAACCGGCAATGGACTTAATCAACCGGCGCGGCGATCGATTAAAACCAATCGGCGGTCGATTAAAATCAACCGGTGGTCGAATAACACCGACCGGCGGTCTATTAACACCAGCCGGCGGTCTATTAACACCGACCGGCGGTCTATTACAACGACCGGCGGTCTATCAACTCGTACAGATTTCAAAATTTTGATTATATTCTATTTTATTTGAATCAAGAAAAGAATATAGGACAGCTGTAATTCCTTTCGATCAATAAATTTTCAGGACTCCCACGTCCAGAGACGAAAACGTTTGTATGGTCAAAAACCAATTTTTTCTGTTGAGAGTATTGCTATTTTGGCTATATATTGCAGGGAATTTGCTTGAAATGGGTCAATATTTTTTTTTGTTTTTTAGTCCAAGGAAAACGTTCTTCTTCTGACCATTTATAGTAAGGCAGCCTGGTGCCAAATTAAAGCCCAGGCCGCAAAACCTTACAAAAAATACACTGTGCGGCGGTCTATTAACTCCGACCGGCGGTCTATTAACACCGACCGGCGGTCTATTAACACCAACCGACGCGGCGGTCTATTAACACCAACCAGCGCGGCGGTCTATTAACACCAACCAGCGCGGCGGTCTATTAACACCGACCGGCGGTCTATTAACACCGACCGGCGGTCTATTAACACCGACCGGCGGTCTATTAACACCGACCGGCGGTCTATTAACACCGACCGGCGGTCTATTAACACCGACCGGCGGTCTATTAACACCGACCGGCGGTCGATTAACACCAACCGGCGGTCGATTAACACCAACCGGCGGTCGATTAACACCAACCGGCGGTCGATTAACACCAACCGGCGATCGATTAACACCAACCGGCGATCGATTAACACCAACCGGCGGTCGATTAACACCAACCGGCGGTCGATTAACACCAACCGGCGGTCGATTAAAACCAATCGGCAGTCGGTTAAAACCAACTAGTAGCTAGGACAATATTTTATTTTTGAAAGGACGCAAAGGACAAATTGAGGACATAATATTAGGCAGGTCAAGAAATTTTTCGGTGACAATGACTACATAAATGTAACACCACCTTTAAATTGCGTTTAATTTGTTTAATAAATAAATATGTCGGAAGAGTTATTGTCACGAAATTTCCTGTCACACTGGTCCCAATGGTATAAGTGTTTGTGGTCAAAATTAGTTGAAATTTACGGCAAATTTATGAATGAGTAAATTTCTTCAATAAAACTAATCCCATCGGGACCAGCGTGACAGGATACTTCACGACGATGACTCTTCTGATATATTATACTAATTTGAAGATGGTCGTATTAAAATGGTGCAATAATTTACATGCGGTGTCCTGCAGAAAGATGCCATTTACGGCATTTTTACGGAAACCTGTAAATGCAATCTATAGCTGGGGCGCATATGGAGCCTATAGCCTGGCCCCGCATATGGAGAACGTATCATTGGCAAGATTCTTCCTACAGTCGCAAGTCAAAAGGGAACTCTCACTGTTTAACAAATTACATTTTGCCCTTCGTATTTTCAACGCAACTGACAACTCCACCTTTGATATGGAGTGAACTACGAAAGTGTCAACTGAAATTTAAACCCAGAAACTTGGTGACTTCCTGTAATTTTTCACACTCACAGCCAATAAAAACTTCTTCTCACGAAAAGTACACCGCCGATTTTTTAATTTTCCCATAAAAACCATTTATTTTAATGGATTTAAACTGACTTACTCTACGAAATATATATTCTTCACAATTTGAAACACTACCAACGTAACCTCATGTTTCGCATTCGTATAGGTCGACGTCCATACAGCGATTTGTTTAAAATCCTTTGAATAATGTTATGTTGATGCTAGTTGAACGGCATCAATCGTTTATCTTCCTCACCTCTGTAAAATAACGTCCTAATTACCATGAATGCGATCATGAATGCTACTTGTTGCATCGGAACGCTAACACAAAATTCCAAGGAAAATTTGTGACAAAAAAAATTTTTTTTTGTTCTGCCAGCTAAAAGTTTCTTGACTACCGAATCCCTCATGGGAACGTGAAAAATACGATTTATGTTGGGCGCAGAATACTCACAGCTTTAATGGATCCAGTGGAATAAGATTGAATTGAGTGCTGTGGTGATTTTTTTTGCCACCCACATTTGTCGCTGTTAGCAACAACGGCTATTTCAGTGAAACTTGATGTAAAGCACATGTCCAATAGGTGTTCGTTTTGCACTCAACTAAACTAAAGTTATTTTTTTAAATAAAAGTTCGCTGTAGAATTCTCGCACAAAATATTGTGCAAAATGTTACGTTGTGTACACTTATTACCTATTATTGTGTATTGTATATATCACACGACATACAACTCGATAGCATAGAAATATATATTTCAACAACTGAGGAATCGATTTGAGGTGGTCAATTTATTATGGTCGTAAAATATAAGAGTTTAAGGACCAGACAAGAATAAAGAGGCTATAAGGGATAATATTCCATGGGATACTTTTCCCATCTCAAATAAACGAAGAATGCCTTTTTACCATCGCATCTCATCATTGAGACGTTACACAAAATGTACCTACTAAATTTATATATGTTCTGGGCTCGGGCTTATGTAAAATGGTTTTTATTATTCCCAGTTGTGTGATTTTATTGTTTTGTTTTCATACAGTCAAATAAACAAAAGAAAAAGTTGTTTTGTTTGAATATCAAATTGTGATGTAGGACTGATAAAGATGTCATTATTGTCGATCACAAAAGGTATGATCACATAAATCCTATTTAACGAAACTTTTCTCTCAATCCATACGAAATAATCCGAATGAATAGTAAAGAATCTATCAATCAATGCGCAATTTGGCGACAGACACATAACTTTTACGGTTTGAGTTGCATTTACAGAAGGTTGTAAGTTTATTTTGTGAATCCACGATTTTACAGCAAATCAAACTACAAACTTTCTTGCCATAAGTCGCATTACTTTTTGGTTCACTTCTTAGCTTAAATACTGGCCTGACTAGGGAATGCAACCTGTAAAAAATTGTTCCTGTAAAAACCGGTAAAGACATTTACACTTTACAGGTATCAGGTAAAGTAAATAGGCGCGCGGTAGCGATGCGCTCGTGACGCAAGTCCACATACGAACAAAATATTTTTCCCGGATTCTACTTAAATTCTAAAGCGAAGTGTCTTTTTGGACCCGTACGAAGTACAAAGGTCCTGTACGTTTACTAAAAACAAGCAAGGCCACTAACGTGGCACACCCGCTACTCTTTTTTGTTTATGCTAAAACAATGAACATATGCTACGCGGACTCGTACGAAAACCTACGTCCGTCGCAAGGGATGAAGTTTACGTCCTTACTTTATTGCATTAGAGATTGCCCAAAAGGCAATATTGAAAAACCCCTACGAAGCAACGGTGCGGAAAATCTTTCTAACCCCCACTAAACCCCTCGAGCTGGAACTGGCCGGCCCATCCAATAGGCACATATTTCTCCGCAACATAGCAAAAGAAATTATTAGCTTAGGACCTGCCAAGGGCGTAGAGACCTTGGACCAATATTTCAACGGACAAAAATGTTCCACCCTATTTTGTCTTCAACATAGCAAAAAAAAATTTTTGGCCAGGACGACCTTAGTACCTTTGGCCCTAGTAGAGGCCTTGGACCCAAATTTTTTCTCCAGAACGTTTAGGTATTCACTCACCTCCTAAATAGAGAAAGAATCATGAAATTCGAGTGTAATTTTTGAATCTTTGAATATTTTTTGTTTAACTTTGTCGCTAATTCAATTTTTTCGGCGAAATTTGTTGAAATTTGACGCTGTAAAAGACGTAGGTTTACTGCTGTGTAGAATTTAGGTTTATTTACAGTAATATACATAAACGTATGTATTGCTATTTACGTTGGTGTCGGTTGACACGTTCCATACCAAATATTCGGTGACCAAATGAACCCGACGTATCGATGGATGGAAACCGTTGGTTGAATTGATGAACGACGACACGTACGACGAATACTTTGACGGGACAATGTGCTAGTGCTTCATCTTTGTTTTACGGGAATATATGTAATGTCTCTATTTGAGGACGATACGATACGAACAAAAATCAAAAGACTGAAATGAAGGGACGAAGTACTAGTCCAATAATAATTTAACGGGACGATATGCTAGTCCGAAAGTAAGGTCGCGTCACGGTTCCGCCAACCTTGCTGGTGTGTTCTTTTAGTGCAATGATAATAGACAGTTGCTGCCGATGTTATCATTCCAAGAGCGCAAACCAAACTGATGAAATGACGGGACGATATGCCAGTCCGTAAGTAAGGTCGCGCCACGGTTCCTCCAACCTTGCTGGTGTGTTCCCTTTAAAAACTGATAATAGACAGTTGCTATCGATGTTATCAGTTCAAGAACTCAAACCAGAGTGATTTCTCCTATGCAATACGGCTTCTATTTATACGACAAAATTCATCATGGCTGATTGATATATGCAGTGTTGTCATATTGTCGTTATGTCATTCATATTTTAGGGTTGCTATCTTGTTATTCAATATTCTTAGGGTTGCGATGTTTCATATATTTTGTTATCTTCCAACATGTTGGTGTCGTTAATAAATAAAATGTGTAGGGATGTTACAACCCTAATTTTCTCTAATTTTTTTTTTTTCTTAGGACGGCAGTGTAGGGTCCCACATCATTTTTAGAAACCAAGCTAAGTCCAACCATCCAAACCAAAAAAATTTTCTTTCATGAATTGTTGGGTACTCATTGACGTTTCCAGCGAATAAAATTTATGAAAATCGGATAAGATTCAATCGAGATATGTCAAAAAACACGTAGATCCTTGTAGAGACTCACTTTTTTTGCGGATTCGGCATCTAAGGACCATGACCATACATACAAATTAACTCCGATTTCGAAATAGTTATTTACGTTACAAGGCAGTGGGCCTAAAGTACTTTACCGAGTAACGTATATAGTTTTTTTTTATTTATTCCAGAAAGTTAATAACAATTGTGGTTTCAAGTTCGAAGATGAGCAAAATCGATCGAGTAGGATCGAGTGGGTCCATTCGACATGTAAATCCAACCCTCAAGCTATATATAATGGAAAAGTCTTAAATCGTACCGCGTAGCGAAACTTTTTGTGTGCAAAATTTGGTTATTCAACGTTATCGTACGAAAAAGAGGAAGGAAGAGGACAGACAAGCAAAAAAGAGATATTCTAGCGGAAGGTACACCAAGGTGCAGTAAGGTACACCAAGGTGCAATAAGGTGCAGTAAGGTGGACCAAGGTGCAGTGAGGTGCACCAATGTGCAGTGAGGTGCAGTAAGGTGCACCAAGGTGCAGTGAGGTACACCAAGGTGCAGTGAGGTACACCAAGGTGCAGTGAGGTGCACCAAGGTGCAGTGAGGTGCACTGAGGTGCAGTGAGGTGCACCAAGGTGCACTGAGGTGCAGTGAGGTGCACCAAGGTGCACTGAGGTGCAGTGAGGTGCACTGAGGTGCAGTGAGGTGCACCAAGGTGCATATACGGACACACTTTTTTTTCTGACCCGTTACTCTAAAGAGTAACGGGAAAAAATGTCGAAGAAGTGGAGGTCGGACATGAAATTTTCGAGGGTCGATGAAACTTTTTCGCAAATATCTCAGCAAGTATAGCACGAAAATTCCTCATTTTGGTGTCAAATGAAAGCATTTTATGTCACAAAACTGGGAAAAATTTTTTGTGGGAATCGGGTCAGCCGTCTGGGCACTGGGATCAATGGAATGGACAAAAATGAGTTTCTTGGCCATATGCGAAAACAGTTTTTCGTCTATATTTCCTTAACTATGCAATATGGAGATTTACTGTCAAAAACAAAATTGTAGAGAACTAAATTTAAGCGAACCTGTTTCAGGCTGAGCAGTTTGGGAAAAAAAGTGGAGACGGATGGACGGACATTTTTTTTTATTGTTGATTCGTCATATTTAGACGATAATAAATGCCCCAACTGCCACTTCGATCTACTCCATGTACCATTAAAATTGTTTGTAGTAAACGTATAGGACCACGTAGGCTACTACGAGATTGAGTTGCCAGTGCGTTGGTTCGAAACTCAACCGCAGACGGATTTGTACCGATTGTAAGATTTGTAAACAAAACAAAGCTGATTGAATCGTTCAAGTCAAGTGAAGTTGAGTGTAGTGCCATCGTACGGCTTACCGGAAAAGGCATTGTTGGGAGAACCGGTATTCTACTCCTACTAGTTTCGCTCCTCGTTACATCTCATAGATGGCACTAGGTTTGTCGCACAGCTTACCACTGGCACAGTAAAACTTTCCGGTAATGAAAGGATCTCAAAAAGTAGAACCACAAACAGCGAAACTAGTAAATAATGATCTAGCCTTTAACCCTTCATGGGTTGTAGGGCAGATTATTATTATTATTAAACGTATAGGACCTTCGTACTTGTACGGGTCCAAACAACTTTCTTCACTTTCTACAAATTGCAGAAGGTGCAGAAATGTGCAGAAAATTGAAGAAAGTCAAAAAAATACTTTCTGTAAAATGGGCCCTGTTGGAATCTTCCCCTACATAATCGAATCCGTAAGGCTACACAGCTACCCTATGGAGTTGTCGCAGGACCATTGGTAAAAATTGGAGGCTAAGCCCGAAAGTAATGACATGGAACGGCTCGGAAACAATTAGCAAAAATTCAACGACTAGCGCATCACAGAATGCATGAAAACAACTCCTACTGCCACACTCGAGGCTCTGTTAAACATTTGTAATGTATCGGGATTACAATCCCGGAGTTAATAGACGGAGATGTTTATTGATTGACAATCCATTTATTACTGACTCGACACACATTAACGCAAAGGAACAGCGTTCACATATACTACAACATTGAACCACTGCACATACATATCGAATCCATGCCGAGAGCCACCCACTCTGAAAATGAAGGGAGACGCCAGTATACCAGTTTGAAAAAAAGTTTAAGGTGTCATTTCACTCAAGAGAGGCTTGGGCAAATGACACTGCAATTCCAAAACGGGACCGTCTAACGTGGTACTCAGATGGCTCGAAGTACAATGTGCTTGCTGGAGCTGGTATTTACTGCCCTCAATATCAGATCGGCGAATCGTGCACCCTCGGACCATATGCATCCAAATTTCTAGCAGAGATCTATGGAATCACGCAGTGCTGCAAAGAGCTCATAAACATTTTTTTGATATGTTGTAGAGGAAGTTGTAGGGATTACTTTCGCACATGGAAGTAGTAGCCTCCGCGCCACGGTTTGGCGGCGACGGTGGCTCGAAAAAATTGTATATATAATTAGTCAAAAACAATTTTTCTACTTCCAAAAGAACTGACATCACAACAAAACTCCCTTTTAAAAGGGAAATGTGACGCAAATGTGAAACACTTGATATCAATTTGGGTGACCCTTAAAGCTCTGGAACGCAAAAAATTCTTTCGACATATTTTCACTTTTGAATAAAAAATGCGTCACAAATGCCGGACCCCCGATGTTGGAGTTTTTCTGCTCTTTAAAAATTCATACGCAAAAATTTCGCTCTCCGTGCTACATACGTCGCGCATAGTTAAATTTGAAATTTGAAAGAGCGGAAAAACTATAGCGACGCTATAATAGGCGCTAATTTCCATAAGAAAAAAAAGTTTTTCGACAGAATAAATACGAACGTCAAAAAAGGCATGTTTGAAATAATCCCAAAAAAATCACAAATCAAAATAATCGTAAATAATCCTTGTAGAAAAGAAGTAGTTGTGTACTTGAAAAAGTACTGTGCCGTATGATAACAAATCACATCTATGATCACTCTCCCCGGCTTATGTCAAAGTGTACAAAATTTCACAATACAGACAGCTGACAAACGAGCCATTTTTCGTCACTTGACTTTTTTCGTGAAATTTTGTATTTTGACGTAAGCCGCCGCCGTCATTTAAAAGGGAACTAAACAAATTTCACCTTTGCTGCAAAAATTTTATTAGCGAAGTTTGCAAAATCGAGCCGAAGGCACTCGGTCGTTGAATCAAACAATATTAAACATTATACATTTTGAAAACCAAAAAGAATTAACTTCTCAAATACAGTGTACACCAGGGCCTATTTTTGAGAAACATTTTCACGAAATTTTCGCGAAACTCAAGAAATTCTCGCAAAATTGTCTAAAATTCAACAAAATCAAAAGAAATCCTCGAAAGTCAAAACGTTTATAGAAAATTGTGAAGTACATCAAATAATTAGATCTAAAAATGTTTTCGATAGTTTCTATACTTCATGCGTGCTTTCCCAATGAGAAGTCTAACAATTTTTCCTCATATCTCGCAATGCTATCCTACCTCCGCACTCCATAATCGTATAGCTACGTAAGCCTTGTCAATTACCTTCTTTGAGGTCGCAGACATCTCATAGGAAAAGACCACACTACAGTATTCTAGGTGCGGCAAGAACAACGACTTAGCCATCATAATCCTGCTCTTCAGAAGCGTAGTGCGGAAGTGCCACAATGCACTCCGCAGTGATCTGTACACCTTATCACAAACAAAGCTAGCATGATCATTCCAGTCCATCTTACGGTTAAAAAGTATACCGAGGTTTTCGACGGAATCATAATAGGATATTATCAATCTGCTCAGCCAAATAGGTGGATGCATCTAGCCTCGTTCGTTGAGCTGATGGCTATGGCTTGCGTCTAAGCGTTAATTTCTAGCTCGTTAAAATCCATCTCAAATCATTGTTAATATCCGCTAAACCCCTTATAGTGTCCCCCTGCAAAAAGGATTTGTAAACCTGTACATCAACAGCAAAAAGGTGATAAGACATGTATTTCATAGCATCGGGGATGTCGTTAATGAATAGAGAGAACAATGGATATGGCTGAAGACTCAAAACTAAACTTGTGCTCTAACTTACTGCAAAACAGATTGTGGTTAACAGAGTCGAAAGTCATAACCTTCTTGTCCATGGCCACATTAGGGGCCGTAATTTTCGTTAAGGGGCCTTTCAAATAGTGCGCACGCTTTTTTGGGGGGAGGTGGGTTTGAGAAAAGCGTGCGTTGCATACATTTTGAATTTTTTCCATGTATTTTTGCCTGCAAGGGGGAAGGGGGTGGGTTTGAATAGCCCCTAAGGCGAAATTTGCATTATAGCTTACTAATGTCCGGGAATTCCTTAATTTGGAATTTCAATAGAACTTCCAGTATTTTAGACATGGCAGGACGAATGTTAATTGGTCGAAAATCGTTTAAACCATAACCACCACAATCTTTAGAGTTTTTGTGTATATCTTCTTTGCACATTTTAACCGAGTTCTAGCGGTAAGAAGATCGACCAACAAAATGCTCTTTGACTGGGTCTTACATGACCGTAACACGACAGAAAAAAGTGTTTTTTAATATTCTGAATCGATTAAATCAAACTTGCTTGAACATGACTCCTCATCTTATGACAGCTTCATGCAATTTTGACTAGACCACTTCATATTCAGTTGCCGCGATAGACACTTTTTATAAGTGGCTCATTTAGAATAATTTTCGGCCGATGGCCACAGAGTTTTCGACATTTTGGTGTTTGACTACCTTGTCTATAATATTTTTTGTTAATATGCCTCCACTTTATTCTATATTATACGAGTCGCTACTTAAGTTTATAGGACTATTTACACTATTACAAACATAGACCAATTCGCTCTGAACGATGCGCTGTATGAAATAAAGAAAACCCGCATATAACTCACAGATGTCAAACGAGGTACCAACTATATATTTTACAGGCGCTTTCACAGAAGCAGATCAACATAAAACTATGCAAACCGAAAATTATTTCATTTTGTTGTTTTGATTGATCAAATATTGTGAAAATACAATCTGTTGCACTTTTAAAGGTCGTTTCATTGCAAAGATGCAGTTACTTCAATACGAGAAATTTTCGCGAAATTCGCGAAATTTTCACGAAATTCGCGAAATTCGAGAAATTTTCGCGAAATTCGAGAAATTTTCACGAAATTCGAGAAATTTTCGCGAAATTCAGGAAATTTTCGCGAAATTCGCGAAATTTGTTTCTCAAAAATAGGCCCTGGTGTACACCATTTGAGTTCTTAGAGTAGGCTAGTTATTGAATGAACTATCGGCTACTACTTCCTTGTCCGAACATGATCCTCACAATTTCCTCTACCCCCGTCTATTTTCGGCGATTTTGGCGGTAACGCAGATTACCCAACCCAACAACTTTCCCTTTAGCGCCAAACATGTCCTAAGATTATTGTGAATGGCTCAAATTTAGACGACCCCTTTACAGTTGCCAGTGAATTCAATAAATTCTTCACCAGCGTTGGTGATGCTTCCTCCTCTGATCGTCGTCCTTCCAAGAATACTGGTAATACAACACGCCTCAATATCTTAAATGACTTCTGCTTTAAACGAGTAGAGGAAGAAGCAATTTCATCTTGTATCGACAATTTACCAACAAGCGCCGCTGCTGGTTCTGATGGCATTAGTGTGCGTTTCCTCAAGAGGTACAAACCCATTCTGTCAGGCTGCATTACGTCTCTTGTAACTGACTGCATTGAATCTAGCCGCTTCGACAGAGTTCTGAAACTGGCTAAAGTCATCGTTCTGCCTAAATCAGGTGACCCAGACAATGTCAGCAACTACAGACCAATCTCCCTACTTTCATCGCTGTCGAAACTACTAGAGAGAATCTTATATGATCAATTGTGTTCACAACTGGAGTCGAAAGGTTTCTTCAAGATGAAGCAATTTGGGTTTCTGAAGAAGTCCAATACCTTAGCGTGCTGCCTAGATCTCTGCACAAATATCAGAAATGACTTAAATGGAGGTTTTTCCGTTGGCTGTCTTTTCATAGACTTCAAAAAAGCCTTTGATTCTGTCAACCATAGGATTTTACTGTCAAAGCTCCAGAATGTCGGGCTAGAGGGACCTGCATTTGCCCTAATGAAAGATTACTTGAGTAACAGAAAACAATTCGTATGTATAAATGGTGTAAACAGTCCCGTGTTGAACGTTAACTGTGGAGTTCCACAAGGATCTACCCTGTCCTCACTTCTCTTTGTTATTTTTCTCTATGACCTCTTCAAGAAGGGATTCAAAGGTAAACTTTATCTTTACGCTGATGATACTGCATTCCAATATGCAAGTTGTTCGCTAATAGAACTACAGTCTTCTATGCAGAAAGATCTAAAACTTTTGTGTTCTTGGTCAGATGAGAACCTGATGTATGTGAATGTGCTCAAGTCTAATTACATGATTTTTAAGGAGAGTATAGTTCATAACTTCAAACTTTCCTTTAACGGTGCCATTCTCGTACGCTTGAAAACTGTAAAATATCTCGGGCTAATGCTCAACAATCTTACGTGGGACGAACATATTCAGAAAGTTGTGAGAAAGATTTCTCCCGTCATAGGAGCACTAAAGCGCATCAGATGGTTTGTCCCCACCTCAGTTTTGTTCAGTATTTATTTCTCGTTTGTCCACTCACACCTGAATTACTTGAATCCAATCTGGAACTGTGCTCCTCGGTTCCTGCTGGATAAGATACTTTATCTAAAAAAAAGAGCTCTACGCTACGTATATTATCTAGGTTTCACATATTCAGTTAGAAATTGGTTTAACAGCTCAATCCTTTCCATATAGTATCACAACATGTACCAGACAGCTTCATTAGTTTTTTCCATGAAAAATGGGCTCTTAAAGCATTTTTTTACACTTGAGTATAACAGCGATATACACAGTCACTATACGAGAAGTTGCGATCTTCTTCACACTACTTTCTCGCGCTCTCACTTCAGTCAACTTGCGGTGAACAATCAGGGTTTTAGTTTTTTCAATGAATTGCCGGCTGAGATTCGAAACACTGGCAGTTTGATTGCGTTTAAAAATAAACTTAAATCTTACATTCAGCTTCTTTTTTGATCATGAAATGATTATCGTGTTTCGCGGAAGTCATCCTTTTTGTCAACACAACGCAAAGTAACTTAATTTGATTATCTCATTGGACCCGTACGAAGTACAAGAGGTCCTATACGTTTACTACAAAAAATTTTATTGTAACATGGGATAGATCGAGGTGGGAGTGGGGGGATGCATCTATTATCGTCTAACGAATCTGCAATAAAAAAAAAGTCCGTCTGTCCGTCTGTCCGTCTGTCCGTCTGTCCGTCCGTCTCCACTTTTTTTTCCAAACGGCTCAACCGATCAGCCTAATCTTTTTTTTCCCTGAAAGGTACATGCCTCCCATGATTCAAGTTCGAAGATGAACAAAATCGATCAAGTGGTTCCGGAGATATGGTCGAGGAAGTGACCAAAAACATGGTTTTTCGAGGGTCGCTAAAACTTTTTCGCAAATATCTCAGTAAGTAAAGCACGGAAATTGCTCAATTTGGTGTCAAATGAAAACATTTGATGCCAAAAAACTGGGGAATTTTTTTTAGTTGGAATCGGGTCAGGGGTCTGAGCACTGGGAGCCATGGAATGGGCGAAAATAAATTTCTCTACCCAAAATGATAAGAGATAGTTTTTTTCAGTATTTGCTTAAATACGCAATACAGAGATTTACTTTCAAAGGCAAAGTTGCAGAGAATCAAATTTTAGTGAACACCTGTCTCAGGGTTTTGGGGAAATATGGTCCAATCCTGGTATATGGCCACTTCCATAATTGGGCAGGATGACCCAGATCTCCAGAACTATGAGAGTTAGAAAGTTGGTTCCATAGGCGAAGTTATAGAGAATTAAATTTAAGCGAACACGTGTTTCAGGGTTTTGGTGAAATATGGCCCAATCCATGTATATGGCCACTTCCATAATTAGGCAGGATGACCCAGATCTCCAGAACAATGAGGGTTAGAAAGTTGGTTCCAAAGGCGAAGTTGTAGAGAATTTAAAATAAGCGAACACGTGTTTCAGAGTTTTGGTGAAATATGGCCCAATCCATGTATATGGCCACTTCCATAATTGGGCAGGATGACCTGGATCTCCAGAACTGTGAAAGTTAGAAAGCTGCTTCCAAGGACAAAGTTGTAGACAATAAAATTTTAGATAACACGTGTTTCTGGGTTTTAGAGAAAAACGACTTAGTCCTTGTATATAAGATTTTCTAGATTTGGTGTGAGACGTACTTCGGTAGGACCTTTGACATTACCTTGGGTGATTTCTATGGATTTTTGAAATTCTTACAGTTATAAGAGAACAGAAAACGTTGTATTGTTTGCTTATTTGTATATTTAGGTACGTTCGAGTCACTTTGCCACATCTATTCTGTTTGTCACATCTATTCTGATACGTACGGGTCTTTGGTTATGTTTTTTGATTATTTTTGATTTTTGATTTTTGATTTTTCATTAGATTAAATTTTTGTTTTTTTTTATGAATTTTGATTCTAATTTTTGATTTTGTAAAACGTATAAACACTATCGTACGATTCAACACATTTTCATAGATTATCATGTACTTAACATAAACAGACATAAACATCTATCTCGAACACCGCACTGTCTCATACAAAATGTGCTACCATACACATATTACACACACAAAAACATACATATGGGCTTCATATGACGCCTTAAAAGAGCCTTGGCGCCCAAACGAGGCCGGTACTCCCCTTTTTAAAGTCTCATATGGTGGGCGTAGAATGCCCATCCGAAGGTCCCTGCAAAGTTTCAAGAAAAGTTATCGACCGGTTTTAGAGCGGGAGCAAAATAATCGTTTTCCATACAAGTGCCAATGGAAACTAGTAGCTAACTAAGTAAGTAACTATCTAACTAACTAACTAACTTTGGCTTTTATGAAAATACACTTTTTGTGTAGAAAATGACCATTTTCTGAAGGTCATATCTCCGGATCCACTGAACCTATTTTAATGAGTGAAAAGACACTTCGCCTCAGAATTTTCCATAGAATCCGGGAAAAATATTTTCCGGGGGTTATGTCACGAGGGGGGAAGTCAAGACTTAGCTGTATATATGGTTTCACAGTCTACAAAAACAATTTTTCTTAATTTTTTGTTCGTACACTTACGGAAATATATTTTTGCATCAAATAGAATTTTGTACTTCTGCGCAAGTTTTTGCAGTGTTAAAAAGCTGCGCAGAAGTACAAAATTCTATTTGATGCAAAAATATATTTCCGTAAGTGTATGTGGACTTACGTCACGAGCGCATCGCTATCGCGCGTCCATGATTGATAAATGAGCTTTGGAGAAAAATCTTTACAACTCTCTGAGAAAAGTTTCTCTTCTTCGATACGCAAAAGAATTTCTCAAAGTCACCTACCACACTCAGTTACAAAATATGGTTTTAGGTGTGCGTGTGAAAACTGACAGCATTTCATGCCACGGACGTACAAAATAGGGGTAGGCCTAGAAGGAGGTTCGTAGATTCAATTGAACTAAATTAAAAATGTAGAGGACTCCCATTAGACGGCGGATGATAGGATGGTATTTAGTTCAAGGGAGTGATAAAGACACACCGACAAGCACTTACTATAAAATGTGATGATAATGTGAACGATTACAAATACAATAACCACTGAAAGAACATCGAACGTTTTTTTTTGCGTCAGTTTCACACCATTTTCTTTTCTTTGATTGTTTTATCGACTCGGAATGTACTTTTAAACATCCAAACTTTTGATCGGAATCCAAATCTTAAAGCAAGTTTTTTTTTCGTTTCGTAAACACATAAACCGTTGTCACGGATGAAATTCTTTCAGCGTAAGTCACATTCCGTGTTTTATATTTTCTAATGTTTTATATTTGCTAGTAATCTTCACCCTCTTTGAAACTCAAATCTCTTAAAATTAACATAAAACTTTACGGTTTGACCTAATTAACGTTATTATTGTTATGCTTGTGTATACTTGCGATTATAAATATACATTTTTTATCATTGAAAAAGCGACTGACAATAGACCTGAGAAGATTAAGCCAGTGATATTCAATAAAAATTCGCAAAGTGCTACTAACATTTTAATCACTTCATTTACATATTTATTATCAAGTCAACCACACCTCAATGGCGTTATGGATGAAGTGATAATTTGAATCATTTGAATCAATCAAGCATGATTGAATGACATTTATTATTCGCGAGATGATTCGTCTAGTCAAGACCAACAACACAATGTCTACATTTTACTACAGGTAAACGGACTGTGTATCAATTATGAATAACAGTTTCCCATCTGATTGCGGTGTATAATTAAATCATCTTTTTGATGGATTCATTGCTTGAGGCTGTTAATATAATGCAATAAGACGGTATGGCGAAAATCATGCTTTTATTGGTAAGCATACGCTTAGTTTACTCGTTTATAATTCAAACTGGACGTGACTTTTAATTTGAGAAAGTCAGTATTTTTGTGTCTCATTATGAATGATTAGCTCATAAATTAGTATATGCAATTTAGTTGCATTTTAGCGCCAGACGTTTTATGCATAACATGTATTGCACTAACGCATACATGCACACGTGCCCCTGGTACTATCGAAAAAAGGACTGAAGGAAGAAGGGGGCAAATGATTTTGGAAGAATTTGTACGAGGGTGGGTTGAAAAAGGTGGTACTTTTTGAATGAAACTTCTTCATTTGAAAAAAGTGTTTATTTGATCCCGTCCAAAAAGTAAGATCGGTCGATGTCTGCAAAATAGGCCTCCGTTGCGGCGATCACCTCCTCATTCCGAATGTCGTTGCAGCGAGCGATTTTTTTAGGTTTGGAAAGAGAAAGATGTCGGAAGGGGAAGTCTGGAGAATACGGTGGATGCGGTAGTAATTCGTATCGCAATTGGTCCAGTTTGGCCATGGCTACTTCGGCTGTGTGTACTGGTGCGTTGTTGTGGTGAAACAGCACTTATTTCTTTGCCAAACGAGGACGTTTTTTCTGCAATTCTTCATGTAGTCGGTTCAATAACTCAGAGTGATAGAGCCCTGTTATTGTTCTGACTGTCTCCAAATAATCAATGAAAATCACTCCTTGGTAATCCCAGAAAATAGTCGCGATCACCTTTTTTTGGCGATGGTACGGTCTTTGCCTTCTTCGGCGCACGTTCTCCGGGAGCAGTCCACTGTTTGGACTGTTCTTTGGTATCTGGTGGATCCATGTTTCATCGACAGTCACAAAACGTTGTAAAAAGTCTTTTGGATTCCGCTGGTATAGGGCCAAACACCGCTTTGAAGTTACCACAGATTTTTCCATCTTAACGGAAAATTAGTGCAGAGTTTGACGTTTCTAATTAAAACATATGAAGGGACCCGTACGTATTACTAATTATAAACGTCTAATGTCTGTCTGTTTATCTGTCTATGCGTCTATCTATGTGCCTATTCGTCTATTCGTCTATTTATATATTTATAAGTTTGTCTGTCACGATCCCGTTATTTTTTTGTTTAATTGCGTTTACACTGGCGAAGAAAAAAAAATACTTTTTGATATGTTGTTGGGGATGGTGCAAAACGTCGAGAAAACGTGTTCCGGGGTGGGATATTGTTCTGAAATAAGGGAGTTATGGGTCAAGAAAGGGTCGAGATTGAAAATCGTCCAAAAGTCAGTTAAGATGTCGTCTTAGAGATTTGGT
>CM055406.1:102523710-102545951 GCA_029228625.1 Pseudolycoriella hygida
GATATCTAGTGCATGACCTGGAGGTTTCGGATATGAGGGTTCTTAGGAATATAGCGAAAGTTAATAGGAGGGAGCAGTGGGATAATCATATCAGGAACGACGACATTAGGGAAAACTTAGGGATTGCGTCAGTGGAAGAGGAAGCAAGGGCCAGTCGTCTGGTTTGGGCACGTTCAAAGGATGGGTAATAACAGGTTACCGAAAAGTATCTTGGGTGCACAGGTCCCGGGTGTTAGGCCAAGGGGTAGACCAAGGAGAAGGTTTATAGATTCAATTAAATCAGATTTAGAAGTTAGAGGACTTTCTCTGGGCGAACAAACCATCTCCTTGGCAGGCGATAGAAGAGCATGGAGGACGATAGTTCACCATTCTGGGGTTGTGACATAAAGACCTCACACCGGAGGGTAATAATGGTCTATAAAGTTTGATGATGATGATGATGAGGACCTCTCACTACCTGCCCGACCGAAAAAAAACTGCATTTATAGTAGAAATATGGAATTTTTTTTTTTTTTTAATAGAGCGGGGCATCCCAGGGAAGAGCTTCCGCACCCCAATTCTTCTTGAACTTTTATCAAAGGACCTCTCACTACCGGCACCACCTCAAAAAACATAAATCTAAGCTGTTTCCGTAAACTAGATTTTTGCCAAATTTTGAATTTTCAGAAAAAAATCGGTTCTTCAACAACTCCAAAAAAATTTTTAAAACTTAAAAAATTTTTTCCACAGTTCTAGTTTTTCAGTCGTACGGGTCTTCGTAACATCACACTTGCAATATCTCTTTAACATTGGCTGGCCGTATGTTCGCAATCTGTTCAATTATACCAAATGTGGAATATGTAGCATGCGATGCGAATAAAATCGCGTAAGACGTTTTTACATATTTTACAAATTTAAGTAATTTTTCGCTTGTCCCGTTGATATAAATCAATAATAGATACTTTGTTTTATTTATTTTGAAGAAAACATAATAAAAAAATCGCGCGCGATGGAAATTATATACGAAGCGAAAAAAAAATCACAGAAGTTCTGCGATGCGATTTTATTCGCACGAACCGTCAAGCATCATATGAAATCACATGTAATGTAATTGTAGCGCCAGAAAATTCGCATCGCGTCTCAATATAATGACCCCTTTAACGAAACTTTTTCACATTTACTCTCTTTCGCATGTTTCTCAGTTGGAAAAAGTGCACCTAAGTAATTTTGTGTTGGCTTAGCATAAACGCTAAACCAACCCAAACTTAAATTTACGTTTTGACTGAAAAAATTTCGAGCTTTCCAGCAACGTTGTAGTTGTACGTTGCGATTCTAGCTTTGGGAAAATCATGAGAAAAATTTAATGGAGATTATAACAGTGTATCAACACCTCGAATTTTTTATCATCATCGCAGTTTAAGACATATTTATTCTAGTATTGCGTTATTCAAGCCATTCAACCGTCAAACGCGTAAAAGCTAATAATTGCGGTCGATCCGTTCGTTGTTTGGTCTAAAAAAGTAATTCTTTAAAAAATGTTAAGCTTGGCAGCTTTGGTGTATCACCAAAACAAAATCTTTATGAAAGTCCAACGGCGGACTTTACGTGACGCTCTCGATCCTTTTGATATGCCGGATAAAAGGTATGTATTTGTGGCAGTTTTGTAAAAAAGTCAATCGTATGTTTTAGAATTGAAGATCGAAACAAATGCAATGGCTGCATTTACATGTGGTTTAATTCTTTACAAGCTCTTGCAAAATGTTTACAATTTTTTGTTACCTTATCGGTAATTTTTGTTACACAAAATCGGGAGTTTCACAAACAAAAGAAATTCGAATGTTGTCAATTAGTGATAGCTACTTTACGCGATCAACCTTCATGTGCCTCTGTGCACCCCTCCCAGGTTACTCCAAGTGAAACCTTCACATCATTATTTAACTTGATTCTTCGTCAATATTTTTCTATACCAATATCAATGCTTTATTTATTTACATTTGTAACGTTTTCGTTACTTCAGCATCTTTTATCGGAATTGCATTCGTCGCAAAGGGAGTCGGACAAAATGTAAAATATCCACTGGACATAAATTTCCGGGGGAAGTAATCCCTGGACAAAATAATCCATGTAAAAATAACCCCGACAAAATAACCGCTGCATTTAGTGATCGTTGTAAATGCGGACCTAAATTAACTTGGCTATTACGTTTCAAAAATCCGAATAAAATCGGTATCCGGACGAAATCCGAACGTATATTTCTCACCAGCGCAGTGACAATTTACTTAAACCAATTACATTCATCACTGCAGTGCCGCAGGCCGTGAACGTAATGTCAAAATAAAGAATTGAGGGTTGAAAAGGGAAATATAATGGGCAGAGCCCCATGCACGTAAGGCCGCCTGCAGAGCGTAATCTAGCCCGCCAAAGGCGTATTAAAGCTCGCCGAAGGGGCGGGCGTGAGGGAGCCGAGTCGCCCAAAATGACACAATATCCTTTTACTGTAATATAATGTATTTTTTTTAAATATTACAAAATTGATTATGGGCACTTCGATCTTTTCGACGCAGAACATTATTCTAGGCAAAATGTCGCTACGGAAAACGTGGTTTTTTGTAGGTCGGTGAAGCTTTTTCGATTTTATCTCCACGAGTTTAGCACGGAAATTCTTTTCACGGTTTTAAAATGGGGTCCATCGACTTGCAAAGCTGAATTTATTGATTTACAATGAAGTGGGTTATTTTGTCCGGGCTATTTTGCCCAGTTATATATTGTTCTAGAGCACTAGCAAAGAGAAACTATTTTATATTTTCTTTAATTGAACTTTACTCATTTCCTAAGTACTTGACGTTTTTCATATTTCCTTACACTCTTTTCGTTTGCACGTACAAGCAACAAATCCGTACAAAAACAAGTTGAATTTAACGACTGTAACCTGAGTGTAACATCGGAAGTTGCGGGCATTGTTAACATTTGAACCGATACTTAAAATAAGAAAGTTGATGTCCACGACAGGCGAATGATATGTATTGATTAGAAGTAAACACACAAAAACTGTGTATTGGTTTCGCAATGAATGTAAAACTACTTGAGCCATCAATTTTGAGTTACAAAATATTTTCTCTATTTGTAGATTCAGAGAAATGTACAGGTTACCAAGAAGTCTAGCTCTGGATTTCTTGAATCTAGTAGAAGACTACATGGATGGCGACCCTTGCCCAGAAATTCCGAAGACCATCCAATTCTGCGCAGTTCTGAAGTTTTATGCCAGTGGAACATATCAGCGGCGTGTTGGTTCCGATGCTTTTGCTTGTATGAGCCAGACGCTGGTGTCGCATTGTGTGCGAGCATACAGCTTCATTATTGCAACAAAAGTAATGGATCAGTTAATTCAGTTTCCTCAAACAATTGACGAGATAAAAGAACTGCATGACGAGTTTCAGTTGAACGCTAACTTCCCTGGGGCTTTCGGAATAGTTGATGGCTCCCTAATAGCATTAGCAGCTGTTCCTCGTTCTGAAGAACACACATTTATGTCAAGAAAGCGATTTCATGCTATAAATGCTCAATTTGTAATCGACATAAATTTACGTTGTCTTAGTGTGAACGCTCGATATCCTGGGTCAACTCACGATTCGTTGGTTTGGCGGTCATCATTGGTAAATTCTTTTCTGCGTCAAATTTGCAATCAAACTGGTTCGCGATGGCGATTCTTTATGCTAGCTGACAATGGTTACCCATTGCAGCCATGGCTGTTGAAGCCATACGATAGTACGGACACAGAGCTAAAAGAAATATACAACAAAAACCATTTAAAGCTAAGATCACTGGTGGAGCGAGCAATCGGGCATCTCAAGGGTCGGTTTCGTTGCTTGTTAGGAGAAAACAAGTTGAGATACGATACACGAATGAGTGCTTATATTATATACGCCTGTTCAACACTCCACAATTTTTTGATTACCAACAAATATCCTGTTGACGACATAAATCCAATTTTTGAGAATGAAGACTACGACTTCGATGAAGAAGAAGGCTTGGATATACCATGTGATGAACTCTGTCGTGGTGCGGAAGTAAGAAACAAAATTGCGGAATATTTTTATCTCATCAGTGACTAAGGCAACATGAGTCATTTCACAGTATTAAGGGGTCAATAAAAGACGTCTGGTCTTGCCATAATCCAGAACCTTTTCCCATCCACTCAAACTGACCATTTTCCCCTCCAATAAAAACAGAGAATTTCCCCTCCGCTCAAACCAGATCCTTCCCCTTCCACTCGAACCAGACCCTTTTTCCCTCCGCTCAAACTAGACCCTTCTCCTCTCATCTCAAAGCAGACGTGTTTTATGGACAACTCCAACGCCAGAAATGCTATTTTACATTTTATTTGAATATTCCGAATTTCAAAGTTGAATGACAGTTTTAATAATACCAAATAATTACTGTAGTTTTTCATTGTACATAATGCCGAGTATTTGTAAAAATAAATATAGTTTTTCAAATAGACTTTTAGGTGTCTTTACTAAACGAAATGAAGGAATAAATTTTTTGAAACCGATTTTCAACATTTTTTTCCCCTAAAGGTAATGGGGTATGCTCCTTTTTGCAACCTATTTTTAATCGAAAGCTGAGTGAAATTTATGAATTTTCTGATATTAGTTGTTTAAAAAAATTTTTATTTGGATTTTTAATTAAATTATTCGTAATTAAAGTGTAACTGGTTTAGCCGAAACTCAAACCAATTTTGAAACGCTATCTCTAATAATTTTCACGTAATAAACAATTCTTCTATACACTTAACCGAGTAACACCACGTATTTCTTAGCCGAGACGTGCCAGGGATTCACTCGGGATTCCCATATATTTTATAAATAATTTTTATAAAAAAAACTATCCCGAATAGTCCCGAATTTACACATACTGTAGAACAATTTTTGGCTGCAGACACCTTTTTTCTCAAAACAAGCACACCCCATTGCAAAATCTTTTATGGAACTGAATTTGGGCATTGTTGGGCCAAGGGCCGCTGCGCTAGGGGCGATTAAGTGGTTTTGGGTCTTTTGTATACAACTCGAGTAAATCTTTCCAATTTTCATAAATCTTTCTTTGTTGGAAAGGTCCAATGTGTGTCAAACAATTTATTTAAAAGAAAGTCACAAAAAGTCCGAAAAATGCCAAATTTTTCTATTTGTAAGAATCGTGAATTAGCATCAAATGGGCTATTCCAAATATATGTAATGTAAGGAACAAAAATTTCTCCTGAGTCGTCCAAAAGTCCAAATTTTATGTTCTATGGAAAAATTGTTCACAACTGTAATATATGATTTTCTGCCGAACGTATGATTTAGCTATTTGCTACGGTTAAGGCAGTATTCCCGTTCCTTACATTACAGACGTCACTGTTTGCATAGAATGGGCCAATGCAGCCTAGTCCGAAACGCAGCCTGGTGCCAAAAAGTGACAAATGAAAGTTGTAGCCGGTAGCGAAAAGTTGAGAGCAAAATATTTTTCAACTTGACATCAGGCTGCGTACGACCCTCGCCTTTGAGGGCCTAACAAATCAAATGGATTGGTGGAAATTGTCCCTGACACCCAGCTTCTCTGAGCACAGAACCGTAAGGTTCAGATTGAGAGGCTGGGCGGTGGAAGTTGTGAAATTCAGGAACACCAAAATTTCGGAAAAACGGAAATTTCGTCAGTCATGTTACCAACCATAGGCGACTGAAATAAAAAGACAATAAACTTAAAATACATTATATTATATTAACAAAAACATTTTTAAAAACAATTAAAATCTTCCAAGAATCTGTGATACAATTCTTATGTCCAGAGCATTATTCTACATCTTATTTACAAATTTATCAGCTATATTCGACAAAGTCTGCAAAGTAGAATTTATGACAGCCAGCATTTCGTAATGGTTACGATTTGTGGCAAACATAAGTTCTGAGTGATTTCTCATTGTATCTTCGATAAATTGTTCTTGAGAATTTACTGATTGTTGCACGGTTTCGTAGCTTGTGTATCTCTATAATTTCGAAAAATTTACATTATTTTAAATTATGTTAGGAATAATGAAATAAAACAAATGGATTCTGGAAATATGTGGACGACAGTCGGCTAAAGCTTCATTACCGTAACACCACATAAATCTGACCGTAGCCCTCCCCTATGATTCTCCATACAAAAAAAATGGTCGTGCGATCAGCGCCGCCGGGTTGAAGTTTGAAAAATTTAAAAGTTTTATATTGTGATTTATGCAAACTGTGCCAACTTCACGTCTGTCATGTTTCAAACAAAATTGACAGAATGGCGCTTTTCAAAATTTGTTTGACAAATGTCACTAACTTCACTGCAAACATTTATTTGACAAACAAATGTCAAACGGGTTGTGAAATTTGAAAAATATGAGGTTATGGTTTCAACAAGATTTATATGGTAGTGTCATACACCTGACCTTAATTTTGACCAACTTTTCCCTAATTTTGACCTCTTTCGTGAAATTACAACAGAAATTGAACTTGACGCACTTTTTCCATACATATTTTCGATTTTCAATGTTGTCAGCAATGACAATTTTCGGTTATTGGCCTATTTACGCTAAAGGCCATTCTTAACGATAACGACATCTATTATCCTCGTAACGTCGATATCATGAACTAAAGATAATCTACTCCAAGAGTCAGAGTTTTCAAAAAAGTTAGTCTGCTTCAAATGCCTAGTGTATAGAATGCGCTGCCATCTACTTTCATTATGAACTGCCTATGACGTAAAGTATACATAGTGGGTAGTGACATAAAGTATGTTACGCTCCTAGAGGGGGAGGGGTTCTTACTCCTAGCGAGACAGAATATTTCAGAGGGGAACGAGGTCTGGCCAGTATTATTTCACGCGAAATTTTTGTTTGGTTTGACTGAAATTTATATATTTAGACCCGTACGAAGAACGAAGTCCTTCGAAAAGGGGTCTTATGCGTTTACAACGACATTTGTAACCCAATTTGTAATCCCAATTTCGACCTGGGAGTGGGGAGGAGCTTCAATCATGGTCCTTAGATAACGAATCAGCAATAAAAAAAATGTCCGTCCGTCCGTCGCCGCGATAACTTGAGTAAAACTCAACCGATTTTCAAAAAGTCTTTTCCCAGAAAAGTTATTGGAAAATTTTTTATGGGATGGAATCTGGACACGCCGAGCTAGGGCCGTTCAGGTGGTTTTCGGTTTTTTGTATATAACTTGAGTAAATCTTTTCCGATTTTCATAATTTCTTGAAAGGCCTGAGCATGCCTGACATTTTACAGAAGAAACATTTTTAATTTTGAGCTTTTGGACTCAGCCAGGGCCCTAAAATTGAATGTCTACTAGGGTCCAACGTGTTTTTTCTACATTAATCAGGTAAATCTTATCCGATTTTCAAAAACATTCTTTTCCTGAAAGATAATCAGAAAATTGGTTACAATAATAAATTTGAGCAAAATTGGTCGAAAAATTTCGATGGCTTTTTGAAGGTCTTGGAACTTTTTCACTTCTATCTCCGCGAAATTAAAACAGAAATCACACTTAAAGATTTAAAATAAAAGAAATGGACATCAGAAAATCACGAAAATTAAATTAGTCACAATCTGTTGAGTGGTTCGGGCTGTAGAGTCCACAGTGTGGGCCCAACTCACGCTACGCGATCGTACACGAAATTTGGTGGTTTTTTGTGAATATTTCTTTAACGAAGAGGTTTTTTGTGCAGTGTTGCAGAGAAAAAAGAGGCCGAACTTTTTTGGCCTAGTGCAGTTTTTTTTTCAAATTTTGAATTTTTTTTAATGTCGGGCCTTTTAAAGGATTGGATATATTTTTTGCGATGTTTCTTCGGACGGGTTTTTCAATATTGCCCTTTCGGCAATATCGAATCCAATTTGATGCAGACGCAATTTCATACACTTAAGAGTTAAGGCCATATTTACTTATATACTCGAATCTTTTTGCAACATCTTTTCTGTTTGGCACATCTATTCTGATGCGTACGGTAGAGATGAGCAGGTCGACCATTTTTCGAAACCCGATCCGGATCGAACCCGGCCCGATAAAATTTTTCGAAAACCGAAACCCGAATTGTTTCAAAACCCGACCCGACCCGACCCCGACCCGATGAAAATTTTCGAAACCCGAAAAAAACAATTCGGGTTCGGGTTCGGGTTTTTCGAAGTTTCGGGCAACCCGCTCATCTCTAGCGTACGGGTCCCCTGCATATGTTTTTTTATTTTCATCTATTTTAAATAACTCGGTATTCTAACCTCTTACGAATGGCATTCTGTAATTCTTGCCGATAGGGCAATATTGAAAAACCCGTCCGAAGAAACGATATAAAAAAACCTTTACGAAAGCACAAAATTGACCCCCAAATATAGAAAAATGTTCTACTCAATTTTCTCAACAACATAGAAAAAACCATTTTTTGGGCTAGGGTCGACCTTAGCACCGATCTTGGGCCCTAAGTAGAGGCCTCGGACACACAATTCCATAGCCAAAAATGCTTTCCTCAATTTCCTATGCAACATAGCAAAACAAATTTTTTTTTGGTTTGGGCCGACCTTAGGACCGACATAGCCCACTTGAGCCGTAAGCACAGGCAAAAGTTTCTGTTATAAACTGTCCGTCATGCCTAGATCTTTCAAACAAAAAACAATTTTGAAAATCGGAAAAAATTTACTCGAGTTATGTACAAGAAACACATAGAGCCCTAGCACAGACTCGATTTTAGTGCCCCAGCTAAGTCCAAGGACTCAAATTCAAAAAAGTTTCTTCAATGAATTGTCGAATATGCTCAGGTCTTTCAAACAAAAAAAAATTATGAAAATCGGAAAAGATTTGCCCGAGCTATGGACGTAGCCCTAGCAGAGAGTCGATTTTAGTGCCCTAGCTAAGTCCAAGGACTTAAATTCAAAAAAAATTCTTCCATAAATTGTCGGCTATACCCAGGTTTTCAAACAAAAAGCAATTTTGAAAATCAGAAAAGATTTACTCGAGTTATGTACAAAAGACCAAAAATCACTTAAACGGCCCGAGCTTGGTGGCCCTTGGGCCGACAATGCCCAGATTCAATCCCATAAAAGATTTTTTGATTTTCTTTCAATTTTTGGAAATCGGCTGAGTTTTACTCGAGTTATCGTGTTGACAGACAGACGGACGGACGGACCTTTTTTTATTGCTGATTCGTCATCTAAGGACCATGAACGGTGCTTCCCTCCTACTCCCGGGTCGAAATTCGACTGGTTACAAACGTCGTGGTAAACGCATAAGACCCTTTTTCGAAGAACTTCGTTCTTCGTACGGGTCTAATAACACTTTTCTCGTAGCTTAGTCGTTATTGTCGATGTGATATTTTACGCTGATTTCAACGATTTCAAAAGTTTTTAATTCATATAGTATCCGTATTCCTTGCAGTGCATTGATGGCGTTGCTGTCACAGTGATATACTCATATACTTTTTTGAGCCTGGCGAAGAGCTCGTTTGTCGTTCGAGAAAAGTGTGATTTTATATTCATTAATTATGTAACGCAAGAGCGGGGGTGGGGATGCAAGGTAAACTGGTGATGCTTCGAAAAATAATTTTGAAAGGCCATAAATTGTGCATAACTAACGTGTCTAGCATAAGGTCGAACTCTTCCTCCTCTGGTCGCAGGTCCTTCAGATCTTGGCCCACGCCTGTTGTTCTGGAATTCATTAGCTTCTTCTTCGCCGTTGTCATCAAACAACTGGTTCACATTCGTGATATGCTCAATATATGATGATCGATGGTTTCGAAGATGGGGCACGCCGCGGACGCCACGAGCGCTGTTAAACGACCCATGGTTGACGTTGTTCAACGAAGGTCCGGCATGCGATGCCACACGCGGACGAGACGAAGAGTTGACACTATCCGATGTCCCATGGAAACGGTAACGGTTAGATGAGTTGGGCTCGTTCAATGAATCTGAAAATCGCTGTGTCGACGTAGAAGCTGGTCTTCCAAAGTTGGAGCGATCAAAACTTTGGGCACTGTTTCTACTGCGTATTTCAGAGTGGTTCACATTCGCTGATCTTTGAGTTACTCTTGAAGATGATGCAAGGTTTTCTTCGGTTTGTTGAGTCGCGGACGTTTCAGCATTAGTCTCTGGTTCTTCCCAAATACCTCAATGCCGTTCGGCTCGGCATGATGCAGTGGCAGGTTGCTAGTGACACTTTCTTCGTTTAACAATCCAGAATTTTGGGTGTTGTCGTCTAGGACAACGTCATCCAGCTCAACATAACATGAGGAAATGTCCACACTTTCTTCGTTTAGCACTTCAGAAATCGTAATGTCTTGGTTTTCTTCGGCAATTAGGCTTATGTCACCGTTAACGTCTTCAAGTTCGGTATTGATTTGGCCGATTTCGGACGTCGAAACATAATCGTCGTTAATTGAAGACATCGAAGCTAATGCACCACTTGTAACTGTCGAACTGCAACTGTGTTTAGCACCCGGTATCGTCTGAAATATTTTACTGTATTATTTACTTTAAGTTATTTGAACTCCTATCGTTATATTTATTTTGCGGGTGTGAGCTTTCTAGCAGGAGCCAGAGGCAAGTGTTAATGTCACGCGAAGTGAAAGAACCACAATGCATAAATTAACTTTGACGTTGGCACTGGTCCCTATGGACATCCTAGAAAGCTTGAACGAATAAACACTTATAGTAGATTACCCACTTGGTTTACCTTTATGTCGTTGCATGCTTTCACGACATAAGTTTACAACATTTTTTTTAACCAACAACGTTAGAAATACACGACAAAATAGCGATGATTTAACAATAGTTAGGAAACATATTTTTGACCAAATGTTAAAAAATTTCTTGCCTTCTCATATCGAAACCCTGCTTCTCCGACTTGTTGATCTCCATCCAAAGCATCTATACCGTAAATCGACAAGACGTGTTCCTCTAATCTTGTCAAAGACTTATTGGCAGATCCGTCAACATTGTTGTGATCATCTGCAATTTTTTTCTTTGCGGATGCTTTTATGTCCTTGAAAACCTGAAATAAACAAATACGATAACAATTCGCCTTTTTCAAGTTGATTGATGAAATGAAAGAACTATTTGAGATTCTGTTAAGCTAGAAAAAAAGAATTTAAAGAACTTAGTAGATTCTATCCGCTAGTTAGCGTGTATGTGTAGTACAGGCAATGGTTTGCTTGTGCTGGCGATTCGGAGAATTTATACGAACAGCATGTGTGACCGAACTGTATGATTTCGTTGACGGTTTCAAATGCAAGAACGGTAAAGCACGGCGTGCTTGAAGGGGATGATAAAGTGTTATGAAACTGCACCCACAAAATGACTTCTGATCCGGGTCCTGGGACCTAAAAGGAAGTCAAAACCACTTTACTCAGTCTTCGACCAGGCCTAAGAATAAAAAAAATTATGAAAATCGGATAAGATCCACTCGATATATGTACAAAAAGCACGTAGTGACCTAGCAGATTCTCATTTTTAGGGCCCTAGCTATGTCCCAGTGGCCAGACTCAAAAAATAATCTTCCACAGATTTTTGGGCTTTCATGCACCTATCAATCATAACAAGACTTACTAGGGTTATGTACAAAAGACCGAAAACCACTTAAGCGGCCCTAGCTCGGCGGCGCCTGGCCCGAAAATGCCCAAATGCAATGCCATAACCAATTTTGGATTACCTTTCAGGGGAAAATTTTTTTGAAAGTCAAGTTTTACCCAAGTTATCGTGATGAAGGACAGACGGACGGACAACATTTTTTTGCAGATTTGTCTTATTTAGACCCCAGAACGAAAACTAACCGGTTGCGACCGGCGGGTGGTCGTTACGGAGAACTATTTCCGGCTATGTGACGGAGCACACAAACTCGTAATTAATTCAGAGAATATGTTGTTGAGTAAACCCAACTCTGTAACGACCGCCCATGATTTAACCGATTTGTAATCATTAGACAGAACGGGTAAATCGAACCAAAAACCTCACATTACATAGTTGCAATATGTTGGCATCTGCATAAGCTCTTGAGTTAACTTTTGAGAAAATACACTCAGGGTTTTTAGATTTTCTGGTCGAGGCGGCCAACTTGCCTTGAAACACAGATCCTATGATCCTTTGTTCCTTCCCCGTTACTCTTCTATCATTCCACCTAGTCATGTATTCTGTCTTAGTTAGATTCCCACATTTAAATGTTCCCATTTCAGAACGCATAATTGTAACCGGTACGCTGAATAAGCCTCGTCGTCTGAGCACACGTACTACGATACATCTTCTAGCCTCCGGCACAAGCCGTACACGGCAAATGAGTCTCGCTGTTTGGGCCCGGACATTACGATACATCTTCAAGCCTCCGACTTAACTATGCTTATTCTAAACGAGCCCGTAAATGCAGTGTATCACACACAACTGAAATACCTTTTTCTAGGGCATTTGTGTGAGCAACCATTAATCTGTTTGTTGGACCACATGCTTAACGTGAATTCCGAACCACGACTATATATTGTAGCTGCATATATAGGATTTCATCTGGTGTTCATTATATCTCCGCCTTAAGATAGACTCAGATATCTGTACACAGAATTCATCGTGTATGGGTGACGTCATACATGTCATTCTTCTGTGTACGGTTCGTTATGGACACCAAACACCACAACTACCCATTTTTAGAAGCTTGGGTATGCTTAGGAACGTTACTTTCATGCTACACTCAGGGTTAGAGTAAGAAATGTTTCATACAAAACTTTCACAGATAGCAGCTGTAACCATTTCCGTTACAGTTCGCTAGTCCAATATATGCCTCTAACCGATACAAATAGATACGTCAGCACTTTGTCCATCACGACCATCAGCATATCAAGGTGCATGACTTGACTGAAGATCGGCACTAGATGCCGAAATGTTGATCCCTTCTAATTATCTCCATAACGCAACTGTTCTAGATGTGTGTGAGCGTCATGTCAATGACAAAATAATTCAAATAAGAGCTTACACGTTCATAGTAAAAGTAATACGTAAATAGGCAAATAAAATATTCTGGGCAATATCGAAAAACAATTGAAAATTGAATAATCTGCTCATATTAGAAGAGCAAGGTGATACATAATGAGTTGTATGCTGAGATTATTATGATGTTTGCAATAAATCTTTTGACCTAATTTGGTTCAAACGAACGTCCTGCAATATTGAAAGCGAAAGTTTTGCGCCGACCTAACCTCTCCCCCTCCAAACTTCGGTAATAGACCCAAATGTAACGACGTTATCGAAAATATTTTGCATCTTGCCCCCACTCCAAAGCACAAGCCCGCGCCGCCCCTGTTTTTAGTTGGGTCGCATGATAGGCGTCACGTTAAAGAGATGAAACACCAAGAGAGTAGATGTTTTCGGGGAAGAATTGGAAAGAGTCGGACATGAGTAAGAATCGGCATATGTATTAAGGTGGGTAGAATTTTAACTTTTACTTTTTTTCCAAAGGCCTCACCCCACAGATGCTGTACAATGGTCCCACAGATGTTTTGTAGAAGAACGTTTTTTTTAAATACGATCTTCTTTTGCCTCTTCTCGAAAAACTCTTTTTAGGCGTAGTTCCATGAATTATGGCATAAACATCAATGTTTTCTTGAACATATACAGGTCGAAGGGAAACTTTTTTCGACTAATTATTATTAGTATTCCGATAGTACTTCAAAATGCCTTCACAATATTCCAAAGAGAAGAATTCAATGGTTTATTGGTACATCTAGACGTTAGGAGTGGATTATGCCTGAAAAGAGTTTTTCGAGAAGAGGCAAAATAAGATCGAATTTAAAAAAAAAAACATTCTTCTACAAAACATCTGTGAGACCATTATACAGCATTTGTGGGATCAGGCCTTTCGAAAAAAAAAATTAAAATAAAATTCGACCCACTCATCTACCTTAGTCTCGCCCACACTTACCATCATCGCAAACACCTCGCATGGGCCATTCAACCTTCATACGATGCATTAAGTAACTCATATAATGTTTGCTTCTGTTACCGGTCAAATTCCTAGTCCAAGTCTCTCTATTCTTTTCAAACACCATCTCAATATTATGCCTATGAAAGAAAATTTGATCCCTTTACAAACTAGATTCATGTTTCCTATTAGGAAACTGTAATCAACCAGCTCTATTTATCTGGCTTACTTTTTACCACGTAAAATGTTCTTAACCTTTTACGAACGAATGGCAAGAGCCATCAAAGAGATAGCACAAGAGAGTGATGTAAACAAACAAATGTTCTCTCTTTTATAGCAAAAAACCGTATATGTAGTAGTAGATTCATTTCATTATGTGACTAGAATAAAGAAGCCTTCAACAAACGAAGTAAATTTTTGGGAGATTTGATACATAATATATCACTGTATGTATCACCTCTACCAAAAAGTAATTCGTTTGTTGAAAGCTTCTTTATTCTAGTCACAAAATGAAATGAATCTACCAGAGCATGTACAGTTTTTTGCTATAAAAGAGGAAACATTCGTATGCTTAAATCACTCTCTTGTGCCATCTCGTTGATGGCTCTTGCCATCCGTTCGTAAAAGGTTAAGAACATTTAACGTGGTAAAAAGTTAGCCAAATAAATAGAGCTGGTTGATTACAGTTTCCTAAACATGAGCCTATTTTGTAAAGGGATCAAATTTTCTTTCATAGGCATAATATTGAGATGCTGTTTGAAAAGAATAGAGAGTATACTTAAGTATACTTAACGACGACGTTTAGAATTTTATATCATTCAGACCTCACACCGAAAGTGGCTTCGTCTAAAAAGATTGACTTTGAAAAAACAACGAAATAATTGAAAACTTACCATCTTCCATTGAGCCGCGGTTCTTGATGGACCCAATGTATTCAGCTCCTTTGCGGTGGCTTCCCAAAACTTCACTTTAATATGAGCACCATTGGTCCCGGTGAAACGGCCAAAGGCTTTCACCATGTTATTTTGAAGTATCTGGACCATTCTTTCCTTCTGGATTTCTGAAACCTTGGATCTTGGCCTGCCATCTGTCTTCAACTTACTTTTCTTCGATACAGCATCCTCCTCACCCTTATTAATTTTCTTGGCGCTTAGATTAGCAAACGTTCCTAGTTTAGTGGTGATTGCAGATGGACATGTGTTTTCCAGTGACGTTTTCGGTAAGCCTTCCGGCGCTCCTTCCAGGGATTCTTCCTCCTGAACGTCGTGAAGCGTAACTGTTTCGTAGACGTTTCCGTCAACAAAGGATGAAACTGGATCAGGAGTTTGTGTAAGTCCACTGATTATTATCGGTGTGTTCGTGAATGACTCAACAGGTTCTCCAGAAATTTGATGCATGATAAAGACACTCTGTGAATCATTTCCGATTTCAACAAAGTCGTCAGCATTGGAATCATCTACCGTATTACACCAATTATTAACCGCCCCCGAATTTAGAACAATTCTAGTATATTTTTTGCTAACAGTCTATTACCGTCTTCGCAAATTTTGATTTGTTACAGTACGTCAAAGTTGACAAGTTGTCAAATTGTCAAAATAATTTTGCCAGCTTTTATTTTATATTTTTGGAAGAAAAATATGAAACAATTTTAATTGTTGGTCCTGGAGGAAGTCCTGGATAGTCAAGAACATCACCCTGATACTGACGCAACGAATAAGTACAACGGTCGATGGCTGATGTTCCCGCAATTTTTGCTGCATTTCTGGGTTCGGTCGCCGTGACGTTACATAAAAGAAAAACAAAATGAAATGTCCGAGCAAATTAGCTTTTATTTTTTTTAAGATGTATACAATATCTGGACGAGGTCCGAATTTTTCTTGTTATGATGAATAATAAATAACTGTGAAACTGTTTACATTTGTTTGGTGAACGATAGCGGGTCAACCTCGTCAGACTGTGCATGTACGTTGATTGCATGGCATTTGCGAAATGACTTGCAAAATGAAGTCCTTCATCGACCATTTTCCAAGCTGTTGACACCCATTGTACAACAGTTGACGCCGAAGGTTTTTTAATTTTTCCACTTACTGTCAGAGGCTTATTGTCCTCCATTAACCAACTTTCATACTGCTTCCGAACGTTGTCCTTGAACGGTTTATTTAAACAAACGTCAAGCGACTGCAAACGGCTTGTTAAGCCTCCAGGAATAATAACCAGATCTGAATTCACTGCTGCTATTCTAGACTTGACCTCATCAGTGAGATGACCTCGAAATGAATCAAGAATGAGTAGGCTTTTTGGTTCAGCACCCTCTTCTACTGGCCCGTTTCGGCGTTCCCAAACGCACTTCAACCAATCAAGCATCAATTCAGAAGTCATCCATCCCTTTTCCTGAGCTCTCACAATAACATCGTCACAAAACTTCTCTTTCTTGGGAATTGTTTTTCGGTTTAAAATTACATATGGCGGTAATTTCTCTCCATTTGCAGTCATACAAAGCATGACAGTAATGCGTTTTTTCTCGTTTCCAGAGGTTTTAATGATGACTTGTTTCTCTCCCTTTGTATTTAGAGTGTAGTTGGGCGGCATATCAAAATAAATTGGAGTCTCATCCGCGTTACCTATCTGAGCAGTTTCGTAGTTATTTTCTTCGTGGAGTGCCTGAACATAGGCTTGATAACTAGATATTTGTTGGGCAAAGTTATCAGGCATCTTTTGACAAACAGTAGTTCGTCTTCGAATCGACAAATTCTCTCGGTTCATAAACTTCTCACACCAGCCGCGACTGGCTTTGAAAACGATCCCATTTTCATTAGCGACTTGCCTAGCTTTCAACATCAGTATTCTTCGAGACACTGGCAATCCATTACTTCTCAGGTCAGTGAAAAAAGAAAGAACTGCTGCATCAATGACAGGAAATCTTCCATTCCGGGGGCCAGAGAACGATTTTCTGTTTCTTTTACATTTCGCCAATTTGTCTTTCTGTTTTCGCCAACGCCGCACACATGATTCGTCCACAAAATGTTTTTCGCCGGCCGCTCGGTTACCAATTTCTTCAGCGGATTTAACTACCTTAAGTTTAAATCCAGCAGAATAGGTGAAACGTTTTCCCATTTTGATAAATAAAAAAACGTAAAGAACTGACAGAAATTCAGAATGACAAATAATAATCGTATTTCAATGGTTACTTATTTAAAAATCCACTGAATTTTTTTGCAAAAAAAAATACTTAAATTTGGAGTAATACGGTATATCAGCAGCATTCAAACCCTGCACTTCTTCGAGAGCACCAAAAAATCCAGACGGCGACATCGAATATAGCTTGAAATCTAGCTCCGACAAATTCTCTTTCACGTTGGCATCAGTTTGACGGATCATTTCTACCGACTTTCGGATTCGGTTCTTCATGTAGTAAAATGACTGAAGTTTGTAGCACAATGGATGTTACTAAAATTTAGTAGATATGAAAATTATCTTACGCTTTTCCATTGGGATGCAGATTTTCGCGGACCCTTTGAATTAAGGATACACGCGAATCTGTCCCAGGTTTTCAAGTCAATATTTTCGAAATTGACGTCGTTACAATGACCCATTGTACGGATGAAAAAATTTTCCACAAGCTGCACCAACAACTTTTTTTGTGTTTGTAAAATTCTTGTACGTATCTTTAGAAAGTTTATAAAAATTGGTACATATATTAAATGATTTTCTCAAAATTCTTTTCCTTACATTAGATTTTACTACGGCAGACATTTTCATAAATAAAATATACGTAGACGCAACCGCGTTTCTTTAATTGACACACAAAGCAAAAATGAGGTTAGAATTTTCAACTTCATTTTTGACTCTGCTGATTCTGCTTGTTACTTGAGCGTACTAGAATATCACTTTGTTGTTAGAAATGTCAAGAATGTCGAAGAACTGAAACGGTAATAGTGTTTTGTACGCTGATATGATGGTAAGATTTTGTTGATACGCTGTTAACATCTTCATTAAATTTTACTCCATATCTGCAGATTTCATCAATTTAATGTAGAATGCACTTATAAATACTTTAGAAATTCATTGACTACACTGTTCTGACTTTTGCACTTCACCCTTTAATGATAGATTGTCACTACAAACGTTTTGCTAGATGATATTTAGTAATAAGTTCTATCTTAGTATTTCTGGAGTGGTGACATGACGCAACGATGACAAGGACGTTAGGAATAGTAAAAAACAATTCTAACGCGTATGATAACTAAAATACACTATCATGTTAGAGAATAAACTGGCGACTAGCGAAGTTTTTCGTTAGTTGGATTTTAACGAGTGCTAGTCGCTATTAGCGAGCAATTCCGAATTCTAGTAATGACGTTAATGACTAGCGACGCTAGGGCAACCATGTTTATTACACATTTCAAAAACAGAACTTCATTTCAAATAGATCTTTTTTCGCGGCGAAATCACAATACATCACCGTGTTGGTCAGTCAATCTGCGAATGGTGCCTTCTAGATGCTATTCGCAGGCGCCTGCGAATAGCATCCAGGATGCACTATTCGCAGGCGCCTGCCAATCACTATTTCTGCGAATAGTATTTCATAGGTACTATTCACAGGTGCCTGCGAATAGTTCCCATGAGATTTTATTCGCAGGTGCCTGTGAGAAGTACTATTCGCAGGCAGCTGCGGATAGCCTCGGACTATTTCTTAATGGCGCAATTATATTACGGTCGAACTTTAGAGCGAATGCATAACGGTTTTTATTCGTCGAGGCACACACTGTCAGTTCTTTTTAGTCCCATCATCCTCTAAAAAGTTGGAAATGAAATATTGATAAGAAAAAAAGAGATTATGTGAACGATAAGAATGAAAACAGTATTATGAATTCACTTCCTACACGAGAATTTTGGGCATTCATTTCCTCTATAGTATGTTTTGGAATATCACTTCTCAAGTTTATGGTGCAGATTATTGCACTGGAGAGTCCAATAATTTCTAGAAGAGCAAACACTGGTGTGAAGCACTTCTTTTCGACGTTGCTATTGCACACTGATATGACACCACAAAACACATTTCTTCATTTATTGATGGGTTGAGTATTCAGGTCCCCTAAAGGCTCAGCTAGCAGCAATTCTTATAATTAATAATGTTTTTGTTGGGATAATATTTCAATGGGAAATTAATAACTTAGAAAATGATGAACAATCGAGTAACCATTTGAAATAAATTGAATTGAACGAAATCAACTTAGCATTTGTTTTGCTTTCTGCCTATAAATTTACGGTGTGAGAAATAATCATAAATAAATGTATTCAGAACGAGGAGTTCACGGGGACGACATCGTTTTCTTTGTAGATAAAGTTTTCTATACCTAGCGCTTGCGAGCTGGGGTGCATAGCCCACTTAGTAGAACGTAGAAGTTGGAAAAATGTTTAATTGTTAGCGCTTGCAGGCTGGGATGAAGTTGTAACAAATTGCAGATACGACAAGAATAATCACATGTTGAGAATCTTTCACCTTACTATTCGAAAATAAAGAACATGTAATAGTCAGCTATATTTTTGCTCATATCCGTGGACAAAGATGCAGTTTCAAAAAAGTAAGTCAGCATTTCCCTTCCTAATATGTTGCCTTTTAACAGCAACTAAACTGATTTTTTGGGATTCAACCCTATCTCAGAACGACAAGTTTTTATGCAAATTTTTACGATTTTTTTCGCCGTTCTCAGAGTAGGGAGGATCCCAAAAAATAATTTTAATTGCTATTAAAAGGCAACATATTTAGGAAAGGAAATGCTGACTTACTTTTTTGAAACTGCGTCTTTGTCCACTAATATCAGCGAAAATATAATATATGAGCGCCTAAAGGTAGACTATATTTTAGCATACAAGTTATGGGCCTTAAAAAACATTTCAAAAAAAAGTTCGGCTTCGGGTCAGGTTTTCGGGTTCGGTTCGGGTCGGGTCTTAAATTTCCATTTTAGATCGGAACCGTGTAGGGTTTGAACTTCTATTTTGGTTTAAGCTTGGTTTGGGTCGCATTTTGAAGAAGTGTATTCTTGGTCGTTGGACTGTGGTGAAAAAGTGATGTTCCTCCTTCCTTAACCGCAACTACAACCCATTAAGGGTATTGGCCTTCTGCAACATGCTTCTCAAACCGGACCTATCCGCAGCTAACGTCTCCCAGCTGGATACTCCCACAGTTTTTAAGTCGGCAAGAGCTACGTCATACCGTCTGGATTTTGGACGCCCTGCACCTCTCTTGCCCTCCGGTCTGGTTTTAGGGATTTTTTTCGGAATACGATGATCTTCCATTCGTTGTACATGACCGAGCCAACGCAGTCGGTTTATTTTGGTAGTTCTGACTATGGCCGGCTCTCCATAAAGCTAACTAAGCTCATGATTGAATCGTCTGCGCCATCGGTTCTGCCTTTGATCGAATACTGGTCCAAATATTGTCCGCAGTACTTTTCTTTCGAACGTGTGTAGTGCAGCGATTGTTCGTCTCTTTGTGTCAAGCACCACGACTCCGAACCATACGTAACCACCGGTCTGATCACAGCTTTGTATTTTGCGCATTTTGAATTTCGGCTTACTGACTTGGACTTTAAGATTTTCATAAGGCCGTAATAACTCCGGTTGCCCAGAATTACTCGTCTCTTAATTTCGTCCGCGATGTCGTTATTAGTGTTCAGCTCCGATCCAAGGTATACGAATTTGTTGACCATTTTGAATGTGTGTGTGTCGATCGTTACGGTTTCCTCCTGGTGTTGATTCGAAGGCGGGATGATCATATATTTCGTTTTTTCGTCATTAACTTTCAACCTAAGATCGGTACCTTTTCTCTCCAAGGCCATAAACTTGTCTTTAACAACATCCATTTTTCGTCCAAGTATGTCCAAGTCGTCTGCGAAACCTAGAAACTGACTGGACTTGGTGAAAAGGGTGCCGCTGGAATCTATGTCCATGGTGCGCACAGCTGCTTCAAGGGTCTGGTTAAAAAACAGCGTCGCGAGAGGATCTCCCTGAAGTAGGCCTTCCTCTATGTCGAAAATCTCTGACAGTTGATTACGGATCCATACGGTTATTAGCTCCGTTCAGTGTTAACTGTTAGTGTTAGCCAGATCAGTTTGTTGGGGATTCCATTCCTCCATTACTCTCCATAGCTTACTTCTTCTAACACTGTCATAGGCTGCCTTAAAATAAACGAACAAATGGTGTGTTTCAATGTTGTACTCTTTGCACTTCTCCAAGATCTGTCTGATATTAAAGAGCTGGTCCGATGTTGAACGACCTACACGAAAACCACCTTGGTATTCACCTACAGAGTTTTCCATGTATGGATGAAGGCGCTGGTAAAGAATATTTGCAAACATCTTGTAAGCAATATTCAGCAGAGCAATTCCTCGAAAATTGCCATACTCCATTTTATCACTTTTTTTGTATATGGGACAAAGTATGCTGGTCTTCCACTCTTCCGGTAACTCCTCGACATTCCATATACGCGTGATGAGCTCGTGCATCTCCATATATGGCGCGTTGCCGCCGTTCTTGAAAAGTTCGCCGGGTAGATTGTCTGTCCCCGGGGCTTTGAAATTTCTGAGTCTCGAAATTTCAGCTTCAACTTCTTGCATCGTTGGTTATTCTATATATGGTTGCGCAGTATGAAATGGCAATTCGTTGTTTTCTTCGTTTCGGTTGAGCGGTATGTTCGGATTAGGCAGTTCTTTGAAGTACTCAGCCCATCTCGCAATGCACTTTTCCTCATCTGCTAAGACCAATCCATTCTTGTCCTTACACAGCAAAGGTTGTTGACTGTAACCGTTTTTGGATTCGTTTACTTTCCGATAGAAGTTCCGAGCTTCCTTGCTATTGCCAAACTTTTCAATTTCGATCAAAACGTTTCTATCCTGCAGCCGTTTTTTGTTTCGGAACAGTTTTCGACCGAAATTTCTCTTCGAACGGTACTCTGCCTGGCCTGCTCGAGTGTATCGACTCAGAGTTTTTAGTAGAGCTGCCTTATTGTTCTCCAGAGCTCGCTGGCATTCATCGTCGAACCAGTTATTTCTTTTATTTCCCGTTCTCATTCCCAAAGTCTCTGCCGCGGCACTCTCTACATTCCGCCTGATTTGATTCCACGCATCGTCTATACTGTGTTGCTCGCTGACCATTTCTTCGATAATTTTTCTCTCCAAACTATCCACGTGTTTGTGTTTGATGTTTTTGTTTCTGCAGTTTTTCAACGTCCCACTTTTTCAATGCCTGTTGTCGGTTGTGTTGGACCGATATGCGAGACCTAACAACCACTTTAACAAAGTAGTGGTCAGAATC
>CM055406.1:102546451-102593131 GCA_029228625.1 Pseudolycoriella hygida
TCCAGAGCTCGCTGGCATTCATCGTCGAACCAGTTATTTCTTTTATTTCCCGTTCTCATTCCCAAAGTCTCTGCCGCGGCACTCTCTACATTCCGCCTGATTTGATTCCACGCATCGTCTATACTGTGTTGCTCGCTGACCATTTCTTCGATAATTTTTCTCTCCAAACTATCCACGTGTTTGTGTTTGATGTTTTTGTTTCTGCAGTTTTTCAACGTCCCACTTTTTCAATGCCTGTTGTCGGTTGTGTTGGACCGATATGCGAGACCTAACAACCACTTTAACAAAGTAGTGGTCAGAATCAACATTTGGTCCTCTACAGCTCCTGACATTCAATACCTTTTTATAGTGGCGCCCATCTATCAAAACGTGATCAATCTGGTTTTTGGTTTGTCCATCAGGTGATACCCATGTCGCTTTGTGGATGTTTTTATGTTCGAAATACGTACTGCTCACAACCATGTTTCTTGATGCTGCGAAATGAACTACCCGCGTACCGTTGTCGTTAGAGTTTTCATGGAGGCCGTATTTACCAATTGTGGGACGATAGAAGACTTCGCGACCTATCTTGGCATTCAGATCTCCAAGCAGAATCTTAATGTCACGTTTCGGCGCTCCATCATATATCTCCACCAGTTTCTCGTAAAATAGCTCCTTCGCTTCGTTGTCTTTTTCCTCCGTGGGTGCGTAGGCGTTAATAAGAGTATAGTTGAAAATTTTCCTCTTATCCGTAGAGAGCACAATCGCTCGTTAACAGGATTGAAACCAATCACCGCGTTTCTAGCTGTGCCGAAAACCATGAAACCTGTTCCATTATCTCTTGGACTGTCATTACTTTTCCCACTGTAGCAGAACTTATAGTCTCCACTAATCATGGTGTCCTTTCCAGGCCATCTCGTTTCTTGCACTGCCGTGATGTCAATTTTTGTCGCTCTTGACGCACTTGTGAGAGATCTCAATCCTCCTGGCCGCAGCAGAGATCTTACATTCCATGTTCCTAGTTTTAAATCATTGTCCTTTTTCCGTTACTTGAGTCGTTGCCGTTTATCCTGTCCGATCCGAGGCTGTGTTGTTGAGTTCATAACCGATCCATTTTTTCCGGTGTTTGGAGGTTAACCAAACACCCAACCTACTTCTGTTTCCCCGATGACCCATAGGCAAGTCATCAGGTAGCACTCTTATGTTTAGCACAAAACTCCGAAGAGAATTGAGGTCCCGGGGACTACGAGGTGGACGTAAAAAAGCACTTGATAGTTAGACAGTTGCACGCCTGGCACATGACACCACACTCCGCTCATATTCAATCAGCGCTACCCTATCTAACTACCCAATCCCCGAAAAAGTGATGTTAGGTAATGCCAATATGGAAACATACTTTTCAATTTGACACCGCACAGGGATGCGTACTTTGTCAAGGTTCAAAGGCACAAATTAGACAGCCTGGTGTAAAAAATTGAAGCATATCACTGATATAAGGTTGCGTTTTTGAGCTATATTCGTTGAAATAAAGATGGTAGCGCAGCGGCTGTCTGGTGTCAAATTGAAAATTAGTGCGTCAATGCCGTCACAGCGATATACGCCAATTTTTGACACCAGGCTGCTTCTTTGTCATATTTCAACGGCACATAGTACGCAACCTGGTGTCAAAGTTATTGCGCCGCGCCGCAAAGCACAGAGCGGCGATTCTCATGCATTTTCGAATTTGTAAATTTAAGGAAGTCATATACCACAACAAGTTACTTAAGTTGCGCCCTGGCTACTGGATTTAAATTTCCCATACAACATTTTATGACACTAAGCTGACTTCCCGGACTTGGCTACCACACTCAAAATGTGTATCACCCTCATTTTCGATTCTCACACGAACACCGGCGCCGACCATTAGTCCAAAAATGTGAGGAACAATTAAGTTGACGAAAAGTCTGGTAGAGAATCCGAAATATCGAAATATCATGAAAAATTTAGAATTTCGGAAAATTGTATTTTAAAGGTGAACGATAAGTAGTAGTGTCTTAATCCACACAGTCATGTGTATGACTGGAGACTCAGATGCTACGGATCATCCGTTTTCGTTATAACTCAACTAAACTGAACATGAATGTTTTTGCTAAAAATTTAAATTACGACACAGTAAGAGCTTAGCCGAACAACTAAAACATGTATCCACAAAGAAGACGTTCTGATGTCAGCATCAACTTCTTTCGCCTTACTTCTAAGTGGGTATGTTAAAAAGCCGTTAACACGCAATTTAGAAAAATGTAAATTGAACTTATTTTGAGGTCGAGGCGGATGTTCGGGTCAATTATAGAAAAAAAACTCTTAAAAGGCCCATTGAAAACAATAATGAATAAAAAGCAACAAAATTATTACCCAAAGTGATTTAACGGTTTAAAACATAAATTGTCAAAATAAAAAAACATTAGATTCGAGAGATACAAAATTGGCACTTTCGATTTCGATTTGAAACAATGAATTAGTTTTTATCGAATTTATTCTCTCTTGTGTGACCGAAAAAATCTTTTCACTTTATGTTTGAGGTAATTTACCTAGATGGAAAATTATAAAAATAAAGTTATTAAAGTAGATAAAACGAATCAATCAATCAATGAATAACAATAGCGTGCCAAGAAATTTTCATGCTTAACCCTGTAAACGAAGCTGATTTATTATTGAACGTTACGACATACCCGGATGTAAAATGGTTCATTAATATCCGGGGGTTGAATGCAAAATTCTAAGTAAAAAATCATTTTAGACAGTGCAAGGCTATTCACCCAATACGTCAATGATTTTGTACGATTGTGTTCTACGAGAACTAGGAGATTTTTACTCATTAAAACCTCTCGCTATTTATGATTTATTTATTCATTATTGCGTGTAGCAACTGTTTACACTGTGACCCGTTTGGCTTCTCGATTTTTTTCCGAGTTTTGGACACTCCCTAATTACAACATTCGTTTCTATTTTCTCGCATTTTTCCTCTTGGAAGAGGGTTTTATCAAAACCTGCTAAGTCCAATTTCAGTATTTGTTAGTGAATTATAAGAAAAATGAATTTGGACTTAGCAGGTTTTGATAAAACCAAGTTGGTGTTAGCAGCTGCGACGTCGCAGGTAATGGCTTGCAGAGACTTGATGGTTGGGTTCCCCAGGTAGACTAAAAATGTGAGCAATGTCATCATCATTTGACATCAAGTCTCCATAACGAAATGCCACGAAAACTTTCTGTTTCATATGTGGGGAAACCAGCTGCCATATCACGTCTCTGTGAAAGGGCCATTCAAGTAGTACGTACTCACTAGGGGGTAGAGGGGAGTCCATGAAAAGCATATTAAAGCGTACAGATGAGGGTGGGAGGACAAGGCTATTGAGTATGCACCCTGGTCGACCTTTTTTCAAACTCAAAGAAAGTCATTCGAAACTCGTCCTCTAACCTTCAAGTTATAGTCAATATTTGTGTCTCCGTGGCGGATTTCTAACGTCCGAAAATCGTACAAAAGCGTACGACCTACTTTTGAGCGTACGTACTACTCTATCGCCACACCAAGTTGATTTTAATCAGGCAACATTACGAAAAATGAGAGAATTTCTCCACAGTAAGATGATAGTCACATGACCCTAAAGTATTGGAAAAAAAATGGTGTAGATGAATGTAGGGTGAATGTGGCAGTCATGTGTGTTGCGATTGGTATTGCCATCGTTCGCCCAGTTTACTCTTTAATCGATATTCACTTTTGTCTGTCGAGCGTCATCTGCGAACGACTAGCTTAGCTGTTAGCCATGTGATTTTTTATCAACAAATTCTCTTGTACAGGTGAGTTACGTCGCTTTCCTATTTATTGTACAATATTTTTCGTTACGGGTCTCAGATCAAATAACTAGCTAATTAATCTATGAAGCTTGGATGAACGTGTGCTAAGATATATTTCTTAGAGAAAAGTTGTCAACAGCGAGGATCAAACCGACGCTTTCTTAGTGGAATTTTAGTGCGTGTATTGTATACTACTATATCATTCGTTCTACAGCCACTTTTAGTGATTTAAATAGTATGAAATTCGTCCGAGGTGGCACTTCTGGAAGCGACAATTACAGATAACACATTCGTGCTGGAAGGGGCAGACGGTATATAATTAAGGCCTGAATTTGTGCTCTCGAATGCCACCCAGAATTTGTGCTGATCTGGGAGCCGAGAACGAGTGAAAAGAAACTTGAAATTTTCATGTTTTGTTCATTTTGCATGGAAAGTGTCTTAAATTCTTTTTTCGTCTAATTCAACTTAACACCCTCAATTAGTGCTCAATTTGTGCTGGCTAACGGTACCGGTCCCACAAATTTGGCTAGTCGGGGCCCGAGCACAAATTGATTGATTGTGTCAGTTGTTGGATAGGAAAGGGTTCCAAAATTGAGTTGTGGCGGTATTATGTACGTACTTTTCCAAATTATCCCCCCTCGTACTAAATCGTACGGATTTTTTGACCACCCTCCCCCTACTCCCCTAAAGTAGTACGTACTTTATGGATGGTCCCTAGGACCTTGTTCATAGATCCTAGTCTCACATTTTAATTTCAGGAACAATAAGCCCATCCCAGAAGAAGCCACCAATTGTCGAAAAATTGTCAAAAAATGTTGAATTTCTCAATAAAAATTGAAATATTTTACAATTTCTTGACAACTAATTCGAAATATTAGGCTCTGACGAAATCTGAAGAAATTGAAAACCTGAATGTTCACATAAAGTGATGAGACTTGACAAAGAGTTCAACTTTTTCAGATTAAATTATATATATAAATTACAAGTTAATTATTTAATATCTCGCATGTCTGCGACCTTAACTAAATGAAAATCATCTTCAAGATCAGTTCAGATTAAGGGTCGTTCGTGTGCTCAAAATAAACCATTAGGCATGCATTCGAAGCAATATTTTTCGTAATAAATAATATTTTTGTTATTTTCATTACGGCAGTAAAAATATGTGACTCGAACTATTTACGAATATTTTACTATTTTATCGAGTATCGAAAGGGAAGTGAATAGTTGAAAAATCGAAAATTTTTAAAAACCTCTCTGAAGAGTGGCTTCTTCTAAGATGGGCTTGTTGTTCCTGAAATTAAAATGTGAGACTAGGATCTATGAACAAGCCCTTAGGGACCATCCATAAAGTACGTACTACTTTAAGGGGGTAGGGGGAGGGTGGTCAACAAATCCGTACGATTTAGTACGAGGGGGGGGGGGTATAATTTGGAAAATTACGTACATAACACCACCACAACTCAATTTTGGAACCCTTTCCTATCCAACAACAGACACAATCAATCAATTTGTGCTCGGCCACCCGACTATCCAAAATTGTGGGACCGGTACCATTTACCAGCACAAATTGAGCACTAATTGAGGGTATTAAGTTGAAAGAGACGAAAGAAGAATTTAAGACACTTTCCATGCAAAATGAACAAAGCATGAAAATTTCAAGTTTCTTTTGACTCGTTCTCGGCTCCCAGATCAGCACAAATTCTGGGACCGGTGGCATTCGACAGAAACATTAACGAATTCAACACTTAACCACAATCGATGGACTTTGTCGTCTCTATCCATACGCTGTGGAGAGTTTGGAGTTCGGAAAATAATGCACGGATACATTATACCCTTAGCATTCTGCAATATATCGCAAAAGCAGCAGGAAAAGCGGCGGATGAAAAAGCAAAAAGGAAGGAGTCCAAGTGCAAAAAACTAGGGCGCAATTATCTTTTCGTCTTATTTTCAGTGGAAGCGATTGGTCCCTGGTGTGTAGAAGCTGTAAAATTTTTCAATGATGTTGGTAAGAAATTTTCTTTGAAAACTGTAGAACCAAGGTCGATTCAAAGAGGAAATGCTGCTGCAGTTATGGGATGTTTTGAACCGTCAATGAAATTAGAAGGGATCTTTTATCTATAACGGGTGAATGACAACTTTTTGTAACTTCTCGTAAATAATGGGAAAATACTGCATCTAAATAAATCACCTCATAAAGAAGTTAAGTAAAGCTTAATCATTACCTGAAACCAAAGGTCCAAATACCGCAATAGGCATTGTGAACTTGAATATGACTTGCCCAATTCAAGTGAAATGTGTGGAGAGATAGAGCAGTCCTATTGTCGTTTACCAGCTGAATTGGAAATCGGTTTATCTGGGTTGGAATGTTCGGATTTAAACAAGAATCGAAGAAAATGTGCCGGATCTGCATTCCCTATTTCCTCCTGAGCGGAGTAATAATTACAGTTGCAACCATTTTTTAATTAAGTTTGATTTAGATACACTCAGTCTGCATTTTTCTATCGCCGTTTACTGAGCAAATTTTTCACATTAGTATGTTTCCCATTTCTTTTCGATAATCTATCTCACCATAATTTATTAATTATTCCACGGTCAAGTAAAGTGTTCAGATTATCTTTTGGTTTCCTGAACGACAATATATTTTATTAATTATGAATCCTGAATTAGACTTATGCGACGGAAAATGTTGTATAAGGCGTATCGTAAAAATAAGTTATAGATTGTTGGAGGTAGGCGCATGTCGCTGAAACTTCGACCCCGCAATTTTTTTTGCGAAAGGAGCCAAAAACAAGAGCCCTTCAAGCCTTTAACGCCTGATTGGGTTTAACTATGTTACATGTTATGTAACATATACCTGGTATTGATCACGTGCAAAAATGTCCGTTTTTGATGGTCGGCCGCGCAAACAATAGTTGACGATTAACAAATTTGATTAACACGTGTACTATCGAGTGATTTCTCAACTTCAGAAGAAGTTCTTCGAAAACGGGTCTTAGGGGTCATTCATAAAGGATGTCACGTTTGCTATAAAAAATGAGTATCCATAAAAAGGTAATAACTCAGTGACGAATCAGCAATAAAAAAAATGTCCGTCCGTCCGTCACCGTCCTTCTCCCAGCTGCATCATACCATCTGGATTTTGGACGCCCTGCACCTCTCTTGCCCTCCGGTCTGGTTTTAAGGATTTTTTTCGGAATACGATGATCTTCAATTCGTTGTACATGACCGAGCCAACGTAGGCGGTTTATTTTAGTGTTTCTGACTATGTCTGGCTCCCCATAAAGCTGGCTAAGCTCATGATTGAATCATCTGGACCATCGGTTCTGCCTTTGATCGAATACTGGTCCAAATATTGTCCGCAGTCTGATCACAGATTTGTATCAGGCTTCCGAACCTTTGGAAAAGCTGTTCGGGTTACGGTTCATGGTTTTTGAAAATTAAAAAAACGGTTCGGGTTCGGGTTCAGGGTTTTCGCAAATCAAAAAAACGGTTCGGGTTCGGGTTCAGGGTTTTCAAAAATAAAAAAAGCGGTTCGGGTTCGGGTTCAAAATAATGACTAAGGTTCAGGTTCGGCTTCGCAATAAAAACAAGGTTTTGGACTCAATTCAAAACTTTAATTTTAAAATGTCCCTTAAGTTAAGTTGAGTTTTTAGTATTAAAGCAGTAGTATTAAACAAAAATATTACAAAGAAGATGTAAACGAAAGAGAATTAAAAGAAAATCATCCATCAAGAAATTTTCTGTTTAAACAAACTATTAGTTGTTTCTCTAAAATTCCACCTTTTGTTCGCCCTCTACGTTTAGTAAATACGAAGGGTTGAAAACGCCCTTTCTACTGTCACTTGAGTAGCAGGGACGGCATATATTATTTCCGATAGCTGAAACAATTGCGGTTGCAGTAGCTCCTGGATGTCTAGTATGTGAGAATTGTTTCACCCGGACCGAATTTGACTCTTGGAGTCCCATCAAACTGCTTTATGTAGAACAAAGTGAAGTACATAGCACAGCAAAATGTAATGTGACGCAAGTGTTCGTAATAGTCGTATAAAATTTTTAGAGTTTCAAGACCGGTCCATAAACCTTTAGAAAAAAGGGTCCGTGTTCGGGATTAGGCAGATACATGATGTGGCGGCTGAATTTCTCAGATTGACTAAAAATCCGTCACCATATAAAATACAAAGAAAAAATTATCCATATGACATTTTGTTTCACTCAGATTTTTAGTATATCTGGGGAACCCAGCCGCCATATTATGTCCCTGGGTCAGGGTTTTCGCCATTGAAAGAAAACGGTTCGAGTTCGGGTTCAGGCTTTTCGCAAATGAAAAAAACGGTTCGGGTTCGGGTTCAGGGTTTTCAAAAATAAAAACGGTTCGGTTTTGGGTTCGGTTCTTTCTGTCAAATTATCTGCGGTTCAGGGGTTCGGTTCGGTTCGGTTCGGAAGCCTGATTTGTATATTGCGCATTTTGAATTTCGGCTTACTGACTCGATCTAACCTGTCTGGTGCAGGTTATCATTGCCAGCAAATATAATGCAATGAATCGCGAAATTTTTGGGGGGTTCGAGGTCAGTGTGACACGAGTGTGACAGAAGAGGGGGGTGGGGGGTTGAAAAAAGGCGATTTTTGCGTGACATACTTTATGAATGGTCCCTAATGCCGTGATGCCCTTGATACCATATCAAACGAATTCCAAACTATGCTAGTTTGTGTGCCAGGGAAACGGCGGATGAACTAGCAAGAATGGCATGGTCCACCTTCATCACAGACCCGGAACCAGGCACCCCGATCTCGCTCTCCACACTGAATCAAATCAGCAACAAGTGGAAACAGGAAAGGTTCAAATGCGAATAAAGAACGACTAGCACGGCTAGGCAAGCAAAAAATTGCATTGCAATCAACCCCTCTAACTCCAAATATTTCCTTTCCCTAGACAGGAAGCAGCTCAAAAGGCTAACGGATATACTAACGCGTCTCCGTGCGCGTCATTCTATCATTAGATAAAACAGGAGAACATTCCTACGAAACTACACTATAAGAGATAGCTCTATTTGGAGTATACACCACAAGTGCATTCTGAAGTACCTAAATAGTACTGGAAGGTACTAACTGACCGTTGGATGCACAACAGGCCCAATGCAGGCCTAGATGCAGGGGTTACAACCCCACCCAGTTTTCCTAATCCTAATCCTACTGACTTGGACTTTAAGATTTTCAGAAGGCCGTAATAACACCGGTCTTTTAATTTCGTCCGCGATGTCGTTGTTAGTGTTCAGCTCCGATCCAAGGTATACGAATACCATTTTGAATGTGTGTGTGTGTCGATCGTTACGGTTTCCTCCTGGTGTCGATTCGAAGGCGGGATGATCATATATTCCGTTTTTTCGTCATTAACTTTCAACCCAAGGTCGGTGCCTTTCCTCTCCTAGGCCAAAAACTTGTATTTAACAACATTCATATTTCGTTCAATTATATCTGACTTATATCTCTGCGAAATTAGAACGGAAATCGCTCTTGAAGGTTTTAAATAAAAGATATGGACATCAGAAAACCACGAAAATTAAATTAGTCAAATCTGTTCATCGGTTCGGGCTGTAGAGTCCTCAGTGTGGATCCAGCACACGCTACGCACGATATTTGGTGATTTGTTGTGAACCTTTCTTCAATGATGAAGTTTTTTGTGCAGTGTTGCAGGGAAAACATATGCAAGGGACCCGTACGTATCAGAATAGATGTGGCAAACAGAGTTGATGTTACGAAAAGACTCGAACGTATTTAAGTAAATATTGCCTTAACTCTATTGGAAATTGCCGAGTGGGCAATATTGAAAACCCGTCCTAAGAAACGGCATGAAAAAGGCTTTCTGAAAGTACAAAATTGACCCCCAAATAGACAAAAATGTTAATGTCAATTTTTCTACAACATAGCAAAAAACCATTTTTTGTCTAGGGACGACCTAGGGTCCTCAGGAGAGGCCTCGGACAAATGCTTACACAGACAAAAATATTTCCCTCCATTTTCTCTACAACATAGTGAAAACCATTTTTTTGTCTAGGGCAGACTTTAGAACCGACCTAGGGTCATAAGGATATGCCTCGGACACATACATCCATAGACAAAAATGTTTCCCTCAATTTGCTCTGCAACATAGCAAAAAAAAATTTTTTTTGTTAGGGCCGACCTTAGGACAGTTAGGATGTATCCAACTTAGCAAGCGAACACGTTGTGCCCAAGTAGAAACTCAGTTTTAGGGTCTTGACTGAGTCCAAGGGTTTCTAATAAAAAAATTTTCGTCCATAAAACCTTCACTCCTAGACCTTTCGATCAAAAAAAAAATTGAAAATCGTAAGAGATTTACTCGAGTTTTGTACAAAAAACATGTCGAGCGCTAGCAGAAACTCGTTTTTGGTGCCCTATCTATATCCTAGGGCCTAATCTCAATAAAGTTTCTTCTATTAATTGTTGGGCTTTCGTAGACCTGTCGATTAAAAAAACAATTATGAAAATCGGAAAAGATTTACTCGAGTTATGCACAAAAAACACGTATGGCTCTAGGATAGACTCGTTCTTAGTGTACTAGCTAAGTCCAAGGACTCAAATGCAAAAAAGGTTTCTTCCATAAATTGTCGGCCTACTCCAACTTTTTTTAGTTTTTTTTTTAAGTTCGGGCTTTTTTAAGGATTGGAGATGTTTTTTGAGCCGTTTCTTCGGACGGGTTTTTCAATATTGCCCTTTCGGCAATTTCCAATAAAATTTAATGTTGACGTAATTTCAAACACTAAAAAAACGGTAAAATCGATTTATTATCAAAGAATACTTCACATTTGGCTGTAATAATAATATTTTAATAACTTAGGAGCTTAGCCTAAAGAAGGCTTTTCAACTTAATTTAGGTTAGTGTTTTAACTAGTTGTTAGTTGAATATGATGGCTGAAACGAAAGGAAAATTAATAAAAGATTTTACTACTATGAATATAACTTAAACCTAAAGGGTAAGGGCAATTTCATACACTTAAGAGTTGAGGCAACATTTTCTTTGATACGAGCACGTTCGAATCGTTTTGCAACATCTATTTGTTTACCACATCTATTCTGATAAGAACGAGTCCCCTGCATATGTTTTTACTCTTCTGAGTCCACATGTTAAAGTTCACGCAAAATTAACGTAATATGTTTCTAGAGAAAAAATGAAACGTAACGTAATATGAAGCGTTTTTTTAATTTTTCACAATTTTTTCCGTCAATGAAGGGTTTTTCACAGAATATGAGCATGGAAAAGTTCTTTGATTTCTTAACCAAAAATCATTTCTTTCACTGATTTTAGATCAATGATCTATATCAGGTAAACACGTAAATGTAATCCTAGTTCTCTTCGTTTTCGGACCTAATTCTATGAGAAACATAACCAAAGACCCGTACGTATCAGAATAGACGTGGCAAACAGATTAGATGTGGCAGACAGAAAAGATGTTGCAAACAGAATAGATGTGGCAAACGGTATAGATGTTGCAAAAAGACTCGAATATATCTAAACAATAAAAATGAGCAAACAAATCAATGTTTTAAGTTCTTTTAGAACTATAGGAATTAGAAAGATCAATAGAAATTATCCAAGGTAATGTCAAAGGCCCTACCGAAGTACGTCTTTTGACACCTGAGATCTTTATTTTCAACCAACTTTCTAACTGCCATAGTTCTGGAGATATGTGTCATCCATAAAATTCAAGAAGTGGCCATATCCCAAGGATTGAGCCATATTTCTCCAAAACCCTGAGAGACGTGTTCGCTAAAATTTTATTCTCTACAACTTTGCCTTTGACAGTAAATCCCCATATTGCATATAGCTAAGGAAATATAGACGAAAAACTGTTTTCGTATATGGCTTAGAAACTCAATTTCGCCCATTCCATTCGTCCATTCGGAGCGCTAAAACAATTCGAAATCCATCCGAACCAGCATGCGTATCAGCCTCGCAAATCCGCCGATAGCGCACTACACTAGTTTGTAGCCAGAGCCGAGTACGCTCTAGAACACGATCAATTTGCATTGGGAGGTTTCATCGACCTATCGAATGCTTTCAGCAACTTGATGTATAGTTTAGTTTAGTTTATTTATAACATCTTTCTAACATCTTAAATCAAGTAATTAGAAATCACTAAGAAAAATTATAACATTAATATGTTCCAATATGATTAAATCAATTCGAAGGAACTTTTAATACATCTTTCATAACAACATCAATCATATCCTAAAAAACAAAAGAAAAAAAAGAGAATATAAGAAAAAACTAGAATAGGGGAGTAAATTATACATAGCCAAAGTCCCCTTTTCTATTAACGCCACTAGATTCTTGAAGTTCGGCAGCATTCAAGGCATATAATATACATGATTGATGAATAGGAGAGGGTGCAAAATGAGGAAAGCCTTTTTACGGGTACTAGAAAATAACGACCGGGGAGGTCATCGATAAATATTAGTCTATCCGCTGCCCACTTATATAGTTTTTTAACAAACGCTTAAACTCATTGTACTTGGTGATAATTCTGATATTTTTAGGTAATTTATTAAATAAGTTTGGCCCAGCAAAGGATATGCTACGTCTACCAATTTTAGTCTTTAATAGAGGAGTACGGAGAATATCCCTATTTCTCGTTGCATCTGGGTGCTCGCTTTTTGTGAAGTTAATATTATGATGTAGATGACCGTTCAAACATGAATGCACAAAAGTACATATTTCATTAATATAAAGCTCTGACAGGGGACGTATATGTGGGCAATGTACGTTAAATAGATCATCTGTACTATGCCTTAATGATAATTTGAAAACTGATTTAAGTGCCTTCTTTTGTAAAACTTCAATCGCGTTAGTCATTGTTTTAGCCGCCCCTCCCCATATACCAATACAGTATATAAGTCGTGAATGGATCATTGCAAAGTACAATTTTTTTAAAACATTTCTTGGCAGGGAAAACTTCAACAGTCTTAGAATGCCCATACATGGAGCAATTTTATTACAAATACCCGTGATATGCTCATTCCAATTTAGGAATTGATCCAAGATAACTCTCAAAGATTTTGTTGAGGACACCCTTTCAATTATTGTTCCATTGTATTCGACATCTCGAAATTTATCAACCCTACATTTTGGCGATCTAAAGTGGATAATTTTACATTTACCTAAGTTTAATGTAAGCTCGTTCTTTTTAAAATATTCAGAGACTATTTTTAGATCCTTTAACAAATTGTTAATGTTTGCATTCAAGCATATTGACGCAGTAAACATGCTCGTATCATCGGCAAACAAATAAGTCGAGGATATTAAAGGTAGTTCGTTGAAGTCATTAATGAATATTAAGAACATAAGTGGACCCAATATACTTTCTTGTACAACACCATACGTCATTTCTATTCTAGTGCTACAGGATTCATTAATTGATACAAACTGATACCTGTTAGATAGGTAATCTTTCATAAGGTTCAGGGCGACACCTCTTATACCTGCTTGTTCAATTTTTTCTAATAGTAATTCATGGTTAACTGTATCGAATGCCTTAGCCAGGTCAAGGAATAAGCCCGAAACTATTTTTTTATTCTCTATCTTCACGCTTATGTCATTTATGAGTTCATACAGCGCCGTATTGGTTCCAAATTTTGCTCTAAAACCATATTGCTTGGAATAGAAAAAATTCTCGCGATTTAAAAAACCGACAATGTTCATATAAAGTATTTTTTCAAATATCTTGTTTAGTGTGGGCAATACTGTTATTGGCCTGTAATTCAAAACTTCAGTTTTTATTCCATTTTTATATATCGGGCTTATTCTGCCGATCTTTAAAGCATCTGGGTAAGTACCAGTACTAATGCATTCATTATATATTTCCGCAAGAAAATCAGAGATAGAATCTACACATATTTTTAGCGATATTGCCGATATACAGTCATAACCTGGTGACTTATTATTATTTAGTATCAAGATCATTTCCTTAACTTCTTGTCCGCATGTAGGTACCAGCATTATTGATGGTGCAACACACTTTCGTGGCCGTACACTATTTGAGGTAGCTAGATGTTTTCTAGGCAACATTGTGTCATTAGCCGACTGGTCATCCCTATCATGCAACGCTTTAGCTAGCTTTTTACCCACAGTCGAATAGTGATCATTAAAAGTTTGAGCCACTTTATCCTTATCAATCATAGACCCATTAGCGTTTTTCAGTTTGACTTCAATGTTTTTTGATCGGTCCTTCCCTAGGATGGAATTAATTAACTTCCATGCCGCTTTCGGGCTGTCACATTCTCTGAATAACTCTTCATAGTGCTTCAGTTCATAGTATTTTTGAAATCTTTTGATGGTAATGTCCATTGCCGCTATTCTATCCCTAATGAACTTAGTGTTAGGACACCTATTTCTTTCTTTCTTTTTCAGACACTTCCATAGGGCGTGTTTGTCATTCATTAGGCTTTCTAGGTGTTCGTTCATATATGGAACATTCACATAAGAACGTTTTATTTTACGCTTTTTTTTTGAAGAGTTGTCTTTTATAGCCTCATTAAACTTTGAAACGAAGTAATTATAAGCATCATTTACATGAGCGAATAATGGTCTGTTTCTAGTGTTTAAAGCATGTCTTATTTGTTTTTCAACTAATTTGTGGTCAATAATGTTTTTTTCAATGAAAATATACTTAGAGGCTTTATGACGAAATCTTAAATGAGTTACTATGGAGTTGTGGTCACTAAAGCTATGTTCTATTGTCGCATTATGAATTTGAAACTTCGTTGGACACTTTATCTCTACATGATCAATAATAGATTTGGATGAGGGCCGCGTAATTACATCATTTGTTATACCGTAATTCATACTGCACAATAGGTTGACATATTTGTTTACATTGAGATTTGCATTTCTCATGGATAGTTTTGTCAGATCTAAGTTGAAATCTCCTGACAAAATACTGAACTCATCGTTGTTATCAACAACCCGAGTTAGGTGGTCTAAGAAATCTTTAAAATTTGAATTGTACGGTGGTCTATAATAAGATAGTAACGAGACCTTGTTATATTCAGCATCTTTCAAATTTAGATTTATTGAAATAAAGAAGAAGGAAGAAGAAATCACTTCCACAATCTCATAGTCAATAAAGTCATTGATGAATACCGCTAACCCTCCCCCAAAGCCTTTTCGACACGAGAAAGTTCCCTTAAAGCCTGGGATTTGATAAATTCCATTCTCATTTTCTTGTATCCAGGTTTCACTCAGTATAATAATGTCAAAGTCGTGCTGGAATTTCGACAAGTAATATTTAAATAGGTCAAATCTGTTTAACATCTTTACACTTCGCAAATTCAGCTGAAAGATTCTAAGGCCCGAAAAATTATCAACAAATTCTTTGGAACAACATACGTGTTCAAGTCATGAAAATAAGCGTTTGTTACATTGCTTCCTAATGCATGGAAAGCAGTCATATTTGTAAGGTAATAATGCCTGGACTATAAGTGAGTGCGGATGTTGTCCAATATATTATCGAAAGTAGACTTACCCCGGTCATTGCTTTAAAGTGTACATATCAATTACGAACTCATGTCTCGAGCATAACATTGATGCAACCACTACAAGCTGGATTTATGCCATGCTAAGCAGCAGAATAATCTCAGCCAAACTGGGATTAGCATCTGTAGACGTTCTCACATGCAAATGTTGTCCTCAAGGGGGTGTACTACCACCATTATTGTACATTCTAGTGAAAGACAGCCTTTTAAAGCTGTTAAACGACTCTGGGTATTTTACTGGTTGGGCAATTCGTCAGCACACCGTGCGACCTCATGCAATCTGCCTTCCGATTAGTTGAAAGCTGGTGCAATCAACATAAGCAGGAAGTTAATACGGATAAAACAAAAATCCTAGGTTTTAAAGCACCTGTCATCTTTGGTAAACCTATTGAACTTTCCCTGTGGGTAAAATTTTTAGGAGTAATCTTGGATCCTAAAATAAAATGGACCTTCCATATCGAATACCGCATTCGCAAAGCTATTGCGTTACTATGGATAAGTCGTAGCGCCTTCGGGAAAAACTGGGGACTCAGCCCAAAAGTCTTATTTTGGATTTATACAGCTATCGTCAGGCCGATGGTATCTTACGCGACTTAAAGCTCCACCCTCTTTCTTTAAGAGCATTACCAACAACTGGAAAAACGAATCCTTCAGAAAGCACTGGATCTCGATAGAAAACGCTAGACAATCTAAAAACTGTATACAGTATACACCCAAACACCAAAAACAGTAAGTACTTACTTTCTCTCAGCAGGAGGAACATCAGAAGAATGACCTCCATACTTAATGGTCATTGCCCTTTCAACAAACATTTACACACCTTACAAACAGCAATCTATGTGCGAACTGCGGCGACATAGAAACCGCCGAACACCTCCTATGTAAATGCCCAGCATACATCACAGCCCGAGCTAAAAGCCTAGGAGCTTATATTCTCCCTTATAACATCATCTGGAGCATTCCGCCCAGCAACATATTAGACTTCCTCAACCGAACTGCTAGAATGTAGAAGAATGTAGGTAGTCTAATGTGGGTATGCACAACAGGCCCAATAGAGGCTTACGTGCTGGAGCTTAACTCCGCCCAGTTAAACTAACTAACTAACTATTCCATTCGTCCCAGCGCCCAGACTCATGACCCGATTCCCACAAAAAAAATTTCCCAGCTTTGTGGCATGAAATGCTTTCATTTGACATCAAAATGAGGAATTTCCGTGCTACACTTGCTGAGATATTTCCGAAAAACCATGTTTTTGGTCACTTCTTCGACGATATCTCCGGAACTACTTGGCTGGTTTTGCTCATCTTCGAACTTGAATCATGGGAGGGTACCTTTCAGGAAAAAAAAGTTTAGGGTGATCGAGTGAGACGTTTGGAAAAAAAGTAGAGACGGACAGACGGACATTTTTTTGTTGCTGATTCGTCATATTTAGGCAATAATAAATGTATCCCCCAACTCCCACCTCGATCTACCCCATGTTACATTAAAATTGTTTGTAGTAAACGTATAGGACCTTCGTACTTCATACGGGTCCATAAATAGGATTATTTCAAGATGTAAATGCGAAATTCTTCGACTACCATCTCTCTTAACATCTTCATTTACAACTTGTCATTCTTTCAATGTAAATTGTCTTCAACGCGTCATAATGCGCCAGTGTTAAAGTGCATCCATAGCACAACAAGAGAAGCGTCTTTTAATTTACCGTAACAATGAAAAAAAAAATACTTTTACCTTCTCTCGTTCCGTTCTGGTGTGCAAACAAATTGCATCTTTCTTAAAACAAACAGGAAACGTAATTTGCTTCCTTTGCATTTACTTATTTATTTACATTTTATTAAAGTTTTTGCACTTCATTTGCATTTCATACACATATTCGAAATCGTATTTTAGTCGATAAATTATTCAATTTTACCGATGGCCAATAAATCAAAACGGCTTGTTAAATCTTTAATTTTCTCAACTTTTAATTCAAACAAATTGAAAGTGAAAACAAATTTGAATCACAATGCGGTTAATCCAAGTGAAAGAAGTATAATACGCTGTTAAATAAGTATAAATATACAAACTAGCATTGTTTTAATTTGAATGTGGATATAATGGCCACACGATATGCTTTACTTACAACTGAAAGTATAAAAACTTAATCTGATAGTCTGCATAATTTATATATATTTGATACCATTACGACTTGGAATCGAGGGGGAAGACACAATGGAAAAACGCGTCGCATCATTTTTTGCCTGCTATTTGAATTCGGCCCATTAACAATTAGGTTTTTCGATGATTGCCCTATTGGAAATTTAAACTTTTGGCCCAAAAAAGTTTTGCGAATCGGCCTTTCGGGAGTTAGGCTTTTAGGGCTTCAGCTTTTTCAGTTTTAGGCATTTTGGGTTTCAATCTTTTGCCGATTCGGCCTTTTTCTAAATTTGGCCCTTCGGGGATATTTTCGGACTCATTCCTTTGGAATTAGGTTTTTGGAAATTTTGCGTTTGGGGAATTAGGCCTTGCGGGTTTCAGTCTTTTTTGTGAAATAATCTTTTAGGGCTCCTGTATTTTGGGCTTTAGCATTTTGGATTCTTTGCCCTTTTGGAAGTTTGACCCTTTGGAAATTCGTCCTTTAGGGATTCCATATTTCAAATATTTGGTCTTTTGCAAATTGGGCTTTTCCAAAGGTAATCTGCTTAGCAGAATTATCCGTATTATAGAATAACCAAAACAAATTATAAATTCTTTTACATCCAATTGGTTAACGCTATGCCAAGCATCTGATCGTAACATTCGGATGATATAAAATGGGAACTTGTCATAGTTGAAGTCATTCTATAAACAATTGGGCTGATATACAAATTGTCGGTCTCAAAGACAAGGTGTACTGAAGTGTCGTAATAAAAGACGAAATCGGTAACATATTCTTCAGATTATTGAACAATTTGGAAGCATTTGTGAAGAATTGCTAATGTCTTTCGATGATTTTTGGCAGTTAGATTTTTATGGGAATTTAGCGTTTGAAGAATTAGGCCTTTTGAGGCCTTTCGGGGATTTTTGTGATTCATTCCCAGTCTTTTCTGTGAATTAGGCTTTTAGGACACTAGGCTTTTAGGGCTTTAGTAATTTTAGCTTCAGTATTTTCCGTTTCAATTTTAGCATTTTGTGCTAAAAGCATTTAGTGCTTTAGCATTTTGGGTTTCAATCGTTTGACAATTTGGCCCTTTGAAAATTTGGATTTAATATAATAAGAATCCGCCGTTACAACCCGTCCGGGTCAGAGGCTAGATCATTTTATTTACTAGTTCCGAAATTTCTTTCTGAGTTTTTCCTCTCATGGATTCTCCTGGAGATCCTTTTGTTACCGACGTTTTTACTGTGTCAGTGGTAAATTGCACACAAACCTAGTGCCATCTATGATGTACTAGGGCGGAAACTAGCAGGGCTTAGAATCATGCCGGTTTGCCCCAACAATGTGTTTTACCGGTAGAAAATTTGGATTTAATGATTCGATATTTTGAATATTCAACCTTTTGGAAATTCTGTCTTTCGGGAATTTTTGGATCGTAATAAGCCTTCCAATAAAAAAATGATTTTTGTGCAATAAAAATCATTAATGTCCAATAGAAGAATGATTTTAGTCCAATAAAAAATTTGTACAAAGAAAATTTATTTTTTATTGGACGTAATTATTTTGTAAAAAGAAAATTAATTATTTTTATGGACATTAATCATTTTTATTGGGCAAAAATCATTCTTTTATTGGACATTAATTGTTTTTATTGTACAAAAATCATTTTTTTATTGGAACGTTCACACTGTAAATTCTTGGATTTTCACGTTAGTTGTATGCTGCATATCTATAGTATGCTATATGTTGGTATACTATACAACTTGCAACTAATATAGACAGCATATCACTATATATATGCAATATACAACTAACGTCAAAATCCAGGAATTTTCAGTGTATAATAATCCGGAATTTTTTGAGATTCAGTCTTTTGGAAATAAGTTCTTTGTGAATTGAATGTTTAATTCAAGGGAGCGCTCTTAGTATCTTATTGTTCATTTTATATGTGTCAAATATGCCAAAGAGTATTTCAGAAATTTCTCTTCGGCGACGATCTGGCACTGGCGGTGCAGTACGGCTATGATGGCCTTTCGGAAAAATTCGCAATTGCTGCCTTGAACCACGACCTGAAGAAGCTCGAATCGTACTTCGTGCAAATCCGGACAAAACCGGACAACGTCGCCAAGCACAACGCACCATCGAAGTCACCTTTTGTGGCAAAGCAGTAAAATACAACCCCACGCCGAAATATCTTGGCGTCATACTAGATCGGTCGCTGACGTTTAAGCCCCACTTGTGTAAAGTACGAGAAAAGGCTATGAAACATCATACAGCGACTCACTGGATCGCGTTGGGATCTTCTGCTTCAACACTCAGAACTTCAGCAATGGCATTAGTATATTCAACAGCGGAGTACTGCTGCCCGGTATGGTCACACAGCACACATGTCAAGAAAATTGACACAACACTGCACTCCTGCCTGAGAATAGTCACTGGCAAAATTAAGTCTACTCCGGTTCCTTGGCTATCTGTACTAGCAAATATTGAATCACCGAACATCAGACGTGAAATTGCAGTGGGGCGAGAAGTCAACAAAGTTAACGAGAATCCCAGTCTGCCTTTCCACGAAGACATATCTGGAAGAGTTGGTTCAAGACTGACATCCCGTAAACCCTTGTGGATTAAATCGGACGTCTTGAATAACTTTCGACCAGAAGATGAATGGAAGCGGAAATGGGACGATGCGAATCTGTCGACCCTAGCGTCAGGCTTTAAGGGCATGAACTAGACCGGAAATTATGGAACCGAATCAGGACAAACCACGGACGGTGCAACTACACACTGAATAAATGGAACCCGTTCATAGATGCGAAATGCGACTGTGGTCACCCAGAGCAGACAATCCATCACATTATGAACGATTGCCCAATACGTAAATTCGACGAAGGCCTCACTGACATCAACGAACTTACTGACGATGCGATCGAGTGGATCCGGAACCTGGACATAATTTTATGACGAAGAGTGAGCGAGGAGACATAAAATCTCTTTATAAGTGACTACAAGCTCATAAGTGAGTTAACTTTTTATATTATATGGTTGTGATACGACCTATACGAATTATAATAAGAATGAAATAGTAGACAGACCCTGTCCCATCAGATGCTTTTGCTATTTTCCCCTCTCGCATAGAATGAAATGGAACCTAAAGCGGAGTATTTTGGTGTTAAACGTCGATCGTAGTGCAAGTGCCGTGCTAAGTGGTACCTACGTAATAATGGCATCTGATTATGTTTACAAATTAACATAAGTGTAAACTGTAAATGAAATAGAAATGAAAAAGTGAAATGAATTGTTTTAATCGCTTGCACGAAAATGTCTTTAGGAGGGATAGATAATATACAATTTTTTTTTACTTATTTTATCTCAAAACGTTCAGTTTTTACCATAATTTTATATTTGTATTTGATGTATAAAACTGTAACCGAATATTGTTGTATGGCAATAATGAAATTGAAATTCTCAATTTTTAGTTGAATGTTGAAAGCGAAGTAGTTAACATCATGTTTGAAATTTTCGTTTGTTTTATTTGAAAAAAAAAAAACAGTTTAAAGTTTGAAGCAATTTGTTGTTTGAAACTAACTTTTTTGAACTGGTGTTGACATTTAAATGTTTTGTAAATGTAAAATTTAGTCATTCGATTAATTGAATTTATCATTTTAAGTTCATTGTGAATCGTGTTCATAAAATTAAAACAATGGGAAAAGAAAAATAACAATAATATCAAAGAAGTGCCTCAAATGATAGCTGAATGCTAGCAGTAGTTTATTTTCACGATTGCCTCCGGGAATATTCTTATTTTGTTTCGTTTTATTTGTTTTGTTTGTTTTTTCTCCGACTGTATACGCTTGACGAACATTTCTCTTTTTTCTTCAGATTTGTTTATTGTCATAAGAAACATATGACCTCACAAAAGTAAGTCAAATCCTTATCTTTCTGAGAATGCTCCTCACTGAATATTTGAGTTTTTTCTACATGTTTTTTACTATTCACACGCCTTCATCATTCTCTATTTAAAATCGGTGATTCATTTTCTTGAAAACGTTTCCCGTATCATTTTCATAAAATAAATTTAAATTTTACGCCAAAATGAGAAGCAATGCAATGATATAACTTATACAGTGATGCATTTATAACTTCCCGCATTTTATGAGATGCCAAAACCAATTTATTGTACAAATTTTATATCCACGCGCGCTGTATGCGGTAACTTTGGCATCGTTCACGAATGCATTTTAAGAATCTAATATTAAAATCAGATAAAATGCTGGATCTCATAAGTGTTTCACTGTAAGTGTCAAAAAGTGACTGAAATGTCAATACTTAATACTTCACTAAAATTTAACATGTCTGTTTTTAGTGTCGTGCTGTTTAGCAACGATAATAATAATAGAATAAGTGAATTTTACCCTTCATCAGGCATGTGTCTGTGCATTTTAATATATAATAATAATAATCCGTTGTTACCACCCGTCTGGGTCAGGGGCTAGATCATTTTTTATTTACTAGCTCTTTTGCTCAGACGGATTCTTCTTCCTTTTGTTACCGAAGTTTTCACTGTGTCAGTGATAAATTGCACACAAACCTAGTGTCATTTACGATTTAATATCTCGCCTATAATTACGTAAGTTGTGTATGTGTGCAAACCCTCGTAACTAGACTTTCGTTCCACAAAAGCCTTAAATGACGACTGAATTTTTGTTACACAAAAATCACCCGAAATCGTACGGTTGACTTAAAATGATGACATTTATATGTATATTTAAATGCCTACCAATGCGGAAGTTGACCATAAGATAGCAGTTTGCTTCCTGCGGAAATGAATCATAGCAAATACAATTTTTGCATGGACTCGGCAATAAATTTTGGATGCTATGGAATTAATTGGTTTATGCGGAAGCAATTATATTAGCTCTTCAAGCAACTCGCTTTAAAAACTGTTATTTTTGACTCGGATGTGTAGACTTAACACTTGTTAAAATAACAATTTTCAAATCCTGTTGTTCGAAACCATCCTCGTGAGGTCGACTCGTGCCATAAAATTGATCCCTTATGTAATGTAGTGAATGTATTGTTGCATGTACGTAATCTACTATTATATGATGTGGTGGTATTATTACGACTTATAGGCAAAATATTTCGTGGTTTTTAATAAACAAATTTGTGTTTGTGCCAACAATTTTCTAAAAAAATGAGTGGAATGAGAACGGTCAAAGGATTGTAATGTCGTTCGGTACGGCCAATCATAGCTTAAGAAGAAAACATTTATTTACATAAAAAATTATACAAATAAAAGGAACTGCCCTTGTAACAAAGGTTGCTTTAAAACACAGCGTATCGATCTATTCTTACTGAAATCACAATCGATTTTATTTAGTTATTATTATTTTTGATCATTTTTATCCCAACAAAAGTTGTAAAGTCGTAAATGTGTTGATTTATAATGTGAATCGTCTTTACTAAAATTAATTCTGACAGTTCCTTAAGTCGAGAACAATCTAGAATAAATTTCTTAAAAACATCCCAAATGTACCTCTGCTGCCGAAAAATAGACCTACAACCGACCATTACCGTGATCCAAATGACGAAGAATATTTTTCTGTATAAAATGGTATGCATTTATCGTATATTGATGCCTTTTCTAGTCTAATCATTCGTCTTGGTTACGGTTGTTTGTCTCGTATGGGACTGTGGGATCAATAATATATGACTCGAATGATTTTGGATCGAGGGCTATTATATCGCTGAAGCGAGATCCACGTGGAATTAAAGGCGAAAGCTTTTGCTACGGCAGATAGGTTATCACAGAATGATCTTTGGACTAATGAGACAAATAACAAGACTAGACAATCCGTTTTTTAATTATGCCAAAAATTTTTTATTTTGAACCTGACCGGTTTCGAAATTTAAGTCGACAATTTTGCCGTGTTCTGTAAAGTCAATTTTATGTATTTGAATCTTTGGACTCTGAATTTCACTTCGGGCCATGGGAAAATCAAGAAGGTCATCACCAATGAGGTCTTTGATATGCCTAGGGACCGAATGAGGCCGGAGACAGACTTTGTGAGGTAGTTTGAGACTGTCGTGCCCTGCAGGTCGGAGTGGCTGGCCAAGTCACATCTCGGGTGAAGAAGTCGTGAGCTTCACTGACGGCTCTAAAACTTCGGAAGGCGCGGGAGCCGGGGTATTTTCTCCAGCGTGACTCAGGCTGTTCGCGGCACTGATGGGAGTGCAGGAGGCAATCACAACAGAGGCATGTAGAAGAAATGTCACAATCTGTTTTGACAGTAAGGCTTTGATTGGAGCGCTCATGTCGCCTGTCGTGACATCCAAGCTGGTGAAAGAGTTAAAGGAGACCCTGAACCGGGTTAGACTGAGAAATCAGGTAAAGCTGATCTGGGTTCCCGGAAACTCTGGGGTGGAGGGAAACGAGAGAGCGGATGAGCTGGCGAGGAAAAGTTCGTCAACTTTATGCCTATGAGGGAGGAGTGCACACAAAGCGCTTCTTCCCGGTGTCCGATGGAAAGTGGACTAGAGAATTGGACAGGTGTCGCATCAAGCGAATGGTTGGTGCGATCACCGGGCACTGTGGACTAAGCAAGCATCTAGCTAAAATGGGACTCTCCAATGATCCCAATTGCACCTGTGGTTTCGGCGAGGAGACGGGCGTTCACGTAATATGTGATTGTCCAAAGTTTTCCTCACTGACGCTTAGGACTCTAGGTAGTTATGTGGTCCAAACCGCAACAGTACCCAGCATAGGGTCTGCCGCTCTAAATAGGTTCTTGGTTGAGACTAGGAGATTTACATGATGAACGGGTGACGAAACAAAGGATCACTAGATTTGCGTTTCATGGACCGCCCCAGCCTGATAAATCTAAAATCTATTGTAGACAAAGTGTGTGTGAGTTTGGAAGTGTATTGCGCCTGAACCCTTGTACTTTAGGCTGCACCATTTAACGAAGGCGTCGTAGCGAAGAGCTGCTCGCAGAATTTTAGTGTTGTCACCGCTAACATTCAAGGCCTTTACACATGAACCCGTTTCAGCTGAGCAATTCGATATCGATTGGAAAAGTTCGTCATTAACATTTTAAAGTTTTGAGGCTAAAGCGAAATGCTGAAGAAACACTTCCCAGGATTTCGCGAAACAGGCCAAGACCACGGAGTTTTCTTGATGTGTAGAATATGTTGTCGTTGGTACGCAGGGGTAATCCAATAATTGCTTTAACGGTTCGTCTGATCATAACGTCTAGGTCGTTTGTGACGTAGGATGAAATTTTATTTATTGGTGTGGCTTGCAGTGGGTAAGCCAGTGTAGGGAAAACGTACTGGTTCATTATATTTAATTTTTGATGCCAACAATCGAGGGCTTTTTCTATTATCCGCCTGATGACGGAACAAATGGTGATTGGACGCCAATTGCTTAATGAGTTTACATCTCCTTCTTTATCAATAAAAACCATTTTACCGCGTCTGAAGCTATTAGGAATGTATGATGCCAGAAGCATAATGTTGGCAATTGATGAAATTGGTTTTGACACGCATAATTGGCGAAGATCTGGTCCCGCTGATGAATCCAGTGAAATTTTTTTCATTTGAATGCGGATGTCATCAACGGAGAGAGATACATTTTCGTTACACTCTACCTGTGAGTATGAATCTAAGGTATTGCTGTTATTGCTCTCGAAAATGCTACGAAAGTGGGTCTCCATTTTATCAAAGCTAATTTTACAATGTCTGGATCCGCCTTTCGTCATGACCATCCTGACCGCTTTCCTTCGACAACGTTTCAAACAACGTTCATCAAATAATCAATCTCCTTATAATGTTAACCTATGTGTGCTACAACTCTTCGTTTGTCGTTGGTGTTTCAGGCTGGATTAAGGTGAATATCATAATAACACGTAAACACACCGAGTATTTTGGGACAGTGATAGGTTGGTTTCTAACATATCGAGACCATTAAAAAATAAGGATATCAATTTTTTTCTCATCAATTTAATTCTTTTCAAGCAGCAAAATTAATAAATTTAGGCATTTTTGTGATTGGAGTTCTGTGAAACTTGATAAATTAATTTAAATAAATGAAATCCTTTTTGTTTCGCGTTATCAAAGCTTACAATTAACTCAGCAAAACTAATCTTTTTATCAAAATATTTATAACACTCGAGGCTATAATATGCATATTATAGCCCTCAAACTGAAGTTTGAGGCCCTCTTGTTATAAAATATCCTTCGGATCTTCAACCTCTCCCAGATACGAGATCTCAAATTACAGCCATTGTGTTATAATTTACTATAATTTTTTTGTCTGTCCCCTCCGGAAGCTTCGCAATACATGTATGTCTACTCCCGTAAATCGTCCTTTACATGCAGTGTTATTTTGGGATATTTTTGCACAAATTACCCGTGGCGAAAATCAATTTCCGTACCTAGGGAGGTTTTACTTCCCTAGGCAGCAAGAATGTATTACCAAACAAAACGATGACAAAATGGTTATGACTACACAATATTATTTTTCACACAATGCAATGCGATATAGAAAATATCGTTCACAATGTTGTGTTTATTTTACCGCGTGTCATATAAAATCTCATGTAATGTGAGCCAACAAAATTGTGTGGTTTTTCGAATTTTTCTTGATCTTAGTCATACACGGCGTAACAAAATTCATTGATTCATTGAAGCGAGTTTCGAAAATATTAATATTCAAATGAGCAAATTCATATAATTGTGGCCAAGTACCGAAGAACATTTAAATAAAATGTCAAAAACACAAATGTATCAACGCTAGTTCACGGGAAAATGTCTAATAAAATCCATGTTACTGCCTTGATATGTGTTCCGCTCAACTTTCGGATGGTACAGCCAAAATCTTAAATTACATCGAATGCTTGGAAATCGTTCGATAAAAATAACCTTTTTGAAATCACCAACTTAACTCTGTCAGGGCAGCAAATTTTGTTTATAGTACTCTGGCTACCCCCATATAGTTTGCAGTTATGGACTTTTTGGATTTTATAGCAAGTGTGACATCATATATGCACGACCCCTTATAGCTTTTTAAGCAGCAAAACTTATATTTTTCAGCAGCAAATTTATTCATCTTCATAAAGCAAAATAATTGATTTGTCAGCAAATTTTTTGCGTACAGATTTTTTGTTTCTATCATCAAAGTCATGCTTTGATCAGCAAATTAATTCTGTTTTCCAGCAAATATTCTACAGATAAGGAAACATAGTTTTGCTGATCGAAAAACAAAAAATCTGCTACTAAAACATGAGTTTGCTACTAAAAAAATAAATTTGCTGCTAAAAGAAAAAATTTGCCGACAAAAAACAGATGGGTTAAAAAATATACGTGATATGCTACACGCAAAATAATATTTTCACTATCCATTATAGAGCTGTGCGTCGGCGTTTCGTCGGCTGGGTCTTCAATACAGTCTCTAGCCTTTGGACTACATCCTTTACTTGTAAAATGTTCAGCAAAAATGTAGAAGAGAGTTGTATGTACCGGATCGGCTTTCAAAGAAAATTCACTGGAACAAATTATTTGAGTTGCTCCGACTTAAAATCGATTGTTAGCCGAATGCAGCCGAATGTTCGATTTTAAGTCGGCGCAACTCAAATAATTTTTTCCAGCGACATTTACGAGCAAAATCGTCTTTGAGTGCCGATTAGATACAACTTTCCTCTAATTATAATAAACATGACATTTTTGCAGCAAAGCAACAATAGCGACAAATCTGTGTGATAACTAAATAAATATTTGACCTGGGAGGCATAGTACCTACAATCAAAGATAACATTGGAGCTTGTTATGACAAATTGAAATAAGTAAATTTGAAGTCATATTGTAAAGCATCCTTTTTCTCTTAGTCAATTTGTTAAAATTTGACAAACGACTTCTTGAGTTTTTCGTTTCAATGAATATATTTCCATTGAAAGGTTGATTTTTTCAGATTTTTAAAGTTTTTACCCGATGTATGAGTGATTTGTTCTAGAATCTTTACCGCTTCTCAGATTCAGAGTACATGTGGCAAGTTGAGTTTGAATCGTTCGAAAATTTGATCAATTTAAATGTTACTGATTTTTTTTTTAATTATTCCTATTCACTAGATCCTCCAGCGGTCTGCAACACTTATTTCTTAAGAAGACACGGTGATAAAAATCTCTATAGTGGAATTTGTAGAAACCATTTTTTCAGAGGATAAGGCAAGTTAGCTAGGAAATTTGAGGAGGAGGAGGAAAATGTGATGCGCGGTAGCTGGACAGTTGAGTTCGAATACATACGTTGGAGATCATGGGCGCGTGGTAGCAATGCACCCGTGACGCATGTCCACATGCGTACAAAAAATTAAGATTTTTTTTTCGGAGACGGCGGAACCATAGATACAGCTAAGTTTTCACTTTTTTCCCTTGTGTCGTACCCCCCTGAGACCTAGTTTTTGGGATTGTACGTAAAATTTTGATTGAAATCGATATTTTACTCATTAAAATCGGTCCAGTTGATATGACCTTTAGAAAATCGTCATTTTCCATACAAAATGTGCTATTTCATAGAAGCCAAAGTTAATGGAAAGATCCTATGTTAGTTAGTGGGTTAGTTAGTTAGAACCATTTGTATGAAAACCGACATTTTTGGCTCGTGCTCGAAAACGGCTCTATGACTTTTCTTGAAATTTTGCAGGGACCTTCGGGTGGGCATTCTACGCCATATGAGATTTTAAAAAAAAGATGAGGGGGTACCGGCCTCGTTTGGGCGCTAGGGCTCTTAGAAGGCGCCATATAAAGCCCATATAAAAGAATGTTTTGTATGTGTGTGTGAGTTTATTCAAAGTATGGGTCAAATATGAGCAACATTTTTGGACTGTGTTAGGATGTAGGTAGATAGATGTTTGGTGTCAAAGGAAAAGTTATTGGGTTGGGTGTGTAGTGTGTCAGGGTGACCAACAAAATGGAAATTTTTTTCGCCGGAAAATTTTTTTGTCAGAAATTTTTGCGCCGGAAATTTTTTTTCGCCGAAAATTTTTTTCACCGGAAATTTTTTTCTGCGAAAATTTGTTTGCAGAAATGTGTTTTTTTTTTTCAAATGCGCCACAAATGCTGGACCCTCCCAACGTACTAATTTTTCTGCGTTTTCATAATTTTTTTTCGTGTCAAATCTGAAAGAACAGAAAAACTATAACATTTGGGGGGTCCGGCATTTTTTTATTCAAAAGTGAAAATATTTCAAAAGAATTTTTTGCGTTCCGAAGCTGTAAGCGTCACGCAAATTGATACCAGTTGTTTTAGAAGAAAGAACGAGGACTTTTAAAAAGGGTTTTTGTTTTGATAAGTGTTGCAATAAGAATCGAACGTATTTAAATGTTGCCTTAACTCTTAAGTATATCAAATTATGTCCACATTAAAGTGGATTGAAAATTAATTTGTTGTACCAAGGTATTCAATTTTGGGACAATTTATTTGACCGTGAGATTAAGAGCATCATCAGTCGAAGCTAATTTCAATCTATAATTTACAAAAATTACTTATAGAAAAGTACATGAAATGTCACTAAAATTTACGGAATAACAGGCTTCGAATTGCAAAATTCTGCATCATACATAAATTCGAATTTTACGAGATTTTGTCGAACTTTGTCGAAACGAAATGTAAACAAAAACATAACCAAAGACCCGTACGTATCAGAATAGATGTGACAAACAGAATAGATGTGGCAAAGTGACTCGAACGTACCTAAATATACAAATAAGCAAACAATCCAACGTTTTCTGTTCTTTTATAACTGTAAGAATTTCAAAGATTCATAGAAATTACCCAAGGTAATCTCAAAGGCCCTACCGAAGTACATCTCAGACAATTCAAATCTAGAAAACCTTATATCCAAGGACTAAGTCGTTTTTCTCTAAAACCCAGAAATACGTGTTATCTAAAATTTTATTGTCTACAACTTTGTCCTTGCAAGCAACTTTCTACCTCTCATAGTTCTGGAGATCTGGTCATCCTGCCCAATTATGGAGATGGCCATATACCAGGATTGGACCATATCTCCCCAAAATCCTGAAACACGTGTTCACTTAAATTTAATTTTCTACAACTTCGCCTTTGGAACTAACTTTCTAACTCTCACAGTTCTGCAGATCCGGGTCATCCTGCCCAATTATGGAAGTGGCCATATAGCAGGATTGGACCATATCTCTCCAAAACCCTGAAACACGTGTTCGCTTAAATTTAATTCTCTACAACTTTGCCTTTGACAGTAAATCTCCATATTGCATAGTTAAGGAAATATAGACGAACGAAAAACTGTTTTCGTATATGGCCAAGAATCTCAATTTCGTCCATTCCATTGGTCCCAGTGCCCAGACCCCTGTACCGATTCCCGAAAAAAATTTTCCCAGCTTTGTGACATCAGATGCTTTCATTTGACTACAAAATGAGGAATTTCCGTGCTATACTTGCTGAGATATTTGCGAAAAAGCTTCACCGACCTTCGAAAAACCATGTTTTTGTTCACTTCCTCGACAATTTCTCTGGAACCACTTGATCGATTTGGCTCATCTTCGATCTTGAATCATGGGAGACATGTACCTTTCAGGGAAAAAAAAAGTTTAGGCCGATCGGTTCAGCCGTTTGGAAAAAAAAAGTGGAGACGGACAGACGGACATTTTTTTTATTGCTGATTCGTCATCTCTAGACGATAATAGATGCATCCCCCCCCCTCCCACCTCGACCTACCCCATGTTACAATAAAATTGTTTGTTGTAAACGTATAGGACCTTTGTACTTCGTACGGGTCCAAAAACAAAAACAATAATTGAACTAAGACTAGACTGGACTTGCTCTGCGCGTTTTATCGCAGAAGCTCTACTAGTAACTTGGATGGAGCTTAGACGCCTCTAACTAAGCTTTTATAGACCAAACTAATGTTCTCCGTATCACTTCTTAAGTTTAGAGAATTTCTTGTCTGTATATAGGGATTCAAGAACTTTACGTTTTAAAAGATTATGTTCAACTTCTAACACTTTGGCCTTGTCCAAGTTTGGCACATGTCCTGATTCATAGTAATGGCGAACCATTGCTGTAGCACTTTCCAACTCACCTGTGTTATTAAAAGGTGTTTTTTGTTTTAATTTGGTGAAAAGCGTTCTATTTTTGAAAATCGGTTTGTACCCCAGTCTAACTTCATCAACATTTTTACAAAGGATCTTGCCAATACTTTGAGAACAAGATGCACTGAACTGTAAGCCTCTATAGCGTATCGTGTTATTTGCATTGTTCAATTACGCTAAAGACGCCTTGGGCTTGTTAGATGAACTTTGCCTCCTTGAGCTGAAGTATTTGAAATATTGTATTGTATGTAAGTATTCAAAATTCCTCAGGTGAAATTTGGAAAAACCAGTCCGAAGCAACAATGACATAAAAACATTCCAAAGAAATACTTTTCAAAAGAAATCAAAAAAGCTTTTCAAAAAAATGTCTTCGACCCAATTTTCTCAACAACACTGCAAAAAAACATTTTTCGGATGATAGGGGGGTCATCGTACCGTCCTAAGTCGCTAAGACCCATGGTAAAAAATATTCATTTCTATCTTCTTTACAGCACTGCACAACTTTTGATTAAAGAAATATTCGAGGAAAACGACCACATATCGTGTTGGGTCGCATAGCGTTAGTCATGCTCAGACTATGGACCCTACAGCCCAAAGTGCTCAACAGATTTCTACCTAATTTTTTTTGTGGTTTCTTTCATTCAACTTTCATTAAAAACTTTGAAGAGCGATTTCGGTGCTAATTTCCCAGAGATATAAGCGGAAAAGTTGCACTGTTTTTCGGTCGTAGCTTCGATAGTTTGGACCGATTTTGCCCAAATCCAACCCCATAATAACTTTCGCTTATCGGTCAAATCGGTACCGATTGTTAGATTTGTAAACAAAACAAAGCTGATTGAATCGTTCAAGTCAAGTGAAGTTGAGTGTAGTGCCATCGTACGGCTTACCGGAAAAGGCATTGTTGGGAGAACCGGTATTCTACTCCTACTAGTTTCGCTTCTCGTTACATCTCATAGATGGCACTGGGTTTGTCGCACAGCTTACCACTGGCACAGTAAAAACTTTCCGGTAATGAAAGGATCTCAAAAAATAGAACCACAAACAGCGAAACTAGTAAACAATGATCTAGCCTCTAACCCTTCATGGGTTGTAAGGCAGATTATTATTATTATTATTATTATCGGTCAAATACTCGAGTTATCATCGTTTACATTCATTTTTAAGAAAGCAGAATCTTATTGCGAGTGGGAAACGATTTCCAAATATTTTGTAACAGGAATACGGAAAGACTTTCAAACGGTTATTAAGAAATTTTCCAACGATATGTTTTTTAGATCGAATCAAAATATTTTTGACTGTCTCGTAACCAGGGTTTTTAAAAGTCGTTTCCTCTTCGACTCATTGTCATTATGAAATGTTGAATTAATCAATCGATCTGTACTCGCACTCCCTGTAAGATTGGGTTAGCTAATTTTTCAAGAATTTAGGTGACATAGAAAACTGAGATACTGCGAAACAAATATTTTCCAGTTGCTGCTATAACAATAAATCCCATGAGCCTTGCATTTCTGAATTAATTATTTAACAGCGAGTACAAGTTATATTATGATAAAAAAAGTAAATGAAACAACGGATAACAAACTAAAACGCAACGGCGAATCGTAAATGTTTAAATGCTTTGAAAGTTTGTTAATGTGGCTTTCAGTTTTGGTATGTAAATATCACTCGGTCTCCAGCCGTTGCAACGACGACGTGTGTACTGTAATGAACGTTTCGCATATGAAGTCGATGTGAAACAATACGGGGTGTGTATGTACAACATGTGCTCCCAAAGGTGTGAAAGCAAAGACTTCTTTAGTTGAATGTTGATTTATATTCAAAGTGAAATTTCGCGGTCGATTTCTATTTCCTTCCAATACTCTAGGGAAGCAATCCAATGCGTTTAAAAATTATCTTGATGATATTAGGAACAACGAAAAGGGTTATAAGTAGACGAAACCCTAAAAGAAAGTTCAGATACGAATTACCAATACCCTTGGCTCAAAAAGCAGACCTTTTTTTAATCCTTGCGAAACCGATCGGACTAATAAATTCATGTAGTGCAATTTAAAACTAGAAGACTCATTCTTGCGCTTTTGATAAAGTATTGAGAACTTTTACAACTATAAAATACGAGAGTAGCGAGTCATATTTGGAAAAAATCCCCTAAGACAGACGGTGGTGTTTCACAGATTGATGGCGTACTTTCGTACAGTTTTTCTGAAAATCTCCGACATATCCAGCAATTATAGTTCGTTAACGCACTAGATCCTTTCTCTAGTGCATGAACCTGATAGATGTTGAATCTGCAGTACGCAGCCTTCAGAAAGTTGCAACAAGTGGAGAAGTGTTATATTTCGTCTCGGGATCATGTGATAAAAAAATGATGTTTGGCAATGTTGCAGCCAATAGCGAAAAATATTTTTCAATTGACTTCAAACACCAGATGTCCCGGGTTCGATCCCCGGGAAGTATATTTCTAATCTCTCCATGATTGGATACCACTTAGGTGCAGAGTATTCGTGCTTGCAGGGGAGTTCCTCGCCCACCAAGGCAACCCAACCAACCAACACCCACTCAATGTCTTCCTCGTTGTCATATTGAATTGCTGCCAATTTTTCGTTTTGTCTTTGTCCTAGCACTTTCAATAGTTTCACTAGAGATACTGTTTTCTTGCATGACAAGTTTCCTTTCAAATGGCTCTTTATTGATGCTACAGAATTGAAATAGCGGAAACAAGAGCAGGTTGACTCTGGTAGCATTTCGAGGTTGTCCTGTTCTCCTACAAACAAAGTGACATACTTGTGGACTTCCTTTAGCTCCACTATTTTTAGCCCATCATTCGTTTGTTGTATAAAAATAGATAGTGGTAAACCATTCCGTATGTGTTTTCACTTGAAACTTCTAAAATGTTCAAGAACTCGGCGATCCTAGTTGAGTTCAACCTGAGCGTCATTACAATGACAAAGTAATCTCATTAACTCAAAAATTCTTCATTCTGTTACTATGACTAGACCGCTATAATCAAGAAAAATGGCTACTTCAGCCAAATAACTATTCACTTGATACAATGCTACTATTCTTATTTATTCATAAAGTCTGTGGTCATTCGGTTCACGTGGTACCAATGATTGGCAACATTTATGCAGGTAAAATGTATTTGCACCCGTATGTATTATTACGTATGTATAAAATGTATTACACCCGTATGAAGAACGAAGTTCTTCGAAAGGGGCGGGGTCTTATGCGTCTACATTTACGTTTGTAACGAGTCGAAATTCGACCCGGAAGTTGGCTACTTTTTCGTTTCAAGGTCTAAATAAGAGAAAAATGCAAAAGAAATTTTGTCCGTCCGTCCGCCCGTCTGTCACCGCGATAACTCGAGTAGAGCTAGACCGATATTCCAAAAATTTTTTTCCTGAAAGGTAATCAAAATAGCTTTCATGGGATTGAATCTCGGCACTTTTGGGGCGAAGAGCCACCGAGCTAGGGCCGTTTAAGTGGTTTTTAGTCTTTTGTACATAACTCGAGTGAATCTTTTCCGATTTACATACTTTTTTGGTTTGAAGAGTCAGGGTATGTCTAATAACTTATGGAAGAAACTTTTTTAGTTTTGAGCTTATGGACCCAGCTAGGGCCCTAAAACTAAGTTTCTGCTAGGGCTTAACCTGTTTTTTCTACATAAATCTGGTAAATCTTATCCGATTTTCAATTTTTTTTTTTCTAAATTATAATCGAATAATTGATTTTGGGATTAAATTTGGGCAAAATCGGTCGAAAACTTTCGAAGTTACGGTCGAAAAAGTGGTCAAAAATCTGGTTTTTTGAAGATCGGTGAAACTTTAAGTCAAAATCTCTGCGAAATTAGTACGAAAATCGCTGTTCAAGGTTTTCAATGTAAGATATGGACATCCAGAAATCTCGAGAAAAAGTTAGTGAAAATTCGTTGAGTGGTTTGAGCGCCGCCGCCAGCCGCCGAGTTTTTTTGTCGGCTTGAAGAAGTAAACAGATTTTGGGGAGATTTCTCAAACTTGTCGTCGAGTCGTTAACAGTTTTCGTAATGTAATGCAGCACCATGGCCAATACAATTTTGAGTAGGCAAAATCTGCCACCTGATAGCGAATTTTACTCAGACTTCATAGAGTTGGTACTTGGAATTTAATTTGTGCGAAATTCCCCCCTGCGCTGGCTATTTGCACAGGTGGCCCATTCTATGCAAACTGTGACGCCTGTAATGTAAGGAACGGAAATACCGCCTTAACCGTAGGAGATAACGAGAACATTCGTTCGGCGGAAAATTAGATATGACAATTTTGAACAATTTTTTCATAGAACACAAAAATTGGACCCTTGGGTGACTCAGGAGAAATTTTCGTTCCTTACATTACATACATTTGGAATGGCCCAGGTGCGAACAGCCCCCGTAGAGAGAATTGTGCACAATCGAAATTTTGAACAGCTTTTTAACCACATCTCCGGAACTACTTGAGTGATTCTACTCATCCTTTTACTAAAATCATAGGATGCATGCACCTTTCAGGGAAAAAAACATTGGCCGAATCGGTGGAACCGTTTTGAAAAAAAAGTGGGAAGGATAAACGTATCACCGGGCAAACGGACATTTCTTTTGCTGATTCATCATCACTAGACGGTAAAAAAGTATCCCCTAACTCCCGCCTCGATCTACCCTCGATCTACGAAGTGTTTTGTAGTAAAAGTGTAGAATTGTACTTCGTACGCGTCCAAAAAACATTTTTCGGAGGGAATTTCAGTGGAATTTTTGGTGTGCTTACCCACCAGAGTTCGGGTTAGGTTTAAAGGTGGAGTTCGAACATTTCCTCTCGTAAATTTGCGGTGCTTAGCGGGATTAAAATTTAAACCTTTCGATGTGTTTGCCCACCGGAGTCCGGGTTAGATTCGAAAGTGGATTTCGACTATTCCTCTATTAATTTCGGGGTTTCGCCCACTTGGAGATTTTGTGGTTTCGAATTGAATAGCATTTAACTGAACGGCCGTTTGCTCCTGAAAAATTAAATTGAAGAAGATTGGGTGCTCTTATATCAACATTACAAAAAATGTGTTCGGGTGATAAAATTGACTAATTGACTAAATTGAGGGAAGTGTAGGTTACCCTTCGTAGTTAGTGTCCCATTCGGCCATTTGATATCTCTATCTCTTCGAAGTGTACGCTTCGTTCAAATTCAAATTCTAATTGACAAAAATATTAGATTCTTGCAAAGTGTTAATTCGAAATCAACCAGCACTCCGAGCTAAGTAAATTTTTCTACTTCTGATGAGAAGTCACAAACCTGGTGTAAAATCATGGATTAGATTTTTATCAGTTTGGGACGATCACTTTCGTGGTCTGGAACACAGATCTTGTGACCCTTTGTTCCTTTTTCCCGCTCATCATTTAAAATCATGGATAAAATTGTGGATAAAATTGTCTTTGTTTATGACAATTATGGTTATACAATAACTAGTACCTGCATGGTATTTAAAAAAAACTTTGTTCAGTGAAACAAATAGAATTTCTGCTGAACCTGAATGCTTTTTTTTAAAGTACGTTTTTTTTAATTATTGAAAAATATGATCGGCGCGCCGCGGCTGAGCCGAGCCGCCGAGAAAAACCTTCATCGGCGCTCCTCCGCCGATACCATTTCACTCGTTTAGCCGCCGCCGAGATTTTTCGATCGCGAAAACGAAAATTGAGGAGAATATCTTTGTCCATGGAAGTACGGGTCGGTCTTAATGTCGTCCCTAGCCCAAAAATATTGCCCTCAATTTTCTCCAGAACATAGCGAAAAAGACGTTATAATTGTGTATGGTCGAGTAGTTGGAGTTAGGCCCTCTCCATGGACCCTATAGCCCAAACCACTCAACACATTTTGACCAAATTTTGTTGGTTAGTTTCCGGGGTCCATATCATAAGCAATTTACGAGATATATGCGAAAAAGTTTTACCGACCCTCAAAGAACCATGTTTTTGACCACTTTTTCGGCCAAAACTTCTTGTTCACCGATTTTTCTGATCTTTGAAGTTGGACTCCCTTTTTTGATTGCCATTCAGGGAAATTTTTTTTTTAAATCACTCAAATTTTACTCGGTCAAAGCCTTATAGAATAGAAGTAACGAAAATTAGTCAATTTTTGGCAGACTTTCATTAAAGGTGCTGCCGTCCGCTGCAATAAGATTTTTCCAAGGAAGTTTTTGCATATTCTGGTAGTAAATATAGTAAGCTTTCAAAGCGTATATGACTTTTCGCTGAACGTTCTATTGCAATTGGCCAGAGACTGCCAAAAATCTCCTATGTTTTCACATATATCGTCGCGGCTAATAACGGCCAATCAACAACTCGTACATACTCAAATATATACTCTAGACCTAGAATCGTGGCTAAGAAATTCTTCATTCGAATCAACTTTGTTCGAGTTACAGCTAAAACACGATTTTCAGCACTTCCTGACCTGACCTTACTCAATGAGCTCTATCTCCTAGACAAAAATATATTTTTTACAAAACTGAAAAATTACTTTCGACACAAAAGTTCAAAGAATCGAATGAGATATAACTCGACCAATTCTGAAGACCCTTGTTCCTAAATTGTGTGAAATTGTACGAAGTTTTCGCGAAATTACTCTTCGGTCGACCCCAGCCCAAAAAATGTCTTTTGCTATGTTATGGAGTAAATTGAGGCGAACGTTTTTGTCTATAGAATGATTTTTTTAGCATTTCTATGAAAAAACTTTTTTTAAAATTTTTTTAGAAAATTTTTCACAGTTGCTTCGGACGTGTTTTTCAATATTGCCCTTTTGGAAATTTCCAATTCAATTTAATATGGACGAAATTTCATACGACAATATTTATTTAGATTTAGTTCGAGTCTTTTTGTAACATCTGTTCTCTTTGCCGAATCTTTCTGATACGTACGGGTGCCTTACATATGTTTTTTGGTATGAGAATAACAAGCAGATGGTGAATTGAACAGAGACGAAGAAGGATAAATCGAGATGATGTTAATTATTGCTCAACTTAATTTAATTTGATTTTTTATTCAGCAAAAATGCTAGAAATTTCAAATATTTACATTTTTTATAGAAATTCAAATTGTTTTCTGTTTTAATGGATTGGGAATAACATTCTCACGTGATTCTTTAATTTGTTTTCGTACGCAAACCAGTTTTTTTTTCACCTTTACGGGAGGTTGTTGAAGAGTTTCATCCTTTGCGTATAAGATTTATTAAATTTCTGTAGTCGAAAGTTCAGTGCATTCTGTAGGTCATACGTGTGAAGTGAACCTTGTTTAGTTTGACTCGCGAAGAGAGGTATTCTGAGACCAGGCTGTGCTTCACTTTGAAGAAAAATTTCAGAATTGTATCTACTTACAATACTTTTAGTCTTTGACGTGTAGAGAATACGGTCAGTAACAAATTGACCAGTAAAAGCCGATTAAGCTATTTACTGTTAATTAAAATTCTATTTACCGGTAAACTGTATTTCGATGTATAAACAAATGGTTTTGCTACAAATATGTTTTTCTTTTCGGAACTTTTTCGTTTGAAGGATTGACGATTTATTTACTTCACAACGAAATTGTAATCTTTTACTTTTGGTAGATTTCTATTGAAACATCGCTTCGCTCAGGAGTAAGCTCCTCAACATTTTTTATTAATTTATTTGTTAGCCAACAGCTATAAAAGCTTACTGGCTTTATCAAGTACTCGCGGCTTCGCTCGGCATTTGTTTAAGTTCCCTAAGAATCACTCTTTAAAATGTTACAGAAATCTTCCAAATTTGGGGGTTAAAGAACAATCTGACGATGAAATAGTACCATCGACTGATAATGAAATACACTGGTTTATTTGGGTGCTGCTACAAATGTGTAGTCGCCGACCCAGATTTTCATTTTATCAACACAAATAATTTGTCCTATGCGTCCGACACAAAAAATAATTTGTCCTACTTTGGGGTCTGAAATATAGAGGTGTTCTAAACACCAAAAATTGGTGATGCCATATATTCGTTCTAAATTCTCGACACTTTCAAATAAGTGTACTGACACTTCGACAGTGTAAAAGTGTGTTACTAGATTTTAAAGTGTTTTCCACTAAAAAGCTTAGTAGAGTAAAAATATGTCCTCAATTTGTCCTTTGCGTAAGTGAAATCAGAAAATTGCACAATGGCGTAGATAACTAGAAAATAGGGTGGACTAAAAAAATATTAAAAGCTCTTCGAAAGCTCCCAAACTTGAAAATCGCTAAAAAGAAAATGTATTAATAAACCTCGAAGCCCCCTTTAAGCGATGCCGGTTCAAATCCGATCACCGAAAATTTTTTTAATTGTTTTTATCGGATGGTGAAGAAAGGAAAAAATAAGGACATGATTTTGCGGCCCATATTCAGAGAAGAGAAGGACTAAAAATCTCGTTCAACTAGATATACGAGAAAGTTCGCTTGGGCTGCCTAGCGTCACCGGTTCAAATCCGATCGCCGACACTTTTTTTTGTTGTTTTGTTCGATGGTTAGGAAAGGACGAAATGAGGACATATTTCTGCTCCTCACTAAATTTTCTGCCTAGCGTCACCGGTTCAAACGATTTGTAGAAGAAATTTTTTTGAGATTGGGCCCTAGGATATAACTAGGGCACAAAAAACGACTCTCTTTTTTGTAAATAACTCGAGTAAATCTCATCCGATTTTTAATTTTGTTTTGATCGAAAGGCCTAGGACTGTCTCCCGTTTTATGGAAGAAACTTTTTTGATTAGAAATCCTTGGACTCAGTCAGGACCCTAAAATTGAGTTTCTACTAGGGCCCAACGTGTTCGCTTACATAAATTGGAGAAATCCTTACTGATTTTGTTGATCCTTTTTCTATTTGAGAGCCAATCGAGTAGCGAAAACAAATTTGAACCCGGTGCCTTAGCTTAGGGCTTAAGTAGGCCTCTAGTCTGTCCTAAGGTCGACCCTAACCAAAACAACTTTTTTTGCTATGTTGCAAAGCAAATTGAGGGAAACATTTTTGTCTATGGAAGTATGTGTCCGAGACATATCGGCCCTAGGTCGGTCCTAAGGTTTGCCCTAGACAAAAAAAAAGGTTTTTCACTATGTTATAGAGAAAACAGAGGGAAATGTATTTGTCTATGTAAGTATTCGTTCGAGGCCTCTACTGTCGACCCTAGAAAAAAAAATGGTTTTATGCTATGTTGCGTAAAAAATTGAGATGAACATTTTTGTCAATTTGGGGGTCAATTTTGTACTTTCGGAAGGCCTTTCTTACGCCGTTTCTTCGGACGGGCTTTTCAATGTTGTCCTCTCGGCAATTACCAATACAATTTAATGTGGACGTAATTTCATACACTTAAGAGTTAAGGCAATGTTTTCTTAGATACGTTCGAGTGTTTTCGTAACATCAACTCTGTTTGCCACATCTATTCTGATGGGTACGGGTTACTTCATATGTTTTTATGGGCGTTAAATAGAAATTGCTCCTTACCAAAGATCATTTTTAACAACGAAAAAGAAGTACTTAATCGTTTACAACATTTTGGACTCAAATTTAGTGATCATTTCATTGTAATTTAAACGGAATATTTGAACAGCGATTCCAATGATTCCAGTCGGATGATATGTAACATGTGGCTGAAAATATGATAGAAAAATTCAATAATTACACTCAGAAACAACATTCAGAATGTTTTTGCTTTTGAGTTAAACAACGAACTCATATGCCACCGTTTTATTACATCTGATCGAGAGCGCTACTTTCAACCAATTTTCTATCCATAGCAAAAAACAATTTTGTGTAAAAAGTAAACTTCCGCAAATCTAAACGTAGAAAACGAAATTTTTGTGCCTTTTCGTGAGACAAAGAGTGTCACAGATTGTAACAAGTGAGACAAATTTGGAAACAATTTAAATGCCATTAATCACTTGTACTACGAACTAATCAATTCCGGCGTAATATGTCGTTGTCGGTTGATACATTTTGTGATTTCTTTTATTCAACGCGGATAGTTTACGAAGGAAATGGTTCGCCAATAATATTTTTGCAATGCCTGGACTGGTCCTATACTCACAGCCTTTCTGTTTCATTTTAAAAATCACAAATCATAAAAGCAACATATGCAGAGTAAGTAGTGTGCTCTTTAAATAAACGACGAAATTAAAATGCGATTTTATAACAACATAACATAATTCATATAACAAGACAATCTGCTTGGCGAGTGTGGAATAAGGGGGAGTTAATTAGGATCGGTGAAAATCATTTATGCGTGGAGCAAGGCTGCAGTTAGAACAAATTGCGAGAAAAACGAGTCCTTCGGCGTACATGAGGATTTACAAAATAGAGCATTTGTTTTTCTCGTCCTTAAAAATTAAGTCTAAATGATATCCACTAAAAGCATAGGTGAAAAATCAATCTTAGGTGAAAGGTGAAAAATTCCACAAAGTTACGGTAAATTTTAGGAAAAAAGAAATATTTTACGGCTTTACGATTGTATGGAAATTTTATTACGACCGATGCGAGTAGTAAATACAACAAAGTAATTACTTTTTTGTGTATTTTTCAATGGCCAATACTACTCGATACGTGAGAAAATAGAATCACCCTCCGATTCCATAAATTGTAAAACCTAATTTTCTCCTTTTTGTATAAGGAAATTTATTGAATTCCCCAATATTATGAACATGGCGGGCGAATAGAATAAAGAAGACTGACGGCGAAAAGTTTTTTTTGTATCAACTCAATTTACAATTTTGAACAATATTCACTTGTCTTCGACATAAAAATGTACATTTCTTAAAGAATGTTCCAGAAGGAGGGGGTGAGAATTAAGTAAAACTAAATGGTTTTAATTGTTGGTTCAAAAATCGATTGAGTGTGTTTCTAAAAAACATCAAAATTATTTTCTTATTGCGATCAAACAGTTGACATAAAAATTTATTCATTTCTATATTCACCTAATACAAATTAGATGCCATTACAACTTGTTGGACGATACGGTCAAGACTAGGCATGTGCGCCGATCAGTTCACACCGGCGCGCCGCCGAAAAATTGATTGATTGAAAATTACCATCGGCGCGCCGAAAGGCCGCCGAATGCTCTTACTATACGGAAAATACCGTAGAAACCAAATACTTTTTTTGAATGTAATGAAATCCATCCCATTGCATTTTAGGTTTATGCGCCTAACAAAATTAACATGGAAACTTTGTCTGAAATTTTCTGAGAATCTCATTATTCAGTAAATGGAATGTTTCGAAATTTTGTTTCCAAGTTAATTTTTTCAGTAAACAAAGGAACTGCAATAACCGCTTTTGGATGTATTTTTTATTGGTCATTCATTATTTTTATTGAACAAAAATTATTTTTTATTGGACATTTATTATATTTATTGGACATTTATCCATTAAGAGTTTTAATTTGTGGAAATTTGTCACGTGATTTTCCCATTTCACGTTTTCTTCAATTTGTGATGATTTTTTGTTAAAGAGTGCCAGTCTATACTTAATATGACGTTGGTCCTAATAAAATTTATGTCCCTGAAGTAAGCACTAGAAAATTTTTCGGAGGACTTTCCTGTCATATCCATTCTTGACTGTAATTCGAAATATACTTATTTTTCTACAAGCTTATATCTCAAGATCAGTCTACTGGATATATCAAAATTCGGCTATGGGTATATTGATTTCTATTGTACAGTTAACCAAAGTAAGGCTTTCAGTTTTTATGTAATTCCAGGTGAACCGTGGTTTCCGGGGAATCGTGATTCTATTGAAACCGCGATTCACGGGGAATCGTTGTTTCCGGGTAAGTCCAGAAGGTTCTTGTTTCATGGAAATATGAATTCCCGAAAAATCAGAATTTCCAGAGAAATCGCAATTCCCGGACAATTGCAAAATATTTTCATGATAGCACAATAAATTTTATAGGAAGCCTGAAATTTGAAAAATTGCGATCTTGACGCCAAAAATCATGTACAGCTTTCAAATTTTGAGTTAATTCATTCCAAATTTTAACCAAAATAATTTTCAGTAAGATAAGTAAGTAATGGGAGCGCCATAAAGTGGTCGTTATTCTTTTCCACATCTATTTATTTTCGGAATATCATTAAATCTACGGTTTCCCCACGCCGTCGGCGCGTCGCCGCCGATTGAAAATCCCAAATACGCCGCCGCCGATCGATTTCTCGCCGGCGCACATGTCTAGTCAAGACTATGGCGCATCATTCTGAGGACTAAACTGAGAAAATCGTAGAAACTTTTTTTTGAAAATTAATTGTAGGTGGAAATTGTTCTTTATTATTCAACTTCGAAGTTGAAAAATGTTGTTAGTTGGCCACTTACTAGTGCATTTATCCCAGATTTTTTAAAAAATGTAATACAATTAAACGTTTTTATTTTGTTACACAATTTCATTCCTTCAGACAAATCCAATTTTCAGGTCCCACAAGTTACATTTTGCATGCAAAAGTACAGAACCGCTCGTTAATCGAAATTTTACTATACAAAATATAACCTGTGGGACCTAAAATTGAGTCTTGTCATACAGAATCAATTATTGTGTAACAAAATAAAAACGTTTAACCGTAGCTGCCGTAGCTTAAAAATATAACGTGGTATATAGCGCTACAGCGGTCAAAAAAGAACACATCGTTTTTGGCTCTAGAGGGAGCTACCAGCGTAGCGGCAGCCAATAAAAACTAATTAAGGGAAAAACCCCTATTTCTTTCGACCCGAGCTGTTTGTGGTCTTGTTGTAGACCGAAGGAAGTTTAAAATATATTTTCATCAACAAAAACATTCTTTTTGGTGCATCATTTTTGTTTCGCATGAAGTCATTTTCTCGCACTAGTGAGTAAATTTTTTTTACGCACTGAATGAAAGTAAGTAAGCTCTCAGAAAACTCATGGAAATCGTCTGGTTTTCTTCAGACCATAGAGTTGAGAGTCAGATCGACGCTATCTAGTTCTGGTTTACCCATGATATTTCTCCTGAGGAGTCTATACCTGGGACAAACACCAATAATGTGGTAGCCAGTTTCGACATCTAGACCACATAGATATTTGGGCCAGTTCGAACAGCTGATGTCGTAAAGATACTTGTTAAGACCATAGTAGTTGGTGATAGCTTCGAGGACTCTCTTGATATCGGACCTGCTAAGACCTAACAGAGTTTTGCCGAATTCCATTGATGGAGTTTTACAAAATAATTTTGTGTCCGACCTCTGAGATGCTCTTTCCGAAGCCATTCTTTCACTACGGCTTCCTTGTCTAGGTAGAGATGACAAACATTGGTTCCGGTCCGATAAAAGTGTTAGTCATTCCTTTACGAACAAGTTCGTCAGCTCTTTCGTTTCTGGGAATGCCACTGTGACTAGTAACCCAAAGAATCGTTACGGAATTAGCTTTACCGAGTTCATTTATGCCTAAAACGGTTCTCGACCTGATGCAGGGAAAACTAACCGCTTTAACCCTTGTCAATCAGCTCGTCGCACATTTCCGATATTGCGAACAGTTCGGTCTCATCAAAGATGCCGTTGGGAGGCTGTCTTCCACGTTCAAAAATTCGCAAAAAATACCCGCACCCGAGAGGTCATCTTTCTTGGAACCATCCGCGAAGCAAGCAATACCTTGGGTCGGAGGAAATTCATTCCTCTCCCAAGCCAATCTTCTGCTTCAGGAATAATCCAGAAGAAGTCTTCATAGAGATCGAGAATATATTCCGCTCTGATTTGATCAGTAGGCATGGGCATTAACAACCATTCATCTTTGACCAGACCAGTAATTGCAGATTGTCCTTCCTCAAACATAGGAGACCACCATCCATTGCATCTGATATTGAAAGAAGTGTTGAAAGTAACAGATTTTATATAAAAGTCAAGAGGCGGTGTATCTAGCAGTGCTTCCAGGACCGAAGTAGTGGTTGTGCTCTTCACACCTGTAAGGACACGTCAAACGCTCTAGCTTATCTAGTCTTTTCTTTGCGGTACCGATTTCAACTTGTGGCCACCATACTTTACACCCATGACAAAGAATAGGTCTCACCACCGCCGTGAAAATCTACCAGATAGCTTAAGGAGAATGTCCCCATGTCTCACACAAAGCATGCTGATTCAAATGTAGTGGGAATTTCTTGAGCACTTCGCCGCGGATAAAAAAGTCTAAGAGCCTCTCCAGAGCTTTGAAGAAAAAAGACGTAAGGCTGATCGGGCGAAAGTCGTTAGCTTAACAGTGGTTTGGCCAGGTTCAGGAATGAAAACGACTCTCACTTTTCCCCAAAGCTTGGGGATATATCCTCAGGCTATCAAACCCTTAAAGATACATCGCAGTCTGCCGAGGAGCAAGTCAATGCCTTCTTTAAGCAAAGCGGGGAAAACTCCATCGAGCCCGGCAGATTTGAACGAATGTAACTTGAAAATACCCCATTTGGTTCTTTGGGTCCGAGGAAACAGACGTCTGTTAAACAAAAAAAATTAAAACATGAAGTGAACAGTCTTATGTATTGCGAAATTAGGTTTTGAAGCACTGCAATCGCAATCGTTTACGTATGCAACCAAAGTATGTGATTTTTACCCAAAAAACAATGAATTCTGCTCAGTAAGTGAGTTTTTCTAGTAGTCCAGGGATAAAATTTTGGATTAATACGTGGCGATTGGCGATGGTACATATTTTTGCATTTGCTGCGGCAGTGAATGTCGTAACCTGCAATTGTTAGGAGTTGAAACGACCGTTGGTTCGGCTTGATCGTATCTCTCTTGAACACAAACACTTATACGTATAATCCATATGGAAAGAAGATGTGTAGTGTAATTATTATACAAGTGTATAACAGTACATACACCGCATGATTCCATTAAAAACGTTACATTCTTTGGCCGATTTTGTTGTCTATAACTCACATTTTTATTATAAAAATATGACGTCTGTTGTCTGAAAAAAGCGGATGTCATTTATGGACAGCTCCCTAGACGCTTTAAATTTTTTATATAAACGTTGAAAGTTTTAAAATTCACACACACAATGACATTACTCGTACCTCAGTTGCCCCTAGCGCGTATAGATAAACACTTTTTACACTAATTCATGCACAATCAACAATCGGATGTGAATTTTCGTTGCAATTTTAAAAATATAAAGCGCAAATATTTCGATATCGATATGTCGTAGAACAGTTTTTTGCTCAACATTAAGTTCTTCAGGGAAAAACAAATATAGAATGTTTATGTTCCCGGCTCAATGATTTTAGCATCGTACGTTGACTTTCGCATTGACTATTTCGATTTTCGCATTGTGTATTTTTACTATCGCATTATCTTAGTTGATCTTCGTGCTATGTAGATAAGTTAGCAACACATAAGTTGAATTTTTTTTATTTTCGGTTCTCAAATGTTGTTCGAGTGATGAAAACGTCATTGTCAGCGATTAATAATTTCAACTTTAATAATTTTGTAAAATAAAATTGCATTTAAAAAAATTCTTCAACAAAATGTTCCCAATGTGGTCCTGAACACATTTTCGACATGGTTGTGTTGAAAGGGTAGAAAAAACATAGAAGGGACCCGTACGTATCAGAATAGATGCGGCAAACAGAGTTGATGTTACGAAAAGACTGGAACGTATTTAAGTAAATGTTGCGTTCACATTAGACTGTATTGGAAATTGCCCGTAGGGCAATTTTTAAAAACCCGTACGAAGTAACGGTGTAAAAAATTCTCCGAACGCACAAAATTGACCTCCAAATAGAGAAAAATGTTCTCCTCAATTTTGTCTACAACATAGAAAAAAGAACTATTTTTTGGGCTAGGGCCGACCTTAGTACTGACGTAGGGCCTTAAATAGAGGCCACGGATACATACTTCCATAGACAAAAATGTTTCCCTCAATTTGCTCTGCAACATAGCAAAAAACATTTTTTTATGTTAGGGCCGATCTTAGGACCGACATGAGGCCCACTTGAGCCCTAAGCACAGCCAAAATTTCTTCTATAAATTGTCGGTCATGCCCAGATCTTTCAAGCAAAAAAAAATTTTTGAAAATCGGTAAAGATTTACTCGAGTTATGTACAAAAAACACATAGAGCCCTAGCAGAGACTCGTTTTTAGGGCCC
>CM055406.1:102593574-102609592 GCA_029228625.1 Pseudolycoriella hygida
TTTTTCGCTGATTTGTCATCTGGAGGCAACAAAAAAAGGTTCCCCCTTACTCCCGGGTTCGAATTCGCAATGTAACAAACGTGGTAGTAAACGCATCAGACCTACGTACTTCGTACGGGTCTAAAAACTTTTTCTTCGATCCACCCTAAGCGAATCCAGTATGAAATTGCCTTCAAATGTTGACAAATATAACTTTAACATTAAGCCGTCCATTCCTAATATAAGTAGATTTGAAAAATTCCGCCGAATAGCAGCTATTGAGACGAAATGTAGTGAAACATGTGAACCCTGAAACATTTGAGTGGAACCAGTGGAACTGTCAAGTATAGAAGTTTTCTGAAAAACAATTTGTAAACATACAAATTCAAAATGAATCAACGATAGAAAATCGGTTTTTATTGGAAGCAACTTTTAGCAGTTAGTTTTCATTGGGTAACTTAATGATTCGGTGATAATTTTTGTGAATTTTGGTCCAAATGCCTTGTTCAATCAAAAGGGAAACGTAACGTATTCTTTAATCACACAGTGATCGGAATGGAGGGAAACATTTGCTTGAAGACTGAGCTGATTGAATCCGAAGACAAGAAGCTCCAGACAATGTCGAACGCTTATCCACAAAGCTCGAATTCGAAATCGATTAATCAGAAATTAAGTCTGAGAAATTCGATGCTGCAACCGCTGCAAAGCGAATCAAGGCATCCCTGCCACAAAATGTACATTTCTGGGAAAACTGTGGCTGGTTTTCGTGCAGTAAACACACAACGCTGAAATGGAATTCCTATGAATGCAAAGTTTGTGACAGAGTTTCTAATCGAAACGATAACTTGAAGAAGCACTTGCGTCGTTGGCACGAAGAGCAGCTATTCGAATGTTTTGTGTGCATAAATTTTTGTTCGAAAAAGACTTACAGACACACATGATTCACTCCGACCTTACAGTTGTTATCTTCTGTATGAACGGCGCTGTCAGCTTTGATTGCAGAGATGAACAAAATCACTTCCAACATTCCTTGTACTCAAATGACTTCTCTTAAGTGTGCGTAAGCTTCTAGGCAGAAGTACAAGGAATGTTCGAAGTAATTTTGCTCATCTTCTGCAATCAAAGCTCACAGCGCCGTTCATACAGAAAATAACAATTGTAAGGTTTGTGCAAAATGCTTGGAGTCATTAGCCAACAAATGCAAATTTACACAAATAAAATGCTCCTCTGCGTGAAGTGTCTTCAAAAATTCAAATACAAAAGCGGCTTTATATTAAGATTCTCATGTTGAATCACAGAGACGAAAAATCATTTTAGTGTCAAATGTTTTAGTACAAATGTGCATCAAGTACACGTCTTTTAGAGCACATACGTATCTCATACACCGGAGAGAATTCATGTAGTTGTATACATACTGCGCGAAAAGATTCAGTTTGAAAAACTGCTGGAAATTGCACGCCGGAGTTCGCACTGTAGAAAAGGTATTTGCCTTGTGACGAATGTCCAAACTAAAGTTCAGATTTTGTTCAACCAGACAGGCACACAAGCTGACGCATTTATGAACAACGATCGAAAAGTTATTTTATGCGAGATTTTTCGGTAAAGTTTCCGAAAAGAAATTAAAAAAATGAATAAAAATTGAACATCACTTTTTTTAAGTTATATTTTGCAAAATTGATGTCACCTTAAACGCTAACTACAATGGATTGAACTGTTAGAAATCAACTGGGACAAACAGATGTAATTTTCCATGACATTGTTCTTTTTTTTGCCCCATACGAAGTATTTCAAGAGGCTTACACTTTACATCTACTGTTTGTTACATTGCGACTGCATGTATCCATAATTCATAGTACATTCCCCCCCCCCCCCGCCCCAAGGGCCTATGCAGGCTTTAACATTCTCGATCTTGAGAGGAGTGGGCGCAAGAGGCTCTATCAAAGAACTTTCGTTGTCGCAAAATTAGTATGTGGTATGTGTAGCGATGTATCAACTACTTCCCCCGTGCTTCATTTTCCTCTGTGCTCCACTTTTCTACATGCTCTACTTTTCCTCGTTTTCCACTTTCCCCCATCCTTACTTCTCATTCCCCTATACTACACTTTCTCACGTACTCCCCTTTCCACAGTTCTCCCATTTCCCGGACTCCCCTTTCCCCCCAACTCCACTTTCCTCCCAACTCCACTTTCCCCCAACTTTACTTTCCTCCGTTCTCTCCTTTCCTACCTACACCAATTTTCCCCAACTCAACGACCATATACCTCAGGTTGAATCAAATGCCTTAGTTCCACTGGAACGTTTACAAAGTTTGATAAAGGCGTTAAAGTCTCGGCAAGTGTTACCCTCATGCCGCCATATCGACCTGTTTGAAAGGTCTGGGCACGGCCGACAATTTATGGAAGAAACTTTTTTGATTTTGAGCCCATAACTCGTGTAAATCGCTTCCGATTTCCAATATATTTTTTTTTAATCGAACGGTCTAGGAATGTCTTACATTTTATGGAAAAAAAAGTTTTGAAAGCTCTTGTCAGGACCCTAAAACCACGGGCCCGGCCGGCCCGGCCGGGCCTAAAAACGTTAATCCTAACCGATTTTGTTGATTCTTTTTCTATTTAAGAGGTAACCGAGTACCGAATTAAATTCGAAAACAAAATTTGGGCTTGGTGCCTTGCATAAGACTCAAGTGGGCCTCATGTCGATTCTAAGTTCGGCCTTAACCAGAAAATTTGTTTTTTCTATGTGCCAGAGGAAAACATTTTTGTCTACGGAAGTATTTGTCCAAGGCCTCTCCTTAGGGTCCTAAGTTGGTCCTAAGGTCGGCCCCAGACAAAACATTTTTTGTCTGTTTGGGGATCAATTTTGTGCATTCGGGAGGGTTTTTCACACCGTTTTTTTTTATTAAAATAGTTGTTCTATCTATGATAGAACTCGCACGGAGACCTCTGTGTGGGCCTATTGTGCTCACTATGTTATGTAACACGTTTATTGTTTTGTCAAATCTACCTGAGCTGGTAATGTAGCTCAGTATGTGTCGTTGATGTAGAGATTTGATTAGGCTGTACCTAATTGTGTAACTACCCAAATGCTTTATTCTTTTGCTTTAATGAAAGCAGGACAGTAACATAAGAAATGCTCAGCTGTGTCCCTATGGTCTCCACATAGATCACAGCTTGGATCCGTGCGTTTGCCAATGGTTGTGAGTTGTTTATTGCAATCAAAGTGTCCCGTCAGTACTCCGATGATGGTTTTGAGTCTCGTTCTGCTAACGTTAATCAAGTACTTGGAGTAATTCTTGTTAATTGTGATGCAACTTTTAGCTTGCTCTAGTAAAGTACAAACTCACTTATTCCTTCTGATCGTATTTTCGTTCTTAAGTAATTATAGGGAGTGCCATTAGCCGGCTCTGGGCCTATTCATCCGGACTGTGCCCCGATCTGTGCTAGTTCATTGGCTCTTTCGAGGTTGGCGTGAACATCTGGTAGCATGGCCAATTGTGACTTATCCACCGGCTCGGCCCAGTCTCAGTTTAAATTGTACTTGGTAAATAAACATTCCTTTTCTCTGATATTAAACAATGCAATCCTTTTTATTTTAACGTTTTATTTGTTAGCGCGTAGTTTGATCGCGTCTAATATGTGAATCAAAAGGTCCAAGACCTTATACATATTTTGTCAATAAACCTACTACTACTACTACTACTTTCGTTACCCTCTGTACCTGAGTGTCCAGGGACCCATATGAGGTTTACGTGGTTTGACAGAGCGAGTTTGTTCAGCGCTTCCCAGCATTCTAGTACTAATGCCGACTTAAAAGTTTGTGCTGACAGTGTCTTTATGACTCCTTGGCTGTCCGCGCAGATGGAGATGGTTTCACCTCTTGAGTGCAATTCTGTAGCAATGAAGCATCCTTCTAGTATTGCTCTGACCTCGGCTAGGAAGATAGATGAGTGGTTGCCCAGAGATATAGATTTTTCAATGTTAAGTTCTGTACAAAAGATGCCTACCCCGGCGGATACTCCTATCAGTGATCCGTCCGGATATATTGTTATTTTGTAATTGTTTGTGAGGAATACTCACTTTAAATTGCCTACCAAACCTGTGTGTCGGTATTATTCTGTTCGAGGGCAATAGTATCGAAGGTTCCTTCCTCACCATCTTGGTCCATATTCGTGTGTGATCGGCTTCTCTTATTATTCCATGGTCTCTGGCAATTCTGCTTAGTGTGGCGAGAGCTTTCAATTTAATATGAATTTGTAAGAAGGTACGGTTTAGTATTAGTATAGCCTCCATTGATACAGTAGGAGTAGAACTCCAGGCACTGGTTATAGCTACACAAGCTTTCCTTTGAAATTTGTTAGGCCTATTTTGTACATGTTTAAGTTCGCATCTATGGTTCCATAGGAAGGAGCCATAAGTCAGTATAGGTCTAATTATCGTGCTGTAGATTCAGAACATGACCTTAGGCGAGCGTCCCCACTTGAAACTGTAGGCTTTGCGACATTGCCACAGCGCTATTACACCCTTGCTTCGGACGGGTTTGTCAATATTACTCTGTCGGGTATTTCCAATACTATTTAAAGGGGACGTTATACACTTAAGAGTTAAGGCAATATTTACTTAAATACGTTCGAGTCTTTTCGTAACTTCAACTCTGTTTGCCACATCCATCCTGATACATACGACTCCCTTGTACTGAAAATACTTTTGACCAAGAATGTTTCTCCTAATATTCTTGTTTTCAGAAACTGTTGGAAAGTTTTAATAGTTGATCCTGAAAGGACAAATTTTGGACATAGTTTTGGCATACTTTATGTTCATTTCCACGACAATGAAAATAGTATAATATTGCAGTGTAGGGAAATTACCTTTTGACCTTGCAAAAATTGGCACAAAAGCAAACTAAGCGGGATTCGGTAGGTCCTAGGAATCTGAATGACGTCCCAAAAGTCCCTATAGATATTTTGCGAGTGAAAAAATCGGGAAAAACCGAAAAAAGTGAGGCTAAGTGTAACATTTTTTTGGTTGTTTAACGAAATTTTAATTTTCTAATTATTTTCACAAAAATGTATTTTTCCCTTATTCTACATATCCCAACGTTCTCAACAATGTGTCAAAATAAAATTTTGGTTGTTTTTTACCCGAGATATGAATTTTCGAATTCAAAATTTCATGTAAAATATGACCCCTGCGAAAACTTGTTTTGACTTTAAGCCATCATTCCCAAAATATCTCTAAGTTTTTGATGTTAGTGGCTTAAAAACACCCTTGGACTATACTGAACACTTCCTAAGAAGTATGTTATAACTTTCCACCTCATAGAAAAATTTTCCTGGAATGTCGAAAATTTCCTTACACGGTGAAAAATGTCAACGAGACCAAAATTTATATGCAAAATATTCGATGTTTTTATTAAACAAATTCGTTTTAAACAAATTATTAATTCAGCAAAATTGTTTCTCGTTGTCTGATTGATGTCAGGATAACCAAAAAGTTGGCTGAAATTGGCTATGGTGGCGCCACCATCACTTTTTCAGTGAAAATTTGATTTTTATTCGTAAAGTATCAAGGCGATTGGGTAGGTGTGAAGGACAAAGTTGTTTGTTGTTGTCTAGTGGATGAGGTGAAGCCCAAAAATGCTGTCCCTAGTGTCTATTGTGGCACCACCAGCACTGTGAATATTTCTTCATGGAAGATGAGTGTTACCTTCCCAGATTGAACCAGGTAAAAGGGTCCGTTTCTGTAACTTAAACTCCAACCTCTCTCCCTTCTATGGTTTTCGAGCCATATGTAAATTTTACAATGTTGTTCTTACTGGCTAGCCATCCAACTAGTCTACCCTACTTGCGAGAACCGCCTTAAAGCATCTGATGAAATCCGGCTTCGAAGTTATCCAATCTCGCGGTATGGTGAGAATTGGGATCGCTAACTTCTAATTCTTCCATGTCCAGCTTGCAAGTGTGTAGTCGAAAATCTATTCTACACTCGAAGGGCTGAGCTGGTTGGTTCGTTTCCATTTGAATTTCCCCACACTATCGGCTGAGAGCTGAAGATAACGAACTACATCAATAATTATTAGCATTGTGCAGCAATAAGCACGGAGGTTTGGCGCATCGTTTTAAGCTATATAGATTTTGCATTTTGGATCATGGATCGAACGGCAAAAAATCTAGCGAGCTAGTAATAAACGAACGAAATGAGTTTCGGTACTTCATCAGGTGAATGTGTATAAAAGCAATGCAAACAGCGATATGAAGTTAGTCTATCGCAGGCTGTGCTGATAAACACATAGCCTTCAGACATGTGCCTCTAGGGTTCTACGCAAATGGTAGCAATAAAGCTTGTTTATGTTTTTTATCCAAACACCAAAAAAGGAAAAGAAACTGTGTTTTATCAATGTGGTATCATTGTACTCCGGATATTATGTGTCAACAGTTTACCGATATATCGGTGTCCCTGAACGGAGAAAAAGTTTAATGAAAGGGTACCCAATAAATGACTTCTGTCTGGGTTTTGAGGCCTAAATTAAGTTCAAAAACGATTTACTTAGTCTTCAACGAGATCCTTCCCCATAGTCGACTGTAAAAAAACGATTTTTTCCATACAGTTTCAAGACTTTTCTAAAAGTGACGAAAATGTATGGAAGAAGTTTTTATTCACAGTCGACTATGGGAAGAGTCAAGTTGAAGACTAAGTAAATCGTTTTTGAACTTAAGTTAGGTCTCAAAACCCAGATCAGAAGTCATTTGATGGGTACCCTTTCATTAAACTTTATCTCCGTTCAGGGACACCGTGCGATACACAACTACCGTATTGACGTGTACATACTCTATATTACATTAGCGAGAAGGATGAAAGAACTCTAAATTGAAACATAACCAAAGACCTGTACGTATCAGAATAGATGTGACAAACAGAATAGATGTTATGTGGCAAAAAGACTCGAACGTATCTAAATATAGAAAAAAGCAAACAATCCAATGTCTTGTGCCCTTCTATAACTATAAGAATTTCAAAGATCCATAGAAATTACCCAAAGTAATGTCAAAGGCCCTACCAAAGTACGTCTGAAACCATTGATTTTGTTGGCCTAAATGTACTCCCCTGCACAATATCAAGAACATCAAGAAGAGGACCAAAGGAATTTCTTCAAGAAATTCTGAAACTATTTTCTCTAGAATGTAATTCTCACCGACTCCCAATTCTCGAAGTTTTGAATATTTTTCCCTAAAACCCTGAAACACGTGTTCTCTAGAATTTTATTCTCCACAATTTTGCTATGGGAAGCAACTTTCTAACTGCCATAGTTTTGGAGCTATGAGTCATCCCTCCCAATTCTAGAAGTGGCTAAATCACGACATTTGGTTCTTTTTCCCTCAAACAGTCAAACAAGCAACGGCTTATCGGAAAGTAAGTGGAATAATTTTGAAATGCCAAGAAAAGTTATGAAATATTATTGCAGAAAATGGACCGTTCGCTGTAATTTTAAAGATATATTTGCTGTATTTGAAGTATACATTTCAATAATCCAAAGCGTTGAATAAAATTCATTTCAATTAAAAATCAAAATTTTAAAATTTGTCCAGTTACTTTCCGATAAGCCGTTATTCTCTAAAATTTTATTCTCTTCAACGTTGCCTTTGGAAACAGCTTTCTAACTCTCATAGTTCTAGCGATACATGTGTCATCCCGTCCAATTCTAGAAGCGGCCATTTACCAGGATTGGGCCATTTTTCCTCAAAATCCTGAAACACGTGTTCTCTAAAATTTTATTCTCTACAACTTTGCCTTTGACGGTAAATCTCCATATTGCATAGTTAAGCAAATATAGACGAAAAACCATCTGCTTTCGTATATTGCCAAGATACTCAATTTCGTCCATTCCACTGGTCCCTGTGCTCACACCACTGACCCGATTTCTAATTCCAGTTTTGTGAGATCAAATGCTTTCATTTGACACCAAAATGATCAATTTCGCGGCTACACTTGCTGAGATATTTGCTGAAAAAGTTTCACCGACTCTCGAAAACCCATGTCCGACCTCCACTTCTTCGACCACATCATCAAACTACTTGACCGATTTTGCTCATCTTCGAACTTGAATCATGGGAGGCATGTACCTTTCAGGGAAAAAAGTTTGGGCTGATCGGTTGAGCCGTTTGGAAAAAAAGTGGAGATGGACGGACGGACAGACACGCGAAATTTTTTTATTGCCGATTCGTCATCTCTAGACGATAATAGATGCATCCCCCCCCCCCTTCCCACCTCGATGTTACAATAAAATTGTTTGCAGTAAACGTATAGGACCTTTGTACTTCGTACGAGTCCAAAAACCATCGCGAGCAATCGAAAGCGCTTTACCGTTTTAAATATGGTCTATATGGTGGTATATGATGTTGACAAGAGGTTTAATTTAAACTGTAGTTGAGGCGAGCATGAAATATTATGAAGGAATTCAGTTTTGTGATAACCACAGTAGGCTAATCCGTTATATTCATGTTCAAAAATCTATATCTCGTGATATATTCATAATTTAAATGTAAGAATTCTTAAAACGTGATTTAAGAATGTTCAAAAATGTCGGGCAAAATATTTGTGCATGTAGGCCGCAGATTAATAGTCGTAAGGTTGTTAGACAAAGTTACAGGTTTGATTTCTCCCCATACATAACCTCAAAAAAATATACTTTCCATATTTTCGTCAGAAACTTGTCGAAATCAGTTGTAAACGTTAAAGTAATTCATAATAAGTCGAAACGAGCCTAGTCCGACGAAAAAAAAGATGAATTTCTTGGTTGATTCTTCGATTTTCATACTGACTGTCTTTGAGTCTCAGAGCGCTGAATAACAATTCGCTTCAAAACCACTAGGAATTTCATCCTTTTTTCGTCGGACAAGGCTCGTTTCGACTTATTATGAATTACTTTAACGTTTACAACTGATTTCGACAAGATTCTGACGAAAATATGGAAAATATATTTTTTTAAGGTTATGTATGGGGAGAAATCAATTCTGTCACTTTGTCTAACAACTTTACGACTATTAATCTGCGGCCTACATGCACAAATATTTTTCCCGACATTTTTGAATATTCTTAAATCACGTTTTAAGAATTCTTACATTTAAATTGTGAATATTTCACGAGATATACATTTTTGAACATGAATATAACGGATTAGCCTACTGTGTGACGTGTGAATTCTAATTCTAAAGTGTGTCACTTAACGTCGCTGCCTGTTAGGCAAGGACAGGCACGCCGACTTCCACGGTTAGCTGGGCCCTAAGTCACCAACAGACGATTTATGGTGAGGGCTTACGCCCCCACAAGAATTCTGTTGCGGGCTGGGAAGCCCCCAATAGGAGTTTCGTCTTAATTTGAGCTACATCAAAAACATTTATATGACTGACATGACATTTTATAAGTTTCGTTTTCTTATAGTACAGAAGTATTTATTTTGTGGTTTCGATTTCGAAGATGAGCGAAATCAATCGAATTTGTTCCGGAGATATGGCCGAAAAAGTCGTATTTTGGACTATTTTGGGGGTTCGCCAAAAGTTTTTCACTCACTTATATGGCAGTAACTTAGATGTGGTGACCTAAGCTTTTACGGAAAAATGTTTATCGAAACCGATCCACTTAGTCATGAGCTAACGACTCAGACGTGTGTATGACAGGTATCCATTGCCTCAATTTTGCCGATGACAAGAAAATCGCAGCAATTGTCAAGTCGAATGAAGATGCGCTAAACCTCCAAAATGCTATCAACATCTTCTACAAATGGTGTTGCGACAATGGCCTGGAAATCCACCGAACAAAGTCCAAAATCATCACGTACACACTGAAGACGAAGCCGATACTTTTTAATTACGCTTTGGATGGTGAAGCGATTCAGCGAACAGATAGCACATTTGATCTTGGGATTTTGATGAACAGTAAAATGAACTTTAATTCCCACTACGAATACGTGAGCAACAAATCCAAGTCTATTTTAAACTTCGTGAAACGCCAACGACGATATCTTGACAACGATGCTATCAAGATTATTTACAAAGCCTTGGTCCGATCGAATTTGGAGTACGCGGCTTGTATCTGGTCACCACACTATATGACGCACCGAAGCACAATCGAAAGTACACAAAAACAATTTGTTATGTTCCTGAATGATGACTACCGATCCGATCCGACAACAATTATGTACTTAGTCCTTACGTGGAAAGGTGTGCCAAGTTCGAGTTACAAACTCTGATCCGGCGTAGAGTGAATGCATGCATTCTCTTCATTCACTCTCTTCTTATTGGCAAGATTAATGCACCGTCACTTCGTTCACTCATCACCTTCAATTCAAGACCATTAAGGAGCAATGGCATGATCTCTTTGAAAGCATGTAGGACAAGCCGGTCTCAATATTCGCCATTTAACAACGCTTGCCGGATGTTCAATGCTGTATCATACATTATCGACCCCACGCTACCACGTAACCAGTTTCGCAATGCCTTGAATCGAATTCTTGACTCTGATTTGAATCAATTTCTACAGTTGTGACATCCACTACTCTACTATAAATCTGTGATATCTTATTTTAATATTGTATTGTTATAGGTATATGATTTGACCAATTAACATAGAATACTTTGACGGGCTCGAGTAACTCGAGTAACTCGAATGACTTGATTAATCAGAATTACTTTCTATTGACATTATGTGATATTTTAATTTATTTTTGCTCTATCTTAATTTTTATGTTGTTTGTGATACTTTAATTTATTTTGTAGCTTTGTTTTTATATCTAATGTCTGTGAACTTACCTTCTTCACTACGATTTGTATAGTCCGCTTGTATTAAGAAGACTTAAAATGAAAATAAATGAATGAATGAATGAAAGTTATCAGAGCTCAAGTCATGAATTTTGCATGTAGAACGAGTCATTTTCATTCGATTTTCCTGCACTTTTTTCTATTTGAGATGTGGAATGTGGATGGAGTATTTGACAAAAATATTTTGAGCTTTTGACCCTAAGTGATTTTTGCAATCGAATAAATTTTGTTCGATTTTTCTAATTATTTTTTTATATGAAAGGCAATTCAAGGACGAACATTATTTGAGAAAAACATTTTTAAGTCGGGGCTAACCTATGGACTTGGCACTTACAATGGTGCTGCGACTTCGTCCTAAGTGATTTAATGTAAATAGGGCAACTCTCTAAAATTACAAAAGGTAAAGTGGTGGTTTATTTGGCAAAGTCTCAGGGTTTTGTGAGTAGAAAAGAGTGACATTCATGAAAAATGTCTAGGTAATCAAATGTGTGAGAAAAGAAACTCACCAAGCTAAAAATACATTGAGGAACGTCATTCGTGCAGAACTTTGCTTGATGGCGTCGGGTAGTTGAAAAAGAGTTCAACTACGTCTTTAGGGTTATCTCTGGAATTATAATAGATAGAGGATTGGTTTCTTTGGTAAAATCGCAGTTTTCTGATTAGAAATCAGTGGCGTATAAGGAAAAATTCGGGAAGTTTGATATTACCGATACAATTTTGGCTCTAGAATTTTTTTTATTTAACTGAGAAATAAAGGCCTTTCGGACTTGTTTCTACATTGTTTTCAGCAATTTTAATTGCAGATAATATCTGAGAATACAATGAAATGAGATAAAGAATTTCAATGCAAGGGCTTTCAATATTGATTTGAATAGTTTTAACGAAAGGCAAATTTGGATGATTAAATCTAAACAAAAATTAGTTTCAAGCATAAAAGTCAAGGAAAACTAATTCAGTAAGACACATATAACGTACTTGTCGGAGGTAGTTTATGTTTTACTTGCACAGCGCTACTAACAGCCGGTGGCTCTGAGCATCAGGTAGGTTGCAAGGGACCCGAACGTATCAGAATAAATGTGGCAGAGTTGATGTTACGAAAATACTCAAACGTATTTAAGTAAATTGCCTAACGTCCAATTTGTAAATTGCCGATAGGGCAATATTGAAAAACCCGTTCGAAGAAACGGTGTAAAAATATTTTTCGAAAGCACCAAATTGACCCCCAAAAATGTTCTCCTCAATTTTCTCTATAACATAGCAAAAAAACATTTTTTGAGCTAGGGCCGACCTTAGTACTGGCCCTAAGTAGAGGCCTCGGACACATACTTCCATAGACTAAAATGTTTCCCTCAATTTGCTTTGCAACATAGCAAAAAAAAAATTTTTTTGGCTAGGGTCGACCTTAGGACAGACCTGTGGACCACTTCAGCTCGAAGCACAGGCACTGGGTCCAAATTTGTTTTTAAATATAATTCAGTACTCGATTAACTTTCAAATAGAAAAAGAATCAACAAAATCAGTTAGGTTTTATCCGATTTATGTAAACAAACACTTTGGGCCCTAGCAGAAACTCAGTTTTAGGGTCCTCACTGAGGCCAAGGGTTTCTAATCAAAAAATTTTCTTCCATAAAACGGGAGACAGTCCTAGACCTTTCGATCAAAAAAAATTTGAAAATCGAAAAAGATTTACTCGAGTTATGTACAAAAACACGTGTAGCCCTAGCATAGACTCGTTCTTAGTGCCCTAGCTAAGTCCAAGGACTCAAATGCAAAACAGTTTCTTCCATAAATTGTCGGCCATGCATTGATCTTCAAAATAAAAAATTTATGAAAATCAGAAAGGATTTACTCGATTTACGTACAAAAGACCAAAAACCACTTAAACGGCCCTAGCTCGGCAGCCCTTGGGCCGACAGTGTCCAGATTCAATACCATAAAAGATATTTCGATTACCTTTCTGGGAAAAAAAGTTTTAGACAGTCAGTTGAGTTTTGCTCGAGTTATCGTCAGGGCTTATTATACGGAATTTTAATTCTTAAAAATTCTTAAAATTCCCAAAATTCTTAAAAAATTCTTAAAATTCCGAAAAAATTTCTTTTAAGAATTATAGGAATTTTATCAGAATTTTGGGAAATTTAAGAATTTTTTAAGAATTAAAATAAACCTTGGTTATCGTACGTTCTTCGTACGGGTCTAAAAAATTGTAGAGTAAAAGATTTTCCCAAGAAGGATAAAAAAATTAACTCCCTAGACAGCGGTAATTGGTTAGAGTAAGGGTGCCTAATGTGGAACATCAAAAATAGTAGTATAAGTACTTTTCTCTGCTGCTACAAAACCCAGAGTTTTATTTTAAACGCAATATCGAGCTTTTATGTAATATTCTAGCCAATCGCCGACTGTCTAAAGTACTACAGTTAGGAATAATTCGACTTTTATCAAAATTACTGTATTTCGTTCATTATAAAAATGAGTCAATTTCAATTTTCAATTTATTTTTAATCTAGTTTACAATAATAATATAATTTATTGCATACACGTTGATCAAGCCATGCATTAAACACTCCTGTATATAAAGACTAAGTCGTACATTATTGTGAAAATTATTGTTCTAGATGAATAATTTTTTATTATAGTTCTAGATGCATAATTTTTTTATTTGGGGAACAAATAAAGAAAAAAACACATGCCTCTGCGAGTCTCGAACCGACGACAAGCGGTTCACTAGTCAAGCATTTATTCCACCGATCCACTTCTGCTTGTATACATTTTCAATTTGATTTCGTAATGTAGCGTTTGTTCATGGTTGTGTTATATATAAAAAAATCGCGACTGAAAGGCGCTTGCTATGTTTTGCCATATTGAGTGAACATTTATAAAGCCAAGAATGGAATTTAGTTTATTTTATTTAAATAATTTGAAGTAAAAATACGCAACATAAATTAACATCAAGTTTGCTGTTTGCAGTTTTGCTCATGCATTTAAATGTGCTCTCGCGATATACGATCAAATTAATTTAGTATTTACTTAGTCGTGTAACACTAGCATCATGCGTATTGTGTCGCATTTACTCATGTACATGTTTAGTATATAGGATCAATGGCAATGTGCGACAAACGTGCATTTATCAATGGAAATAAAATGTAATGTGAATTGAAGGAGGAATAATTAGTTGAACTGAAATTTAAAAAGACACAAAGGGGATGTAGTTTTGTGAGAAATAATTTGCGTATGCGATAAACGATAAGTAAAAAAAAATAGTCAGCCGTAATTGAATCCACGATTGTGAAATAAAAAACTATTAACAGAGCTACACCCTAACAAGCACGGCCGTTTTGCTTACAGATTAAGAGGTGTTTTCGTTTATGCAATAAAATATCGTATTGTCTTGTATGCCAGAGTCTCGCATTATTGATATGTATTTATTGTATAAAACTCGCTCACTACGTTCAATAATGCTCGACTTAGGCATACAAGACAATAAAATACTAATATATAATACGCTCACCCACTGTGCCTCGCACTGTAAAGGGATGTTGCAATTTTATTTATTTTATTTCACATTGATCAAAATTCAAGAATCATAAACTATAATTCAATTTAAATATTAAATTTCAATTTACAATCACACTTCATAACTCTCTTATAATTAATCAATGAAAGGAACTAGAAATTACAGCGAAATTCTATACAAAACTAGCTGAAAAACCTACCTAAATGCCAATCGAAATTAAAGAAAATGATAAGAAAATGAAAATAAGCAAAAAATGAGAATAAAAATTCTCAGAACTTAGAAACTTAGAAAGGACAAATCTCCTCCCTAAATCAAAAATTATCTCATACCCCCATCATAGCAATTGTAAAGTACATCGAGAAGGAAGGATTCATATCAGAGCAGCAAGATAGGCAGCTAAGAAGCCAGTAATGATCCCGACATCCAGCATGACAGGCCAGGAAATCCAAAAACTGTCATGTTAGAATGACATTTATTCTGTAATTAGGGAATCTCAAATAATCCAAGGGTCACAACAAAATTCACTGCACACTTAAGCAAGAAATTCCGATAAGTTCCAGGAAGTTCATTAATCTATCTCGAATCACCACTTCAAAGACTTTATTCAACAGGGGTAAAATCGATATTGGCCTATAGTTCGAAGGATCATCCTTTCTTTCCGCTTTATACACTGGTGTCACGTTAGCTACCTTCAAACAGTCAGGATAGATACCTGTGACAATAGATAAATTCACAGCACGCGTCAGGATTGGTGTTACAATATCAGCACACTCCTTAAGATAGATGGCAGAAATTCCGTCGAATCCTGTACTCTTGTCCGGATTCATCTCCCCAAGAACTCGCATTATTTCATTCTCTTTCGCCATTTCTAGAAATATACTGTTGACACTATATTGCAAAGTTTTGTACTTATTTATATCCCCATCATTTACTATTTCGCCCGCAGTCGCATCTCCGATTTTTACGAAAAAATCATTCAAGGCATCGGCCTTATCCTGATCGTTGCTCAAGATCTTACCGTTGTACAGTAATTTATCAATTTTCCCTGAAGTAGGACCACCTCTACCTAGCACCCTATTTATCTCCCTCCACACTTTCTTGGGATTACTTCCTGCTCTCTGAAATACCTGATCATACCAGCGTGATTTATAGTACCACTGCCATTTGGATACCTCAGAATTCAGAAACTTGAGTTCACTCCGAACATTTGGGTCGTTCCTGTTCCCACACTTCTTAGCCTTATCGAAACCTTTCTGACTATCTTCAATGACCGACAGAAGATGATCATTCATCCAAGGACACAAATCAAACTTAGTTTTCACGACTCTCCTCACCTCTCTAGTATTGCTCTCATAAGCGTCCTTCAGTGCATTTACCAGGTCACCCATCATCTCATTGGGATCCTCATAAGCTTTAGTTAGCAAATCACCCACGCAGTGCTGAAGATGCTTCCTAACTAGGCCATAATCAGTAACCTTTCTCAACCCTATAACCCTCTTCCTTTTCGGATTCAATGGTAAATGGGAGAAAATTGCCTTATGGTCACTGAAATTGACCTCTACCGTATCATTACTAGATAGAACCTCATGGGAAAAATTACTGACCACATGATCGAGCAACGACTGGCTGCAGGGTCTGGTTACATTATCATTCACAACTGCAAAGTCATATGATTTAAGGAGATTGACATATCTACAAACCTCATCAGTAGTATTCAG
>CM055406.1:102618444-102641559 GCA_029228625.1 Pseudolycoriella hygida
CCAAGAGGTTTCTCAAACAGTATTTCGAATTCTGACGAACTTTTTGAAGCCGATAGCTTACTTTCTCCTCACCATAGAGGCATATTCACCTGTGCTGAGGGGATTCAAAAAATACTATGTTCCAGGATCAGTAAGAAGAGCTCTGGCCTGGATGGGATGCCTATTTTCCTTTTCAAACAATTCTCTTCTCCGATTATTCTTTTCCTCACGATTTTCTTTAATCAACTTCTATCTTCTGGATATTTTCCCAAGTGCTGGAGAAATGCGAAAATAACTCCAATCCCTAAGACTGGACGTGATTCCAATTTTATTAATAACTGGCGACCCATTAGTCAATTGAATACCGTAGCCAAGCTCTACGAAAAAGTTGTTGAAGCCAGGCTTTCTAAACAGATGGAAAAATTCTTACCAGATTTCCAATTTGGCTTCTCTAGTAAAAGGTCTACTGTTCATCCGCTTATTCGTTTTGCATCTGATGTTGGGAATGCCTTAAATCGAGGTCATGTAACTACTGCTGTCACGCTCGATGTAGAAAGTGCTTTTGATACAGTTTGGCATGACGGCCTATTGTGCAAAATGATAAAATTCGGTATTAATCCGCACATCACTAAAATAGTCAAAAATTTTTTGAGCGATCGCACATTTGTTGTCGGCCAAAAGAGGTTGTCCTCGATCAGACCACTCGTAGCCGGTGTTCCACAAGGTTCAGTTCTAGGTCCAAAGCTGTTCAATGTTTTTCTTGCCGATATACCCACCAGTCGCTTTATCAGGTTGCTTCAGTTCGCTGATGATATCATTCTTTATCTTGTCCACAACAATGTCTCTTTTTTAACAGAGTTTTCAATGGTTACTTAGCAAAGCTGATGAGCTTTTACGCTGACTGGAAATTGCGATTGAATTTTAACAAAACAGAGCTTATCAATTTCACCGGATCGGATTGCTGTCGCAAATCCCTTATCAGGAAGCTTAACTTGAAGCAAGATGTTAGGGTCAATGGTTCCAAACTGATCGCCCGTACCACTATGAAGTATCTTGGAATTACTTTTAGTAAAAATTTTAAGTTTAACTTGCACGTTAAAAATGTGATTGCTAAGATTAATAAGGCCGTAAACTCTATTGGCAAGATCCTTTTTTCTCGTTTTCTTGCAAGTTCATTTAAATTTTTTATTTATAAGTGTTATATAAGACCTATTATGCAATATGCTTCATGTATCTGGCTAAATCCAAAGAACATCACTTCGGCTCAAGTCGAAAAAATTAGAGTCGCTAAGCGTAAGGTGATACGGAGAGCCGGGCGGTTTTATAGGAGTAGGGGTAGCTTTAAGCACGTATCAAATCGAACTTTGTACAGTGAATCCGGAATTGTGAGATTCGACCTTCATTGTTCATTGCTAAATGCAAAAGTTTTCGATCGGTGTCATGACTCAGAGAACGAATTCATCAGAAGCTTGGTTGAACCATTTGACATAAAACACAGATATTGGCCGTCTGCTTTTATCTACCATCTTAGAAATCGGAACGAAATGATGGTTAACGATAAGTTCCTTCTGTATCATGTCGGTTACTTTAACCCCCTTGCTCTAGTATATAACAAGGACATCTCCTAGTTTCAAAATATTAAATCTGAGTTTTAGTTTTTAGTTTTTAGTTTTTAGTTTTTAGTTTTTAGTTGTTAATATTATCATCCTAGTACATTGTTTTTTGTTATTTTTTGCTGATCCCCTTTTTCCTACCATCCATTGCGACCTACAGTTCCTTACCTATCACTACCCCCGCACAAGTAAAAAGCGTTTAGTTTATATTGTTTATCCTGAGTCCGCATTAATATTGTTTTGTCTTTTTTAAGATCTTATTGTATTGAAAAATGAACGATTAATAAAAAAAAAAAAAAGGTCCGACGAGTCAAAGCGATGATGTTGTGCATTTTGTGCGATCCATTGATTGACCATCATCATTCACACCATGTTCTTTGCCCACCATATTTTGAATGTGTTGTATGTCCAGTACAGCGACATCTATGGTTGACTAGTTGGGATGTGCCGACGTTTTTTTCCCATCAATTTCATTGCTTGACGATTGGCGCGCCGAGTCACCGTTGACATGCATTGTGTTATGCGTTTTTGTATGCAGGATTATCAAATGCTTGTGACGTCACATGTGGATATTCTTCCTGATACGCTTCTGTTCATTACGGGGCATCGAATACCGTAACTACCCAATTTATGAAGCTTGGGTGAACTTATGGACGTTATATTTCTTAGATAAAAATTCCTAGCAATGTTTGCACCGGGGATCGAACCCGGGTCATTTCGGTGGTAGTCCAGTGCGTTCACCACTGAGCCACCCGTTTATTTATTTATATTTATATCAAATTCCTAATTGAATTATATATATAGCTAGGGCACTAAGACCGAGTCTATGCTAAGGCCATTCGTGTTTTTTGTACACAACTCGAGTAAATCTATTCCGATTTTTTTTTTGATCGAAAGGTCTAGGACTGTCTCCCGTTTTATGGCAGAAAATGTTATGATTAGAAACCCTTGGACTCAGTCAGGACCCTAAAACTAAGTTTCTACTAGGGCCCAACGTATTTGCTTACATAAATTGGATAAATCCTAACTGATTTTGTTGACTATTTTTCTATTTGAGAGGTAATCGAGTACCGAATTATATTCAAAAACAAATTTGGACCCAGTGCCTATGGTTGCAGAGCAAATTGAGGGAAACATTTTTGTCTTTGGAATTATGTGTCCGAGGCATTTCCTTATGGCCCTAGGTCGGTCCTAAGGTCTGCCATAGACAAAAAATGGTTTTTCACTATGGTGTAGAGAAAATGGCGGGAAATATTTTTGTCTATGTAAGTATTTGTCCGAGGCCTCTACTGAGGACCCTAGGTCGGTCCTAAGGTCGGCTCTAGACAAAAAAAATGGTTTTTTGCTATGTTGTAGGAAAAATTGAGAAGGCGTTTTTTACACCGTTTCTTCAGACGGGTTTTTCAATATTGCCCTCTCGGCAATTTCCAATACAATTTAATGTTGACGTAATTTCATACACTTAAGAGTTAAGGCGACATTTACTTAGATACGTTCGAATCTTTTTGCAACATCTATTCTGTTTGGCACATCTATTCTGATGCGTACGGGTCCCCTGCATATGTTTTTTTTGTGGAAATCGGGTCAGTGGTCTGGGCACTGGGACCAATGGAATGGGCGAAATTGAATTTTTTGGCCATATACAAAAACAGATGGTTTTTCGTCTATATTTGCTCAACTATGCAATATGGAGATTTACTATCAAAGACAAAGTTGTAGAGAATCAAATTTTAGAGAACACGTGTTTCAGGTTTTTAAGGAAAAATCACACAATCCTGGGATATGATCACTTCAGAATTGGGAGGAATGACTTATATCTGTAGAACTATTATATGGCAGCATTGTTGTGCTAGCTAACGATTTTTTTCTAACGCTACTTTCAAAAAATATTAGCGTCGCTAGAGTAATTCGCTAATCTAAAAAAAATTAGCGCGCTAGTAGCGGCCGCTAATAGCGGTCGCTAACCCTCGCTAATTACATTACCTTTTAAATTTTTCAATCGAAATCCCAATGTAAAATATTTTTGCCGAAGATCACTTGCGAACAGACAAACTATTTAGAAATAGCTATTCACGGTGCTGCTGAAAGAGAAAAAAGTTTTTTTGAAAAGGCACCCAAAAATTTGTTGTCCTTTTCGAAAAAGGGACTCCAATAGAGTTCAAAACAGGTTTCACTTGATTCCGATCAGATCCTTCCCCATGTACCTATACGATATTTTCGATTTTTTTCCTTCCGTAGGGCTGATTTTTAAAAAAAAAAAATCGATTTGTTCTGTTTTTTCCTACTGAAAAGTTTTTAATATTTGAGAAACTTAGAAAAAAAATTTTTTGGGATTTTTCGGAAAGGATTTAGAGATCGCGCAATCGCAAAATGTGCTTTTTTGGTCATTTTGGAGCGTTTTCGGCCACTAACTCTCAGAAGATCAATCAAAACGGCTTTATGATATTTTTAATGGAAAGCCACATTAATTTCTTTTAAAACGACGCCCACATGAGACATTTGATAAAGAATTGGATTTTCGACGTCGATTACAGTTTGCTGATTTTTGCTACTTTTCAGTCATGTTGTGGGTTTTGAGCTCCACTCTTCACGCGTTAACTGGAAACTTCAAGATTTTATTTTTCCTGGAAAGCATAGTCCGTAACCTTTCCAACGACACCCCACATGAGACATTTGGTGATGAATTGGATTTTTGGCAACTGTTAGTGTTCGAGCACTTTTCACGTCTTTACCGCCAATTTTGAAGTTTTACAACCTTCAGACTTCAGTCGGAATGAATTAATGTCTTAAAGTAATTTTTCCTGGAAAGCCACTATCATTACCTTTCCAACGACTGCCCACTTGAGAAATTTGTTGAAAAATTGAATTTACGACGACCATTTGAGAGGAGGTGATGGCCAGAGCAGCGAAATAGTCGGAAAAATTACCTTCACTCAAATAGCTGCCGTAAATTCAAATTTTCAACAAATTTCTTAAGTGGGGTGTCGTTGGAAAGGTAATGATAGTGGCTTTCCAGGAAAAATTCTTTTAAGACATTAATTCCTTCCGACTGAAGTCTGGAGGTTGTAAAACTTCAAAATTGGCGGTACATACGTGAAAAGTGGCCGAAAACTAACAGTTGCCAAAAATCCAATTCATCACCAAATGTCTCATGTGGGGTGTCGTTGGAAAGGTTACGGACTATGCTTTCCAGGAAAAATAAAATCTTGAAGTTTCCAGTTAACGCGTGAGGAGTGAAGCTCAAAACCCACCACGTGACTGAAAAGTAGCAAAAATCAGCAAACTGTAATCGACGTTGAAAATCCAATTCTTTATCAAATGTCTCATGCGGGGCGTCGTTTTAAAGGAAATTAATGTGGCTTTCCATTAAAAATATCATAAAGCCGTTTTGATTGATCTTCTGAGAGTTAGTGGCCGAAAACGCTCCGAAAAATTCCAAAATTTTTTTTTTTAAGTTTCTCAAAAATTAAAAACTTTTCAGTAGGAAAAACCAGAAGAAATCGAAATTTTTTTTAAAAAAGTCAGCCCAACGGATGAAAAAAAATCGAAAATTTCGTATAGGTACATGGGGAAGGATCTGATCGGAATCAAGTGAAACCTGTTTTGAACTCTATTGGAGTCCCTTTTTCGAAAAGGACAACAAATTTTTGGGTGCCTTTTCAAAAAAACTTTTTCTCATTCAGCAGCACCGTGTATTTACAAGCTTCTGGAAATAGCATTTAAGTTTTAACTAAAAATATTTCGAGTTCTCCAGCAACGTTGTAGTTGTATGTTGCGATTTTAACTTTGGGAAAATCATATCTTCAGATTTCATCAATATCATGTAGATTGCACTTTTTTATTTTTAGCGTCTTTAATTGAGATTTATTAAGCGAAAAAAAGGCTACTCACAATGGCGCAGCCAGTAAAAAACGATCTTTTCAACAACAAATTACAATAAATAAAATTCATCTATTCTACTTTTCCCTAATGTTGCCAAGATGCATGCTCCATTGCCTCTTTGAATTGCAACTGAAATTTTCTGCAATAGGAAATCTTTTTAGCGTGATTCCTCAGAAGCTGTCCTTATCAATGTGCCTATTAGCGATTCTTAATGAAAATAGATGGCAGCACATTCTATACATTTGACATTTGAAGCAGACTAACTTTATATGACAATTTTGACATTTGAAGCTGATTATTTTTAGTTCATGAGATCGACGCTACGAGAACAATAGATGTCGCACTTTTCGTTGAGAATCGCGAATAAAACTCTTCATTTTTGTAGTCATTATCATTGGGACGTTCATTGTTTGCACTGTTCTGACTTTTATGCTTCCCCCTCCAATGATGGATTGTCACTTCAAACGTTTTTCTAGACAATGTTAAGTAATACGTTAATATTTCTGAAATTGTGACGCAACGATAACAAGGCTGTAACGTTACGAATAGTAATAAAAATTGAAAACTAAAGGAGAAAGTAATATCTTGAACTTTTGTGATAAAATTATAACGTTACCGAATTAATTCTGAATTTACACGACAAATATAATCTACATTTGTTACGCGTATGTTAACTAAAATACACTATCATTTTAGCGAAAAACTAGCGATTAGCGAAGTTTTTCGCTAGTTGAGCAATTCCCAAATCTAGCGTCGCTATTACGGTCATCAAAATCAATGGTCTCAGACGTACTTCGGTAGGGTACATACGGGTCTTTGCTTATGTTTGAACATAACAACAGGATCCGGCGTGAATTCGCGTGAATTTTCGGTTTACTTTGACTTAAAATAAAAATATTCCGTTCTCTGAAATATTTTCGTTCATAAATGTTTGACAGCAGTCCCCGAGACAATTAAAAAATTAAACTGATGTGCCCCTGCTATTATACATTTTATTACATTGACGGTTCGCTTACGAAAAGGGGGCTTCGCTTAAAGGGAATCGAATATCGTGAAAAATGATATTGTAAATCCTGGAAACGGTGGAAGTGTAAACGCACACTCGCTCATATGTCATGTGCATAAACATTATGACAGTTCGAAAATCAAATATTGGAATTTTTGTTTGTATTTTACCAATTTAGTTAACCTCAGGGGTTAGGTTTACAACTGGAAAAAGTCATTCAATTAATAAACCAAAGGAAAATTGAGCTTTTTATTAGTTGCAATTAAATTGAACCTGAGCTTTCGACGAATTGTGGCTACAATGTCATCACCTACGTAAGTTTCGATTGGGTAACTAAATGGTTCATAATTTTTGTAAATTTTAGTAACTACTATATTCAGGATGCGAGAAGATATTTGCATCAAGACTGAGCTGCTTGACGCCGAAGACATTAAAATTGAGTTTTTACCACCGGACGAAGAGGACGACAATCATCCTCCATTTCACAAAGTTTACATTAAACAAGAAATTCCAGACAATGTGGAGCCCTTATCCCCGAAGCTGGAATTCGAAATCGATGAATCGGAAATTAAGACTGAGAAATTCGATGCTAGTTCCCCTGTTCAATCAGAGCAAACATCTGCAAAGTTTGATTGCCATAAATGTTCCTTTTCGGGGAAATCTCTTGCTGGTCTGCGAGGACATGTGTACAAAAAGCATACAGCGAAACCAAAAACTTTTCAATGCAAAGTTTGTGGCAGAGTTTTCAACCGAAACGATAGTCTGAAGAAACACATGCGTCGTTGGCACGAAGAGCAGCGATTCGAATGTTTTGTGTGTTCGCATAAATTTTTGTTCGAAAAAGACTTAAAGAGACATATGATAGTCCATAACGCCGACCGACCATTTGGCTGTCCGGAATGCCCAAAGAATTTCAGTAGCAGTCAATGTCTGTCGAAGCACAAGCTCACGCACACAGGAGAGAAGCCATTTGAGTGCAAAGAATGTCTAAAGAGATTTCTCACACATTCTGAACTCAAAGCGCACAGGTTCGTTCACACGGAGGAAAGACCGTTCAGCTGTAAGGTTTGTGCGAAAAGATTCAAGTCGAAAGGCTGCGTTAGGCAACACATGCGAAGTCACAAAAACGAGAAACGATTCGATTGCCAGGAATGTACGAGAAAATTCAAATCCAAGGGTGGCCTTAAGATTCACATGTTGAATCACCGAGGCGAAAAACCATTTGAGTGTCAAATTTGTTCGTACAAATGTGTGACGAGTACACGTCTTACCGACCATATGCGTATCTCACACACCGGAGAGAAGCCATTTAGTTGTACGTTCTGTCCGAAAACGTTCAGCATGCATAGCAATTTGAAAATGCACGTTCGAGTTCACACAGGAGAAAAGCCATATGCTTGCGACATATGTCCAATGAAGTTTAGTGTTCCTTCAGCTATACGAGCTCACAAAATGGTGCATAAACGCAATGGTCAAAGCAGAATTGACAATCACCAAAGCAGAAGTTAATGACGTTGATAATCTGAATAGAAAATAAAAAATTTTAACTAAAAGTATTTCTTCAACATTTAACAAAGTTCTAAAAAGACTCAACGGCTTATTATATCGCGTAAGGTTTGTGTGAAAGCTCAGCTTGATACGCGTCGCGTTCAATAGAATTGATCCCCTTAGCGGTCGAAAACGTTGATTTAGTCGTTCACTACGACCCACCCGCGTAAAAAAGCCATGCGATTTGAGACTGAAATCGAGGCTGTTTTTGTGTATGGCACTGAGTACTGTATTTTCGAACGTTTTAGACTGTTGTGAGACCGTCATCATCATCAAAAATGATGAGTATACTCATTTTTGCCTCAATTAATAGACATTTTTCTGATGTTTGAGACTGATGAGTATGGTAAATTTGAGATTGTTTGAGACTGTTGAGCATGCTAAATTTGAGACTGTTGATTATGCCCAATTTGAGACCCCTTACGACTGTTTAGTATACTCATTTTGAGACTGTTGAGTATGCTCATTTTTAGACTGTTTGAGACTGTTGAGTATACTCATTTTGAAACTATTTGAGACTAGAGGTGTGCGCCGCCGAGTTTTGCCGACGCACCGCCGGCTTGAAGCTCTCAGCCGAGCGCCGCCGTCGATTAAAAAAATGTTAGCAGCCGCCGCCAGTTGCCGAGTCGGCTTGAAGAAGTAAACAAATTTCGGAAAAATCTCTCAAATTTGTCGTCGAGTCGTTAATTTTTAGTTACTTGTTTCGTCGGGAATACTAATGTCTTTAACATGCAGTCTGTGTCTTTGACTAACAATTCATTTAGAGATTCCAGACAATCGATAAAAAAATAGAGTACCGCATAAGAACAGATAGTTAATAGTTTTCATTATGCGGCACCACATGGCTAATGCAATTTTGAGTAGGCAAAATCTGCCACCTGATAGCGAATTTTACTCAGACTTCATAGAGTTGCTACTTGGAATTTAATTTGCGCGAAATTCTCCCCTACGCTGGGAGAGAGAATTGTGCACACTCGAAATTTTGGACACCTTCTTAACCATATTTCCGGAAATACTTGAGTGATTCTACTCATCCTTTTACTTACATCATAGTGTGGAGAAGAGAAAAGATGTTTTCTGTTTGAAACCACAAAATAGAATGTTTTATTTGATAAATTACATCGTCTTATATACAAATATCTGAAACGGTGAATATCATCTCTTTTGTCACCATCTGGCAGAATGTTTAGCCGAATCGGCGCGTGAACAGAATGTTCAGTCGGAAATGTCAGATCCGGGGCGGTGATGAAATTCATGATGAAATATGTGGTGAGAGCCGCCACATGACTCCCCTCCTAGAAATTCCTTGGGACCATTATGACCAATTTGAAGAGGAATTGCGTTGCCTGTGATTTGTCAGTAGCAATCATTTTGTTGTGATGATGATGGTGTAGTTGTCTGGGAGAAACTTCTTCGATTAAGTTGCGTAAATACGTGATTGAAGTGTAAGTTGCAAACAATTGTTTGTCATAAGTTAAGAAGTTTCGTTCAGTTTCTAGTAGTGAAATATGCAACAAAATCATATAAGATTTTTGTTGACATTGATTATGTAGTGCTGCGAAACTTGTTGAGCAGACTTTGCAGTGTGCTGAAACGATATTGCAACAAATTTTTTGTCGTTTGGCGGTTTGCTGCCAATTTGTATTTATTTTTTAATTTACCGTGGCCGAATTGATGCTGTAATAAAAAAGTTGAATCAATTTTGGTTTGCGACTTTTTCACATGTCGTTAGAATGTTCAATTGCAAGCGTTTTGCTTTAGTTAGGCAAATTGCGCAAAGAAAGTTGAAATGTTTCCGATTGCTCAAAAATTGTTTGCTAGTTGCAAACTTGCTGGAGATTGATTTGTCTACTTTATTGAAACTAAATGTTTGTATTTCGTGCGTCGATGGGAGCCGATGGAAGAGACGTTTTCCGACGAAAATTGTAATTGAATTTTTGTCAAAAAATTTATTTTATGGGCTCTGTACGACTTGTTATTGATTTAGAAATTATTTGGGATTGAAAAGTCTGAAAGTTTTTTTTTTTTTTGCGATTGCCGATTCCTTGAGTTGTGTTTGACGGAACATGCTGGCAAGGTATGCTGTTGAATGCGTACGGTTGTACGTAATTGTTGTAACCCGATAAACAAAACACAATCACTCGTACGTAATTGTTTGGCAATTGGGTGGTTTGTTGTGAGACCAGTGGTGCTGGTGATCTGCCAACGCTTTTGGTCGTGTTGGCCGTTTACGTGTAGAACTAGATTAAGGCGATGTGTCGCTTGCTTTGTGCAATGAGACGACCTTGCTCTAGTTGCGTAATGGTTTGTAGATATAAACGGTTTTTGGGAAACTGAATTCGTTGCAATTTTGGTTGCAAAAGGTAATTTTGGTTGCTTTGATTTGTACCTATGTGAACTAGTTGTTTGTTTACAGATACATATATTAGACCAGAACAGCGTTCTTGTCGTTGAGGAGTTGTGCCAGTTGTGCTTGTGATGTCAAATATTTGTTGCATTCCGTGGAATTTTCCGGCCTCTCTGAAGTTCACAGTGTGTTGGGAGCGAATGCATTGTGTTTTTGCCGCTGCACTACTCGGCGTTACTGATGGACATCTGGAACCATGAAGTGCACTTGTTTGTATGTGTAGTTCCAGAACGTCAGATTTGAGACGCTATTTGGAGTTTAGGGTAAAAACCGATGAACTTAGTTAGTTCGTAATTTTAGCGTTGTTACCACTGGCGGGTGAATTCTGTGATCAATAAACACACCTTGAACACTTCTTCCTAATCCGCCAAATGATGGAAAACGTTGTGTTACTTGTGCACGGCTGTGCTGTAGTACTTTTGAACGGCTGGCCGTTGCCACCTACTCTCTTAGCCTGGAATTTTGTCGAGCCAGGGATTCCACCGATGCGTAGGTAATGTCCAAACATCCGGAAGTAAGTTTACTTCGAGCCTTTAGTTTAGTTTCCTAAAGCAACAGTTACCAGATTATTGTGAACCTGTGAACATCGGTACAAGTTGAATCTACGTGGTAAACATTTTCGATGCTTCTACCCTTTGTAGTTTGAGCTTCATTTTGTCAAACGTGTGGATTGTGTGTGAAAATGAATCAGTAAACCGAAGAAAACTTAGTGTGGTGAGCTCGTAACGGATAGTGATAGGTGTGCGTGTTGCCCTACGTAGTTGTTCATGCCACAGAGCAAATAGTTAATTTGATCTCCGTTGTGAGTTGAAATTCCATTTATGTTGTGTGGCTACTAGTCTGCTAGGATTCATTGTTTGCTAATGTTGCCGAAGAGAAAGATGTATTCTCGTTTAGGGAACACCTGATTAAAATTTACTGATGTTGTGACTGTGCTAAACGTTTTAGCCGTCAGAAGCAAGTTGCTCTTTGTCGTCGCCAGTTTTGAGGTGAGTAGGTGTGGTGTACCCGTGGTACCACGTACTTACCTCGACTGGCTGTCACTAACGCTAGATTGAGTTAGAGCTTAGTGATGGAAGAAATTATATTGTAGGTTGTTTTGAACCTTAGAATATAATTTGTTAGTTCAGAAGTGTTGTTCTGAAGTCGTGGGTCACCAATTTGTGGAGAAGAGAAAAGATGTTTTCTGTTTGAAACCACAAAATAGAATGTTTATCAAATAAATTACATCGTCTAATATACAAATATCTGAAACGGTAAATATCATCTCTTTTTTCACCATTTTGCAGAATGTTCAGTCGGATCGGCGCGCGAACAGAATGTTCAGTCGGAAATGTCGGATCCGGGGCGGTGATGAAATTCATGATGAAATATGTGGTGAGAGCCGCCACAATAGGATGCATGCATCTTTCAGGGAAAAACACATTGGCCGAATCAGTGCAGCCGTGTAGAAAAAAAAAGTGGGAAGGATAAACGTATCACCGGGCAAACGGACATTTCTTTTGCTGAATCATCATCACTAGACGTTAAAAAAGCATCCCCTAACTCCCGCCTCGATCTACGAAGTGTTTTGTAGTAAAAGTGTAGAGGTGTAGAGGTTTTCATTCACTAAATATGAGTTTGAATTGAAAATTGAAAAAAAAATTGTTAGATTCGGCGATAGACTCGCCTCTGAAAAGTAAAGTTGGGGGTGTTTCGGAGGGAATTTCAATGGAATTTTCGGTGTGCTGACCCACCAGAGTTCGGGTTAGGTTTAAAGGTGGAGTTCGAACATTTCCTCTCGTAAATTCGCGGTTTTTAGCGGGATTAAAATTTAAACCTTTTGATGTGTTTGCCCACCGGAGTTCGGGTTAGATTCGGGGTTTTGCCCACTTGGAAATTTTGTAGTTTTGAATTGAATAGCATTCAACTGAACGACCGTTTGCCCCTAAAAAATTAAATTGAAGAAGATTGGGTGCTCTTATATCAAAATTACAAAAAAATGTGTTCGGGTGATAAAATTGACTAATTTAACCCACTTCCCTTCGTTGTTGGTGTCCTATTCGGCCATTTGATCTCTCTATCTCTTCAAAGTGTACGCTTTGTTCAAATTCAAGTTCTAATTGACAAAAATATTAGATTTTTGGAAAGTGTGAAATCGAAATCAACCAGCACTCCGAGTTAAGTAAATTTTTCTACTTCAGATTCGTTTTTAAACGTTGAGAAGTCACAAACCCGACGTAAAAGTCTGGACAAACTTGTTTTGTTTATGACAATTCAGTGAAACAAATTGAATTTTGCTGAATCTGAATGCTTTTTTTTTTTGAAAGTACGGTTTTTTGATTTATTGAAAAATTTGGTCGGCGCGCCGCGGCTTAGCCGAGCCGCCGAGAAAAATCTTCATCGGCGCGCCGCCGCCGATACTATTTCACTAGGCTAGCAGCCGCCGAGATTTTTCGATCGGCGCACACCTCTATATGAGACTGTTGAGTAGTTGACGGGAATTAAAGCCCGGAGAATTAACGCCCGGAGACGAATTAACACCCAGAGAATTATCGCCCGGGAATTATCACCCGGAGAATTATAGTCCGGGAATTATCGCCCGGAATGACATTCTCCTTATACAAGTTGTGTATTTTCCTTGTACGAATTTACCCGCTTTAAATTACTGTCACGTTTGTCCGGGCGATAATTCCACGGGTGTTAATTCCCATTTTTTCGGGCGATAATTTCCCGGCGATAATTCCTCGGGCGTTAATTCCCTAAAATTCTGCTTCGGGCGTTAATTCATGTCGCCTGTTGAGTATACTCATTTTGAGATTGTTTGAGACTGAAGATAATAAAAATGCTATTCGCCCGCATGTTTTAGGAAAGAAAATAATTAAGACGGCGTCCTTCACCATTGGTCAGGCCTTTGTTACCATAATTAAGACACTTAGATACTGCACAACACCTTATTTATTGCTTATTGCATTCCGGACAGTAATTTTCCACCATGGGCATACAATATTTGTGATATTTGTCTAAGCAATGTTCACACAAAACGCATTCGCGATTCAATTTTTTTTTTGCATTTCAAGCAAGGACAACTTGTCTTTTTGAGATTTTCAATCTCATCAGAAAGGTATCGGTATGTTTTAGAATCGAATATTTCCTCACGCAATGCATTTGTACAACATCGTTACGTAGCCTATTGAACATATTAGGGTCTTGGATAATTTGCCACATTTCGATCTGTCAATGAGATTTGATTTAAAAGTCAGATAACATGCCCTTGGTTACAACAATAACGACCTTCTTTCCTTTTAGCTCTTCGACTGAAATATTTGTTAGCCACTTCACGATCAATATGTAAGTATCGTGGGTACGACAATTCATAATGTCATAGATTAAAATAGCCGTAGTATTATAAGGATGCTATCCGCACGTACAAACAGCTGCCATGATGATATTTGACCGTACGGGCGAATAGCATTCGTATAATACAGAGGCTAATCGCCCGTACGTCACCTAATATGATGCCTTGTCATGTTATGAATTAAAATAGCCGTGGTAGTATATAGATACTAATCGCACGTACTAGCCGTATTAGCCGCCGTGCTTATATATAATACTGCGGCTATTCTCCCATACGTGTGAATAGCATCCATATAATACTGCAGCTATTCGCCCGTACGGGCGAAGAGCATCAATATAATACTGCGGCTATTCGTCCGTAGGGGCGAATAGCATCCATATAATACTGTGGCTATTCGCACGCACGGGCGAAGAGCATCTACCTTTTTTTGTCGCCACTGATACTGAAACTTTTTTATTTTGTACGTAGATGCCGCCACATACTGTTTTCTTCACAATTCACGATTAATTTGAAATTATATTAGAAATTTGTTATTTTTTTTACTTACTTTTTCTGGTCACCCATCTAAGTACTAACCGCGCCGAGTGATGCTTAACTTTGCCTGCGGACCAAATTGCACATGCGTTCTTGTAGTCTTATTTTGAACCATTGAGTGTACTCATTTTCGACAAAAATATTTTTCAGAATAGGCTTTTGAGACTGTTGAGCAACAGTCTCATTGGCTAAAAAATATTTTTCACAATTGAGCATGTTCAAAAGTCTCATCGGCTAAAAAAATATATTTCACAATTGAGCATGCTCAACAGTCTCAAAAGCCTCAATAAGATCGTGAAAAATATTTTTGTCGAAAGTCAGTACATTCAACAGTCTCATCGGCTAAGAAGATATTTTTCACAATGCTCAACAGCCTAAAAAAAGTCTCGAAATGAGCATACTCAGCGATCTCAAATAGTCTAAGTGAGTGTGCTCAATGGTCTCAGTCAGTCTAAATCTAAAAAAAAATTAAAATTAGTGTACTCACTAATAAGTAAAAAAAGTGAAATTGAGTACTTCTGAGTTTTTTTCAAAAATTGAGACTGATTTAAGGCTGTGAGTAGACTTAATTTCATTACTCACTGAGACTGCCATTTTCACTCGGGATCCGTACACCTTTTGTGCAAGACCATGTGTATCAATGTACTCTCTTTAGTTTACATTCAGCCTTTGGCCTCATCAGGCTCATCAAAAATACTGTGTATTTAAGTATAACCACCTAGTTAGTGCCTTCAAAGTTATATTATGTTTCACACTTCGTCGATTTCTTAGCTGTCCTTGGTACCGAACCTGATTGATTTACTTTCTTTGTTACTTCCTACTTCTCTGCTACGTTCTCTTGTTTGTTTGTTTGTTTGTTTATTGATCACTAACAGGCACTCGCCCAATTACAAGTAATCTTAAATATAATTGTATAAAGGATGTTTATGTTAGGTAAAATTTTTAATTGTTTTATTTTCGTTTTAGGATAGTTTTTGATTAATTTATGGCCAAATGTGGAGTTTAGATTTTGTTTTAGGATTTAATTCATATTTTAATCTTCTTTTTTTGGTTCAGGGTTAGTTGTAGGTTGAAATTAATTCGGAAATTGAAAAATCATAAAATGTTTCGAATCATTTAAAAACGAATAACTATTCGTACTTCTTTAGATCTTCTAAGTTGTTCGGAGTCTCGTATTTCTTGTCTGTCTTGTTGCGATATATACAAATGCGTCCGTCATAAGAGTAAACAGCAGCAATTTTACCTTTCGCCTTCAACTTTTTTGCTTTCCTTAACAGATCCAGATCATGCTTACATAGGTTTTCGTTGACATAGACGCGATCATGACCATCCAAACCGATGTGGGATAAGTTGAGCGAATTGTTTTTGTTGAAAGCAAAGTATTTTGTGTGGAAAAGTCGTCGACTAGCTTTAGTTGCAAATTTTACAATTATAGGCCACTTCGTACTGTCCACATCATTTTGTACTTCAGGTTTTTTTGCGGATTTCAGTCGGTTGATGTTAACAATTGAACTTTCTTCACGAAAATCTATCACCGAGACGATTTTAGAGATAACGAATTGCAGATTTTCTTCAAGAAGATAAGGTATTCCAATGATGAGTAAATCCATGACCCTTCCTTCGTCCGTACGTTTGTTTTCAAGGGAAGCAACACGATCGATAATTCCAGCCATTTCATCCTTCAACTTTGCAATTCCATTTGTTGATGACGCAACAACATCAGATATTTTACTGTTAATGTCTGATACGTTATTGTCAAGTTTTAGCTCGAAATTGTCCAAGCGATCACAAACGTTTTCGAATCTTGTTGCCATGGTTCGTATTTCCTTCAGCAGGTCGTTGTTAGATACAGGCATTTTGCGTGAAATGTTTTTTTTTTTGCGAAACGAATTTTTAATCGATTTTTAAACAATGGCCGACATGTGCATTTGATCATCGAACAGTTTAAAGTTGAATTTTAATGGCTAATACACCAAACTTTCACTCAACTTTGTTCAATAAACTGATCTAGTGAAAACCACAAACGATTACAGTTCTTTTTCAGTGCCAAGGTTTAAGATAGAGTAAAAACAATGATAAAAATGCGCACCGATTAAAATTACACTTGTAGCCATAGGTTGAGTGTCTAGTGTGTCAGGCTGATCTTGTTACCTCTTTAATTATTCCCTCGACTCTTGATCCTGTGTAAAGTTTCCATTATTTTTGGGGCTTTCCAATTTCCCTTTTCGTTGCAGTTTTACATGCCTTTGTGATATTAGATTTAATTTGTTGTTAGAATGGATGCGAAGAATCATTTACCTTCCCTTTTTAAATCAACGCGAGATCCAGTTGACCATTGATGGTTACACGATATCGATGATATCACTTAGGAATGGAACGTTTGCATTTTCGCAAATAATTTTTAAAAGATGTAAAATATGCTTCTGAGTAAAAAATTGTTCTACGGTATGCCTGGAAAATGCACCGATTTTTTTATAAGTTTTCCCAAACGTAGAGCCGTACGCCGGCGCCGATCGCCGCCGAAGAAACGGTAAAAGATGCGCCACCGCCGAAGCAAATAAAAATATCGGCTAGCCGATAGCGCCGCCGCTGAAACTTGAAAACAGGTGCGCCGCCGCCAGCTGCCGGTTGTAATCTTCGGCGCAAAATTCTATTAAAAGAGATCTGTGAATTTTCTCCAAATTTAATTATAGTCAGTTGTGATAACAAACAAATTTTTTGCAATGGAGAATGTAATCAAACATTCAAATCTGAGAAAATAAATTTCTTCGCAAGGGCGTAATTGTCGTGGATAAACAATGTTTTCTCCAGTACGAGTAGGCCTAGACTACTCCGCTTTCCACTAATGAGAATGCCTGCATACGAAAATGCACGCTCGCTTGAGGTGCTAGTTAGCGGAATACACATGCATTTTTTAACTAGCTCAGCCACTACCACTAGCTACTTTTATGATTATGCCAAAAGTTTAAAATATCAAAGCCTTCGATGTCGTTTTCAGGTATTGTTGTTAGGAAATATTTATGGAACACCTCTTCGATTTTGTGTTCGAGAAAAATCAATGCGCTCGAGAGAGTAGGTTTTTTATCAAATGAAAATGATTCAACGGATTGACGAAATATTTCGAGGAAGCGAATCAATTTATTTACTAAATCCCATTCCGTGGAAGATACAGTCAAGCAATCCTTTACGGTACTTTGACTGCAGCACGCTGTGAACCAAGGGACTGAAGCATCAACAGCACACTATGCAAACGCATTTTCGTTTAACCTTTTATTGTGTGGTATCGTTCCTTGCCAATCATTTCCAATGGTCGACTGTCATCGCTGATAAGAGATGACAGCTTCAGTGGCACTCGTTCTGATGATGTGTATCCTTAACCATCTACTTCGTTGTCGTTTATCGCAAATTTCTTTTTGAACCTCTTTGTCCTGTTCAATAGAAAATGAATTGTATCAATAACATGGGATATGCGCGGATATGCTTCTAACTTAGGGGTCATTCACCATAATGGATTTAGAACCTTTAAAAGTACTCTGCCAACGCTTTTTTTTCAATTTAGTGTAAAACTAGAACCATTGAGCTTTGAACGAACTCAGATATGTCTTATTAACTCATTTTTACATAGTCGATGCCGTTACATGGGCAATTCCACGGTCCGCTTCGTTCCCACGCGTGAAATTCTCAGTAGTTGCAAAATGAAAGCAATAGAAAAGTTACTATCCTCTAGTTAAGGGATCAATACATCTGATGCATCATTTTCTATTAATATTTTTTCGTAACAACTGAGCATTTCGAGCGTGGGAACGGAGTTTTCGTGGAATGGCCCACATGACTAATATGCAGCAAATTTCTATTCCTATTTACCTTTTTTATACCGAGCACCCAGCCGATTTCAGTCGATTTCAGCCGCCGCAACTGGTTAAAAATTTAAGTAAGCCGAAGTGAGTCGCCGATCAGGAACCATCAGCCGGTTTTCGCCGTCACCGACTTTTACAAAACTTTGCACCGCCGCCGCCGACACTTTCGAGCCGGCGCACGGGTCTACCCAAACGTCAAGTTGTGCAGCCGCCTACATTAATTTGTAAGTTGGCCGACCGAACATTTCTGACTTTTGAGTCGTCCGAAAAATTTTTTTGATTACAGTTGTCTGGGGATTTACATTTCAAGCCAAAAACTATCTCAAACATAAGTAACATAAGTAAGGCTACAAATGGCTTCAGCCAAATTTTTGGCGGCTTTCAAATGTTAGTCAAGTGCTGGTCGTACTTTGTAAACAAAATAATTTTTATAAAAATTTCTGTGCATTTTAGAGACATACTGTAGAACAATTTTTTGTTTAGAATAATGTTTTGCGTCAAAGTTGTCAAAATGCAAACGTTCCATTGCAAGCGATGTCAATGGCAGCGGAATGGTAACCTGTTTTCAAGTCTGAGATTAATTTTCTCCACAGGCTAATTAAATCCAAAGTAGATTCCTTTAATAACGCAAGATGGAATGCCAAGCTTTGACAGTTGAAAAGTCATTCTAGTCAATTGTGGAAAGTCACAAGAACCTTGACAAATTCCATTCCTCCGCTCAAGGCACGTTCTAGAATCTTGACCACAAACAATGGCAAGGCAAATGAAATCGGTAGCGCTATTTGTAAAGCACATAGCGTCACGTTTAACGATCGGAGTGACCTGAATAGGGAAGCATCAGTTTTGGTATGTCTCACAGAAATGTTAATTTTTTCCTCCCCGTGATTTATAGCGAAGCAGTACTGCCAACGCCCCGTGAGACCTCCATGTTGATCCGCAGACTCAAAAGTAAGAAGAGTTGTGGCGAAGATCTATAAGCAACTACCAAAGAAAGCAATTGTCGTGTTGATCTTCAGAACACGCTTCAGGTTATCATACTTTCTAAGTGCCTGGAAATGCGCTAAAGTTGTTCCTATACCGAAACCTGGTAAGGAGCAGGCCTTAGTTAGTAATTACAGGCCAATTAGCTTGTTGAACTCCCTCAGTAAGATTCTTGAAAGCTTTTGCTTCGTAAGTTACATGCACACTTCGCAGCCTATAACATACACAGAACGAAATAATTTCACGATTTATATTTGCCTTAAACAAGTTGTCTATCCGATATTAGGCGAAAGTCATTTTGTCTTCTTTCAAAAAGACTAACATCGATTAAGGAGATGCTACCTTTTGTAACAAGAGAAATGCGCTTCCAGTCTTATGGTTTATGTGAAGCATATGTGATGTAGGGAGACACCTGAGGAAACAAAAGTTCAAAGTAAAATTCAAAGGCTTTTTTGATTCTTTGATAAAGTTGTTTTTCGTTTCGCAAGTTTGAATTATGAATACGAATTTTTTGTTTCAATGATATTTGTTTTGCTAAATAAGTAGAAGAGACACAAATTTCAATTAAAGTGAAAATAATGTGTGAAAATGACTTTTATTTATTTGTACACCGTTGTGCTGGCACTAAAAGGGATTATTGTGAATGCCGAACGACAAACAACAGGTGAGTTGAACTATTTTTATTATATGATGTACAGTTCGAAAGTGCACTAAAACTAAGTGCACTAAATGAAGGAAAGCACGAATTTGCAACCACTAAATAGTATGCGGGAGAAAAGTGAATTAATAGTATATTACAATACAAGGGGTATAATCAAGTAATTATAGTCGAGTTTGGTAAAAGTTCGAGAGGCGTCAGCCCCGAGAATTTTTACCCACCCCTTGTATAGTTTATCTCATTTAAGCCTATAATTGCCAATTATGCACAAAAAAAAATAACAACAAAATTAACATAAATCTAAAATTTCGTATAAAAACATTCATCGAATTTGTTGCAAAAAATTTCGTCTAGATTGATTTTTCGATTTAGTATGCGGTTGTCATAACAACACACGTTTTATTCTCATTTTTTAAAGAACCGGGTTATAATAGCGTCATTACAACCCTACTTTCAACAAGAAAGTCGGCTATAATTGGCCGATTATAGCCCCATTATTAGGGTAATAATTGGCTTATTATAGGCTCGAATGTGATAAATTCATTTTACAAACTCTAGGGTACGAAAGTAAACGAAATTCATTTTTCACTATATGCGCTTAATTTTTCACTTTATGCACTCATAGTGAGGAGAGAGACGAAACAATACACACATAGTAATTGGATGATTTGTGTTTGTCGTGTATAGCACATCAAATCACATAGATAGACATAGATAGACATTTCATATTTCAAGGATGCTACACGCAAAGAAAAGTTACGATTGCGGCATTTATAACGACACTCCAATATAATTTTCATTACATCGAATACGAAACTTGTATATTTCTCTTCCGAAATGAGACGCGAAAATTAAAAAATGCAACTCTCAGTAGGCCTTAGAATGCTATGGGAAGCGAAAGTATTTTCGGCCCTCTAAACAGAGGTGCGAAAATAAACAGAGGGACGAAAGTACTTTCGGTCCTCTAAACAGAGGTGCGAAAGTAACTGACACAACAAAAAAACTTCGACACTTCATTGAGTTTACTTCGATCAAAGTGTAACAAATCTGTGCGCCGGTGCTACCAAGATTTTTTATGCGGAATTAAACATGATATTGTTGACGAAGGAAATATTATTTTCTTTTAAATTAGTTTTGTCTTTCTAGTTTTGTAAGGAAAAACTGCAATATTATGTGAATCACATAGTTTTGGATGTGTATCATGAGTTTTGGATGTGTATCATTAGTTTTGGATGTGGATCATGTGGATCATCAATGAGAATCACAATGATTATTTGTGTACGTGCTATGGACGATTGATTTTAGGGAATTTCGTGAACTAAGCAGGTGCACATACAACTTTTCATGAGTATTAAATTAAATTACAGAATTTTTCTTGCCTGTTAGGGCTACAACACGCGAAAATGCCTTCAACCACCGGCTAAGACAGACATGAAAATTAATATTACATGCAATGAGCCGAAATCCCAATAGTTTTTTACTTGCCTGTTTTGCACGATGATTTGAGGCAATTGGGCGAGTTGTAGACCGAACGAAGTGAGGAAAATTCTGTAATTTATGCCCAAGGCATGAAATAGTTATTTGTGTGCCTACTTTTGACGACTGATTTTGGCAATTTCGCGTGTTGTAGACCGAGCAGAGCGAGGTCTACACGCAAAAGTGCCTAAAATCAGTCGTCCAAAACAGACACACAAAAAATTTTTCATGCAGAGGTCCAAAATCGAGAGAAAATTTATTTGGTCTACAACACGCGAATTTGCCTAAAATCAGTCGTCAAAAACAGACACACAAATAACTATATATGCTGTTACTGCTATTACTGCAGTGATGTTTAAATCATAACAATTCCAATGAATAAATTATTGACCTTTGTTGAATTTATTAATGAGTAAGCTTTCGTTTCGAGTTGCATTTTTTAATTTTCGCGTCTTTTTGAGATTCGAAAATTACAAGATTCGTATTCGTTGTAATGAAAAGTTGTGTGAATCACATGTGACGACGGAAAAAATTTTCAACCTGTGCGATTGCCGCCCTTGCCTTCGGCGCGGGCTGCAAATTTCGCACACGGTTGAAATTTTTCACTTTCGTCCCTTGTGATCCAAATAACTATTGTAATCGTACGAAATGTAGAAATAAAAATTATATTCGCAGTGAATATCGAATTGAAACATCTGTCATATTGACTGCAATTATAAATTATATTGGGTGGAATTATAATTGTGATCACCGTGAATATAATTCTCTTTTTTCATGTTAGTTGTGAATAAGTGAGGAATATGCTTGTTTCTTACTAATACAAGTTTCACTCTTATACTATCTCCCTGTGTAAAATTTTGCATTATAATTGCTTGGAGTATAACCTAATCACTGTGAATATAATAATGAAGTCATATTCACTGCAATTATAATTATAATTGATAACCTTTATTTACGATTTTATTCCCCGCAAATATAAGTACGTTACGCTCAAGTATAAATAAAAACATTTAAAATGCCGCAATTGTATCTTTTCTTTGCGCGTATGTGTGTTTTTGTGTGCATTACACAAAGCAATCACGTTGAAGCACTTATGTACGTACATATTGCTTCCATATTTAATTCTTAGCTTACTATGTGTATTTTTGTGCTTTAGATATTCAAATTAGGACGTGATTTGTGCACTTTGAACTGTTATCATGTAAAGTTCGTTACACAACTCGACTCGAATTGGTTATTACAAAATTCGAGATATATTTGTGAGCCTCGAGATTATTGTAACATTCGGATGTGTTTGTAAACCTCGGTACATAAACTCACATCCTTATGTTACAATACTCTCTCAGCTCACAAATACATCTCGAATTGTGTAATAACCAATTTTCTTGTCTCGTTGTGTAAATAACCATTTCAAATCTAAAGTGACATTCTATTATAAGCATAATAAAACATAACCAAAGACCCGTACGTATCAGAATAGATGTGACAAACAGAATAGATGTGGCAAAGTGACTCGAACGTACCTAAATATACAAATAAGCAAACAATCCAACGTTTTCTGTTCTTTTATAACTGTAAGAATTTCAAAGATCCAAAGAAATTACCCAAGGTAATGTCAAAGGCCCTACCGAAGTACGTCTCAGACCATTCAAATCTAGAAAAGCTTATATCCAAGGACTAAGTCGTTTTTTCCTAAAACCCAGAAACACGTGTTATCTAAAATTTTATTGTCTACAACTTCGTCCTTGGAAGCAACTTTCTACCTCTCATAGTTCTGGAGATCTGGGTCATCCTGCCCAATTATGGAAGTGGCCATATATCAGTATTGGACCATATT